>CATIUR010000001.1:57164558-57569558 GCA_949592205.1 Helichrysum umbraculigerum | reverse complement strand
TGTATGAAGGTTACTTTGTATAATTCCACTAATTTACTTAATTAAGCGGTTATTTTAAATTTCAAACCCTAATTATTTACAAAACACGCCGTACACAACTAATCTAAGATTCAAACCCTCCAATGGACAAGTCTTAGATGGGAACAAACAGGATGAACAGACCTTATAGAGATGGAGTAACAGCATTTATTGATTACGCAGTAGACAACTTGAAGAAGATGACAAGGTAATAAACAACATGTTGAAATCCCATGTCCACGTACCAAATGTTTAAACCATATAGTGCGTAAAGTGGAGGAAGTGCATTTCCATTTATTCTGTCATGTCATTGATCTAAACTACACAAAGTGGACTAAACATGAAGAAAAGGATAAGCCATCATTAAGTGCCGTGGAACATCACAATGGTACAACAGATATTGTTGACACCCAGACGGATTTTGATTCAGACATTCCAACAGATGCCCCAGAAACAGTGGAAATGATTAATGATGCAAAAGATAATTTTGATGATGAGGATCCGGATGACCAAGTCAAGTTTCAAGAACTACTATTAGACGCAGAGAAGCCACTTTACAAAGGATGTCCTGACTTCACAAAGTTGTCAGCAATTGTTGAACTACTCAGCATGAAAAGTAAGTATGGCTATTCTGATAAGTTCTTTACCGAACTACTTGGATTGTTAAAATCGATGTTACCTGATGGTAACGAACTGCCGGAAAAAAATTATCAGGCAAAAAAAATTATGAAATTGATGGGGTCATGATACAAAAAGATAGATGTATGTATAAACAACTGCCTTCTTTACTGGAAGGAGGATGAGGAATCGTGTCGCACCTCCAAATTCGGGTTGCGGAAGCGAATAGGGTCGGAGCGCGACTAATCAATAATCAAGCACATAAGATATAAAGAACGACTCTATATGCGTCGTTTTAAACAAAAATACATTGATTGTAATAAAAGTTTACAATAATTTATAGTTACAAAAGCTCGGTAATCTATCTGAGAGATTCTATGGCATTACTACTTTTACAAAATATAATAATGCAGGAAAATCTCTTGATTTTTTGCATGCGACTTGAGCTAGATAATCCTGAGCAGTCCTACTACTGCTGTGTACCTGAGAATACATGCTAAAAGGGTCAGCTAACGCTGGTGAGATCACATGTGTAATAATGAAACAATAATGTATGAACCACAAGATTTAGTATAATGATTTGAAATCAATCAAATAAATATGTATATTACTGCCATGAGCTCATAGTTTGAGCTTAACTGAGGGGTTAGGATCACAATCAAGTGCCTGATCGAGTTTGCCTCCTGCATGTGCCTAATCATACACATGTGTGAACAAATGATAATGCTTCCGTTCGACCGCAGTCGTGGTAGCGCGACTACCCCGAACGGGGATTGTCAATCCCATATGGTACCATACACTAACACTCGCGCTAAATCCATACTAACAAACTATGATGTGGAGGGCTCCATGATTAGTAAAACAACTCATGCAGTCAATATATCAAGTTTTGTACTTGTGTTCACATGTAAATAAAAGGCGGCATGTATTCCCACCCCTGGGTTTAAAACAGTAAAATGAGGGGCTATGAGACTCACCTGAGTCTGATGATATGCAGTGAAGCTAATATGATGTGGTACAATGCGGTGTCCGAAGACTGTAACCTGCCGGGTGTTCAAGACGCGAAAGGTTATAAGTATATGTGGACGTCTCAAAAGAACTGTCCATGCTAGTTGTTCATCCAACTAGTAATGTCCAAATGATTTGGTTTGATTTGTTTGTTTGAGTTTTTTTTTTTTTGAAAACGTGTACGGCCCTTTGGTGTCGGTTGGTAATAATAATCTTTAAAGCATTATTATTATGTGTTGATCCATTGTATACTATTAAAGTATATGATTGGTAAGTTGTATCATATATAAGTATTGGAGTAACGTGTGTTCGACACTTGGTGTGAAAACTAGTTTTCAAGTTTCTGATTTAGGCGACACTTAGAGCGTCACTTAGTGGTTTTTGGCGACACTAGGAGAGTGTCGCATATATAATGAAGTTCAGTGTTGTATGCGTCACTGAGTGAAGTGTCGCATAAGGTGGCGTCACTAGGTTGCGTCACTAATGTTAAGTGCCGCAGGTGTACTGTACCCAACATAGGCGTCACGGCGTATGTGCCCCCCTCGTTTTCTCTCAAACTTTGGGCGATTTTCTGGAAACCCTAGATACGACTTTCATTCTTCAATCGGGTTGCTTCATCCTTGATTCTAACAACTAAATCTTAACACGTTTGGATGTGCTTCCTTGTTCCTTGATTATTCATTCGATTAATTCTTGGTTTAAGGGGTTCTTCTTTTCGTTTTTAGGATTTATGTTGGCTGGTTTTAGGGTTTGTTCCAATCGATCTGTATTGGGGTTATTAAATCGCGGATATTGTTCTTGGTTGGGATTTAATTCACGAATATCATTGTTTCTCAACCAATATTAATTAATCATCTGTATTCGTTTTTAGGGTTTTAACCCTAATTCGTTTCTTGATTAATTGGTTATTGCCGATCTGATTTCTGTTCTTGATTATTCTCTTGCGGCACACTCTTTACTTGCAAACGGGGTTTGATTTGTTGATTGATTGCTTGCGGCCTACACTATTACGATTTATCAATTGTTTGGCTAGAATATTGGTCGAGTAGGGTTGCTTCGGGATCTGGATTACGGCTAGTGGTAGCTCGGCTGTGCTAGGGTTTAGGCCGGCCTTGGAAGATATTTGATCAGATTGCATTGGCTTGTGGGTTTATTGGGCGATTAGGGTTTTGATCTCATATTACCGGATCTGGTTTCTAACAAGTGGTTTTGGGTTGTTGTGACACCATCTGCTTTTAGGTTTACTGCTGCATCAATCTTTCAAGCTAGTATAGCTATTCTCAAAGCAGATTTGGGTTGTTGCGTGGTACTGATTATTTGTTTGAGAGTCGGGATTGATGGATCGTGTGTGGGGGGGGTAAATTGTTTCAATGGAGCGTTTGTGTTGATTGTTCGTGTCACTTTGATGCGTTTTAAATCAACCTCCATTGATGGTTCTCAATTAGGAGCGGCTTGGGTGCGTATGGATACGGTTGGGGTTCATGCTATGCTGAAGTTGCTTGGTTATGTGGTTTCTGGTGGTCCCATCTTCCGGTTAGGGTACCACTGGTTGGATTCTTTAGCTAGGTCATTGGTTTGGCTTATGCTACGTGTGGGTATACCTGGACCTTTCGCCATTGCCGGAATAGGTAGGGCAGGTGTATTCAACATATTGAAGTTGGCTTGGACCTTTTGCCAATGGTCTTTGGGACGTGTTGGTAGGGCAAGTTAACTTAATGCATTATGATTGCTGCGTGAAGCAGCTTGGACGTTGGTGATTGCTCTAGTGGGTCAATATACGAAGATTACTGAATACTGAGTCGATCACTGTAGAAGTTGGTTCTTTTAACCTTGTTTTTACATTTAGATTATTTATTTATTTTAAATGTAATTGTAACTGCGTTTAGCAGAATGGTTAGTGGTTATGTGCTGCGTTGCAGCTGTGTCTTGCTCTGTGGTTAGCAGATTGTTTGCTTAGTTGTATAGGTTGAGTCAAATTACCTATGTAACGGGTGAGGGCATGGGATGTACGCTCATGTCAATTGTACGTAAATGAGTTTGGGAATATATTTACCGGGAAAACTTTTGCCCTTTACCCAACATAGGCGTCACTTCGATGAAGTGACGCTAGTATGCGTCATTTGGTTAATGCGTCACTCGGTGAGTGTCGCTAATAATAGTTTTACGTCCATAATAGCGTCACTAGGAAAGTGTCGCATGAAACCTTTGGTCTCTGCGACACTTAAGTCTGATCAGTTTTGGTCATCATCGAAAACGTGGTCAATGGCCTCGGTTTGACACGGAACTTTTACCCAAGTCTTAAAATGGTCCAATAAGTTCAATAAAATTATTGGTTCGTGTCGGGGTTCACCCGAAGTGTCGGTTTTGTAATGTCGCACCCCCAAATTCGGGTTGCGGAAGCGAATCGGGTCGGGGCGCGACTAATCAATAATCAAAGTACAAAGATATAATGAACGACTCTATATGCGTCGTTTTAAACAAAATACATTGATTGTAATAAAAGTTTACAATAATTATAGTTACAAAAGCTTGGTAACCTATCTGAGAGATTCTATGGCATTACTACTTTTACAAAATATAATAATGCAGGAAAATCTCTTGATTGTTTGCCTGCGACTCGAGCTATGTATCTCCTGAACAGCCCTACTGCTGTTGAGTACCTGAAAATACATGCTAAAAGGGTCAGCTAACGCTGGTGAGCTCACAGGTGTAAAGATGAAACAACAATGTATGAACCACAAGATTTAGTATAATGATTTGAAATCAATCAAATAAATATATATTACTGCCATGAGCTCATAGTTTGAGCTTAACTGAGGTGTCAGGATCACAATCAAGTGCCCGATCGAGTTTGCCTCCTGCATGTGCCTAATCATACACACGTGTGAACAAATGATAATGCGTCCGTTCGACCGCAGTCGTGGTAGCGCGACTACCCCGGACGGGGATTGTCAATCCCATATGGTACCATACACTAACACTTGCGCTAAATCCATACTAACTAACTATGATGTGGAGGGCTTCATGATTAGTAAAAACAACTTATGCACTCAATATATCGAGTTTTGTACTTGTGTTTACATGTAAATAAAACTGAGCACGTATTCCCATCCCTGGGTTTAAAACATTAAAATGAGGGGCTATGAGACTCACCTGAGTCTGATGATATGCAGTGAAGCAAATGTGATGTAGTAAAATGAGATGTCCGAAGACTGTAACCTGCCGGGCGTTCAAAAAGTGCAAGGTTATTAGTATATGTAGATGTCTCAAAAGACCGTCCATGCTAGTTGTTCATCCAACTAGTAATGTCCAACTGATTTGGTTTGATTTGTTTGTTCGTGTTTTGAAAACGTGTACGGCCCGTTGGTGGTGATTTGTAATAATAATCTCAAAGTGTTATTATTATGATGTTATATCGTATGCTTACAAAGAATGTTTTATGTGTTACCGAGTTGTATCGTATAAGATTTAGGTGTTACACCAGTCCAATAATTGGTGGTTAAGTGTTTTCAAGTATTATGTGATGAGCTACACTAGTTAAGACTGCTAGTGTAAGTTGTGACACTCGTTATGACTGCTAGTTATGAGTTATGGCTGCTAGTTATAAGTGGCGACACTCGTTATGGCTGCTAGTTATGAGTTATGGCTGCTAGTTATAAGTGGCGACACTCGTTATGACTGATAGTTATAAGTTATGGCTGCTAGTTATAAGTGGCGACACTCATTATGGCTGCTAGTTATAAGTTATGGCTGCTAGTTATAAGTAGCAACACTCGTTATGACTGCCTTTGTAACTCGTTATTGCTGCTAGTTCGTTTGACAGGTTTTTAACGTTTTTCGTGGCTCATTTTGACCAAGTTAATTTCCGAATCAAGTTCCAAAATTTTTACACAATGTTCCCACATATCTAATGTACTTCCTGTAAATTTTTCATGACTTTTGGAGGTCGTTTGATATTTTTCAAAAATTCACAAAGTATCACCATTCAGTTTGGTCCGAATTTTAAACCTTTGTTCACAAATCAAATTTTCTGGAAGAATTGTTGTATTTTTAGAACGAGCTAAAGAAGAACTTTTTGTAGACAACATCCATATGAAGATTTTGGTATATGATTCATGAATTTATTCAACCTAGAACTCAAGTTATGGCTCCGAGAAGGAGGTGCAACTTTCTGTCTCCAGAAGACAGAAAGTATATGTCGTGGGAGAAAATTATTTTCGGGTACTAAACGAAGTCAGAATGTTATGAAACAATTTTTGTTAGAAATCTTACTTCTTGTACAACATTTTAGGCTTAAGAAATTTCACTTTTCATTAAGTAATGAATTTTATAAAAATCGTTGAATTTAGAATAGAATCTGGACAGGAAAACAGAAAACATAAATTCGAGTTTTAAAATGCGTTTTGGCTTAGCATTTGGACATTCTATAGTTGTATGAGCAAGGTAACTTGTATATAAACATATTATAAGTAGTTTTTGGAAGTGTCGGAAATCTTACAATGATCGTATGAAAAATCCGAAAAGGTAGAAGTGTTGCTCGCGTTCTCGTGATCGTTTTATCTTGAAGTAACCGAGTGAGATGATGACTTTTGGTGGTGTTCTTGGTGGTGAAAGGGGTGTTTGGGCTGCTGATTTTTAGTGAGGGAGAGGGAGATGAGGAGTAGAGAGATGGAGGGAGAGTTTGAGTGTAAAGTGGTTGAATGGAAAGTGAGATGGTTGAGTGAAATGATCAACCAAAAGAGTCAAGGGTATGGGGTGGGTTAGGGCATGAAAATCTGCAGATTTTTGTGGGCCCCCACCCCCTAGTGGTTGTGTTAATTCATTTTCCCAATTTACGTTTCATACGGTGCCCGTTTACCCGATCGTTTCGACGTTCGTTTAAACGTTAAACGTTTAATATACGTGTTTTGTGAATGATATAAATCCGTATATTTTTCGATTGAAGTATTATTTAAAATACTTAGTAAACATTTTATTAAAATGCTTCGTTAAGTTGTCGTTCTCGATTTGCGCATTCGTTTTTGCGTTTAAATTAATCGTGGTTTTTAAACGTTATTATTGTTTTCGTATATTTGTAATATTTTTAACCGAAGTATTTAATCAAAATACTTTATTTTGAGTTATAAAAATATAAATTGAGCTTTATTCATTTGTCGGGCGCGTTTCGCACGTTTAATTCGTGTCGGTTACGTTTTAAATAGAACGTACATTGTTTTGTATATTATTATTACATAATAATATGAGGTAAATAACTACTATTTAATTACCAAATAGATTTATGTTATTTAATAAAAAGTTTCACCAACGTCCGTATGTATCGGAATCCATCCGATATAAAAATGCACGATTTAAATAAACCATGTACGTGTATATATATTCAACAATATATATAATGATACATAAATTAGCCTAATCAAAGAACTAATTACATGTATTAATAACTGATTAGGCACTGTTACTAGCACTAATTTGGCGGGTGTCACATTCTCCCCTTGTTAAGAGAATTTCATCCCGAAATTTTGCTCATGTGGTGATTGATGTTGGATCTGCGAATAACTGAGGATACTTGAGTCGTATCTGGTCTTCCCATTCCCAAGTGAATTATGGACCACGCCGCGAATTCCACAGGACTTTAACGATGGGAATACGATTTTGTTTGAGTTGTTTGACCTCAAGGTCCATGATTTCTGCGGGTTCCTCAACGAAATGAAATTTGTCATCAATGCGGATTTCGTCGAGAGGAATGATAAGTGTCTTGTCGGACAGGCATTTCTTAATATTAGAAATGTGAAATGTGAAATGTGGGTGATACAAAATTTGGAAATAACCCCCCCCCCCCCCCCCCCCCCCCCCCCCCCCCCCCCGGTTTGCTCTCTAGGTTTTGGCGATTTTTTTTCCCTTGCACTCCATTCGTTTCATCCAAATCAGCCATCAATTCTGATCTCGTTTGTTAATTGATCTTGTTTCAGTGATTAATCATTACAATTCTTCCGTGTCTCAACTTCATTACAGATCTGGTCTTTCTCGTGTGTAAATCATTACAACTTTGACGTTTGCTACTCTGTATTCGATTAGGGTTTCTACTCTTTTTGGATTTCGGGTGGTGACATTTCTTGGGGTGTGATTTGCTTCGATTATCACCAGATCGGATTGGTTAAGTGATCTGAGTTCTTATTACTATATTATACGCTTTTTTTTGGGTAAAGGGTATTACCCCGGTGAAATATATTAATACCAATCAGAATAAGTACAAAACGATGTGAAAGAGTTCCACATCAACCTCGGAAAAACCAGCAAGCTTAGCAAGCTAATCTATATGTATATGACATGCCATATACATAATACAATATGAAATAAACATAAAGAACAGCTAGTATAAAATAAATGAGCACCCAATAAGCAACTCTATACTTCTATCCATTTATAAGACAAGACCGCGGCAATCTCCAAGCATCCAGCAAACGCGTGACTTGAACAGAATTTTTAAACCTGAAAGTAACTAATTTGAGACGAACAGTGTCAATAATCACTTCTCGAAGTTGCAGTGATGACCTGACCCCTTTCTTAAACAAATGATTATTCCGCTCTTGCCAAATGAAATAGGATACAGCTGCAATAAGAAGCCGGCCAATAATACTCCTAGCCTTTCTAGATCGAGCTAAAGGCTGAATATAAGCAATGACATCATCCAAATGAGCAGAAACATGTTGCATACCCGCTAAATCTCTAACCGAACTCCACACCTGCGATGAGAAAGAACATTCAAAGAAAAGATGGTTATGGGAGTCAGGTTGTGACTTGCATAGGGGGCACCTAAGCAGGTTTAAGTCGGTAGAAACACCAACATCCCATTGCTTAAGCATGTCTTGCGTTTTTAGCTTCCTTCTCATAACAAGCCACAAATGAAATGCATGTCTTGGGATACAATGTGGAAACCAGACAATGTTTGTCCAAGAAACCTCATAACAACTCTCACGAATAGAATCCCAAACAATAGAAACCGAGAACTCCTTATAGACACCATCAATATCACACCACATTACTGAATCATGCTGATTCATGATCAAAGGCGGTCATGGGATCTGGTTCAACGCCTCAGACCATCTCCATGTACCATCAACAATCAGATCAGCAACCCTGTCTTTTAAAGAAAAACCCGTTTGGGAGATGTAACGAGGAGATAAATGGTTCATAAGAGGGCTAGAAGAACACCAATTATCAAACCAAATATTAGTCAAATTACCATTTCCAATCCGAAACCAGAAAAAAGGTCTAATCATATCTCGAATTTGGAGAAGCTTCCTCCATCCCCAACTAATACCCGCCCGAAAAGGAACAGCCCAAAAGCTTCTACCCTTCAGTTTGTAGGAGTGAATCCATTTAACCCACAAAGACTCACGACAAGAGAGAAGACTCCATATATGAGACACCATAAGGGCCGTATTAAAGGTATCCAACCTCCGTATACCTAAACCCCCTTCAGATTTGGGAAGACAAACAGAATCCCATGCCACTTTAGCCTTACCTCGCTTCATATCCCCTTGGCACCATAAAAACCCTCGTAGAAGTTGCTTAATATCAGAAATAATTCTGCTAGGTAATATAAAAACCGATGCCCAATAGACATGCATAGAGGATAACACTGATATAATTAGTTGTAGAAGACTTGCAAACGATAAAGATTTATTCTTCCAATCTCCAATTCGGTTTCTAAGCTTCTCCACCAGCCCCTTGCAATCTTTATATAACAGATTGGATGATATAAGCGGAACGCCAAGATATTTGACAGGAAGCTTACCTTCCTCAAATGGCATCACAGACAATATAGCTTGCTTAATATGCGGTAAAACATTACAAAAATAGGCCGCGCTTTATGGAAAACTTGGGTTCAGCCCCGACATATTTTTAAACGCATTTAAGCCATCAAGCAGAACCTTAGCATAAATAACATCCCCACGAGCAAACAAAAATAAATCATCAGCAAAACATAAGCTCACAATTTTCTGTTCCTCACATCGATTATGAAAATGGAAATCAGGTTCATCTTGAACTTTCTGCTGCAAAACAAGAGTAAGAACCTCCATGACTAATGTGAACAAGTAGGGCGACAAAGGATCTCCTTGCCGAAGACCCCTCTTGCCCTTAAAATATCCATGAATATTGCCATTGACACTAATAGAAAAAGATGCACTCGTAACACACGACATGATCCGAGCCACCATGGTAGGATGGAAACCAAATCCCACAAGAATTGTGTGTAAGAATCCCCAATCTACTGTATCATACGCTTTTTGAATATCAACCTTAAACGCACACCTTGGAGGACCACGATTACAATGATAATTATGCATAAGTTCTTGGGTTAGAAGAATATTATCAGATATCTTCCTCCCAGGAACAAAAGCTGACTGATTAATGCTCACAATACTACTCAAACCATCCTTAATACGACTAGAAATCAGCTTACTTATGCATTTATAAATAACATTGCAACACGAAATTGGACGATAATCATTAACACGTGCTGGAGTTACAACTTTTGGCACCAATGCAATGATCGTATGATTAATCTCACGAAGCAATTTTCCATTAATAAAGAAATCCCGAACATCAACATAAACATCTTTACCCACAATATCCCATGTTTTTTTGAAAAACATAGACGTATAACCATCCGGGCCTGGAGATTTATCATCACCTACAGAAAACATAGCCTCTTTAACTTCATCATATGTAACATCACGAATCATACCCTCAGCTACATTAGCATCCAAACGTTTAGAAAACAAACCTATATCTGGATTATCTACGGTAATACCCTCCACACCTAGAAACTTCTTATAATGATCGACAAACACCTTGGGAACCTGCTCACCTTCAAAATCAGCCCCCATTTGATCCGTAACCTTAGCAATTCGACTTCTATATTTCCTGTTTTTGACAGAATTATGAAAATAGGCTGAATTCGAATCACCAACCCGAAGCCATTCAACTTTAGCTTTCTGTTTTAGGAATCGTTCTTCATCCAACAAGGCTTCTTGAAAAGCATTTAAGCAGCATGCTTGTTCCTCCCTTAAAACATGATTCAATGGATCGTTATCAACAGCTATTTGTGCCACATCAAGCTTGTTACGAAGAGTAGCAACTTTGCTATGCAGATTACCTTGATCATATAATAGCTTCCGAAGAGGTTTTTTCAAGCTTTTCATTCGTTTAACAACTTTAAACATGTTATGGCCTTCAACATCTTTCAGCCATACGCTCTTAACTAAATCAGAAAATCCCTCTTTATACACCAGAAAGTTCGAAAACCTGAAAGGTCCAGCCTTTGAATGAGTTAACTTCGGCATCTTTAATAAACATGGAGAGTGATCCGAGATGCGATAAGGCTGGAAAACAGCATAGGATCCCTGAAATGCATCATTGAATTCCATATTACTCATCACTTGATCTATCTTCTTAAGTATACCATCTTTACCTTTCAGTTTCTGGTTCAAAGTAAAATGAATTCATGTACTATTAACATCCGTGATATCCAGATTTTCCACACATTCTTTGAATTCATTCATAGCAATGTTAGGCTGAACCCCAGAAAAATGATCCTCCATATTAAGAGCAACATTAAAATCACCAAGAAGAACCCAGGGTTTACCTCTTATAAACAATTTGTGTCTCCCAAGGTTATGCCATAAATCCCTACGACATGTATATCGATTATCAGCATACACAAATGAACAAAAGAAAGCTTTTTGATCAGCTTTTACCATAATTTGTGTGTGTAAAACCTGATTAGAAGCATCAATCACCATAACATCAACAACATCAGGGTCCCATCCCAAAATAATAAGAGAACCCTTAGTACAGATATGTCCATTAGACGTCCATTCCCATCTACGAAAAACAGCCTTGCAAATGCTTTGTAACTTAGAAACAACCACATGAGATTCAAGAATGCCACATATACTCAAATGATTTTCACTAATCACATGACGAACCTCCTGTTGTTTTGGGGTACGGTTCAAACCCCTTATATTCCAAGAGGCGAGACTAAAAATTGTCACCATGTAGCCCGGGAGTGCTTGCCCCCTCAGAAAAAGTACTCTTTTTATTAGTATCAGCAACAAAATTGGCAGTTTCATCATACACATTTTTGACCTCATCATTCGAGTCATCCTCAATCACACCTTTCCCTCTAAGTGGCTGATTTGTCTTTGTTATACCCGGAACCTCCTTTGAGCATTGACCCACATCCTTGTGGGCGTCATCAAGAGCTCCGAAACTATTACCCAAAACAACCGGACAAGAATCGGCAGGTTTTTGGGGATTAGTTTTAGCTCTATACACAAACTTGGGTTTCTGTTTTGGCATAGTAAATCCATCAGACTGTTTCCCTGACTGCTTACCTGTTTTTGTTGGGACAACAAACCCAGTATTAGCCGACTTTTTCCCTTCATTCTGAGTAATGTTCTTCGGGCATTCGACATCCCTGTGACCAAAAGTTTTGCAAGTACTACACCTCGGTGGCCGCCATTCATATTCAACCCTCACTGTATAAACATTCTTTCCCGTGCCATCTATTTTGGGAATACCCACCGAAATCATCTCCTTTAAATCCATATTTGCATCCACTTCAACCATTGCACGAGCAAAGCTAGGACGACCCCAAGATTCTACACACATAGAACTAGTTTAAGAATCCAACATGAGAGGTTTCCCAACTTTAGTAGCTATCCCACTCAATCCAGTTTCATTGAACGCTAGAAGAGGTACATTATGGAACTTAACCCACACTGGAACTTTAGTAGGATCTTCTTTAGCCAAGTTATCATCTGCATTCCATTTTTTCAGAATGATTGGAACCAATCTGATCATCCATGGACCACCTTCAAGAACCCCATTCATTCCATGCTCCGTAGAAAATTTAAAGAAGAAGAAACCATTAGAATTCATCATAACCTTTTCTATTCTTTCCATACATTCATCACATAATTCTGGACTACTGGAAACGGTAAACGTTTACCAACAAAATAACCGTAGCCAAAGGAATATCAATGTCAACATCCATATCATTCGGAGAATCCAGATGTAAAGCACAAAAATTAACCTTTTTGTTCAGGTTAGTTCCCGTAGCTTGAGCATAAGATTTTGATCCCATCGTATTCAATTTTGCATCCGGATTTGAGACAACAACAGTAGCAGCCTTCAAACGGTCAATACCACGAGTTTTAAGAATGCTTTCCTCATTACTTTTAACTGGCATACCAGGGATTTTACCAGAGTTATTTAACCTGTCCTCATCAGATTTGTTGAGACTAGGTATGGCAACTCCAACCTGATTACCACCATTGATCGCATCACCAAAGATCGTTTCCATATTGTCCTGAATATCACCTTTATCCTTCATAGTTGACGTGTGACACCCCCAAATTTGATGATTTGCGGAAGCTCGGTTTGGGTGTCACTAATCAATATACAAAGCACATAAGATATAATGAACGACCACTATATGCGTCGTTTTAAACTTGTATTAATAAAGTAAATGTTTACATCAAAATATTGTTACATTAGCTCGGTCTCCTGAAATTTAGAGATTACATAGCATAATTACTTTTACAAAATATAATAATGCAATCAAATCTCTAGTTGTATGTATGCTGACTCGAGCTAATAATCCCTGCTTGTGCAGCCAACCTACTGCTGGGTACCTGTGATAAATACTAAAATGGGTCAGCGAGAACGCTGGTGAGCTCACAGGTTTGTATGTCAATGTATTGTTGTAAGAACCGCAAGATTTATATTGAATTTAAGATGCAATTAAGCAAAATAAAAGTTATACAATCCATGAGCACATAGTCTGAGCTTAACTTGATTTGTCAGGCCCAATTAAGGAAACCTAACTTGAAATGCCTCCTACGAGTGTCTAATCCACACTCGTCTTCCCAAATGCTAATACATCCGTTTGACCGGTTAGTGCGTGCTAACCCGGATGAGGATTGTCAATCCCATATGATATCATATACTAACATTCACGCTAAAATATTAGAGACTATGCTATAGAGGACTTTAAATTGATTAGCTTGAAACTCATGTAGTATTTGAAGGTTGGTACTTGCGTTCTACTCGTAAAACAAAACAGAGCAGTATTATCACACCCCTAGTTGTAAAATAGTGAAAATGGGGCTATGAACTCACCTGAGTCTTGAAGTGATTAATTTAATAAACTTGAAGTAATTAGCTGTGAATTGATGTCCAAAGACTTGAAACCTGAATGTGTTCACGACACTTGATTGTTATTAATTGTACCGGTATCTCGAAAGACTACCTTTGTAGTTGTTATACAACGATATATATATGTCCAAATTACTACAATTTGGTTGATTGTTTTGTTACAAGTTACTACGACTTGTTTGGTTGAATTGACACAAGTTACAACGACTTGTTTGAATTTGAAGTATGTTTTGAAAACGCGTACGGCCCGTTGGTGATTCTTTGTAGTAATAATCTCATCATTAAATTTTCGGTCTCGAAACATTATATTTGAATAGTATGTTTCAATGTGTTTTAGAAGTCGTATCGCACGAGTATTTGAAATTGTGCAAGTTCAACACTTGGTGAGAAATGTGCTTACGGAATCTAAGTACGGGGGTCCGGGGGCAGCGCCCCTGGTAGCGGGGTCCAAGGGGTGGCAGCCCCTGGCGGGGTCCAAGGGGCAGAGCCCCTGGCTGGGGTCGAGCTGCCAGGTCAGCTTGGAAAATTTTTATTTCTACTATATTGCTTTAAGGAAGCATCTGGACTTGAATTTGGGTGAAATCAAGTGATAAAATTTTGGTCTCGACACTTAGTAAAAAGTTGTAAATATTCTGTTTTATGCGACACAATATGCGACATAATAATTTGTTATGCGACACAAGGGTTGTGTCGCATAGAAGTGCGACACAATACCTATACGACACAAGGGTTGTGTCGCATAGGTTCGGAATGCTAAATCAATAGCGACATAGTGGTTGTGTCGTATAGAAATACGACATAATTTGCGACATAGTATACGACACAATATTGTGTCGCATGAGTTGCGACACTAAAGGTCTGGTACGACACAACATGCGACATAACGGGTTTTATGCGACACAGTGTGCGACACAAGGCTTGTGTCGCACTGAAGAACACTCAGACAGTGAACACGGCTGTCTCGATTTTTCAATCCCAAAATCCAAATCAAACTCATTTTTAGGTTGTAAATTCGTGTTTTCTTCATATATTTGGACATATACATGTTATATAACTCATAAATGTGTGAAAACAAGCTAAAACGAGAAGTTTCAGGAATTTGTCGGAAACTTACGCGGTGTCGGATTGAAAATCCGAAAAGGTAGAAATGTAGATCGCGTCGAGGTGGTTCCTTTTCCGTAATTATTCTGATGATTCAAGGTCGTTTCGTGTGTTTATTTGTGATTTTTGGATGGTGATGATAGTGGTGGTGATAGAGAGAAAATAAGAAAGGAGAGAGAGAAAGAAAATGATAAAATGAAGAAAGGAAGAAGTGGAGGGGGTTTTGGTGGGAATCCCCACCCTTTTCAGCCTACGCGCTACGCTCCGTGTGGTGTTCGTTTTCCCGATTATTTAAACGTTTACATTATTATTAGTTAACTTCAAATATACGTTTTGAAATATAAATAATTACCCAAAATTTTGATTGAAGTATTTTACAAATTACCTTGTGTTTACGTTATAAAGTATAACTTCTTTTTGTTTTGTCGGTTGGTCGAATTTTTGTAGAGTTCGGTAACGTTTTAAACAGAACGCATGTGTTTATTATATTATCAACATAATATAAAGTAATTATTTGTGAAATTAAATTATTCCAAAGAATTAATAGTTGCATCACCAACGTTCGTATTTAATTGAATCGAAATGCATTCGAATTGAAACTTGTACGATTTAAACAAACCGCATAATTGTGTAGATATATATTCAAAAATATATATATAATATTTGATACATTAATTAGCCTAACACAGAACTAATTACATGTATTAAAACTTGATTAGGCACTAAATTCTAGTCCTAATTTGACGGGTGTCACATTGTCCCCCTGTTAGAAGAATTTCGTCCCGAAATTTATGTTGCAGTCGTGTTTGATGTTGAGTCAGTGAAGAGTTGAGGATACTTGAGTCGCATCTGGTCTTCCCGTTCCCAGGTGAATTCCGGACCGCGCCGCGAATTCCACCTGACTTTGACGATGGGAATACGACTTTGTTTAAGTTGTTTGACCTCACGGTCAATGATTTCGGCGGGTTCCTCAACAAAGTGAAGTTTCTCGTCAACTCGAATTTCATCGAGTGGGATGATAAGTGTCTCATCAGACAGACACTTCTTCAGATTTGAAACATGAAATGTGGGATGCACGCTGCTGAGTTCAGATGGCAGCTGCAATCGATATGCTACTGGACCAATTCTTTCAAGAATCTCGAATGGTCCAATGTATCTGGGATTTAACTTCCCTCGTTTGCCAAATCGGATTACGCCTTTCCAAGGCGATACTTTGAGTAGTACTCGATCCCCAACTTGGAACTCGAGTGGTTTGCGTCTCACGTCAGCATAACTTTTCTGACGATCACGCGCGGCTTTTTAGTTTGTTTTGAATTTCGACGATTCTCTCGGTCGTCTCGTGAATGATTTCTGGACCTGTGAGTTGACTATCCCCAACTTCGGTCCAACAGATAGGTGACCGGCACTTACGACCGTACAGTGCCTCGAAGGGTGCAGCTTTAATGCTAGTATGATAACTGTTGTTGTACGAGAACTCGCACAATGGTAGGTGTTTTTCCCAATTTACACCGAAGTCTACTACGCAGGCCCGTAGCATGTCTTCTAGTGTTTGAATGGTTCGTTCACTTTGGCCATCGGTTTGAGGATGATATGCGGTACTCATATCAAGTCGAGTACCCAGAGATTTTTGAAGTGATTGCCAAAATTGTGAAGTGAAACGACTATCTCTATCGGAGATAATTGAGATTGGAACCCCGTGTTTGGTCACGATTTCCTTCAGATAAATACTGGTGAGGCGTTCCATTTTGTCGGATTCTTTAATTGCTAGGAAGTGAGCAGTCTTTGTGAGACGATCCACGATCACCCAAATGGTATCGCAACCGCTCGAGGACTTGGGTAGTTTGGTTATGAAGTCCATAGCAATTTGTTCCCATTTCCATTCAGGAATACTGGGTTGTTGAAGTAAACCAGAAGGTTTTTGATATTCGATTTTGACCTTGGAGCAAGTAAGGCACTTGCTGACATAGGTGGCGATTTCAGCTTTCATGTTCGGCCACCAGTAGAAGTCCTTGATACCGTGGTACATTTTATCGGATCCCGGATGGATAGAATATTTGGACTTGTGAGCTTCATCCATCACCAAGTCTCGTAGGTGCCCAAATTTAGGCAACCAGATTCGGTTTGAGAAATACCTAATCCCGTTAGGTTTGACTTCGAATTGTTTATCCATGCCCCGCAAGGCTTCATCCTTGACGTTTTCGTGTTTCAAGGCTTCGAGTTGAGCAGTGAGAATTTGAATGTTTAAATTGTTGTGAATGGTCATACTGAGGGCTCGGACCCGAAGCGGTTTCACTCGCTCTTTTCGACTGAGGGCATCGGCAACAACATTTGCTTTGCCTGGATGATATTTGAGTTCGCAGTCGTAATCAGTAAGCAACTCGACCCATCGACGTTGCCTCATATTGAGATCCTTCTGATCGAATATATGTTGGAGACTTTTGTGGTCTGTGAAAATTGTGCACCTAGTGCCATAGAGGTAATGTCTCCAAATTTTAGAGTTGGAATGCCGACTCTTGTTTACCAGTCCAGTCAAACTTTTTGTCTTTCTGGGTCAGAGTCGTGAGTGGTAAGGCTATCTTGGAGAAATTTTCAATGAATCGTCGGTAATACCCGGCAAGACCCTAAAATTGGCGTACTTCGGTCGGAGTGGTGGGTGCTTTCCAGCCCTTGATAGCTTCAGTTTTTGATGGGTCAACGTGAATCCCCTGACTGTCGATCACGTGACCAAGGAATTGAACTGTTTTTATCCAGAACTCACACTTAGAGAATTTGGCGTAAAGCTCTTCGTGTCTAAGTAGCTCTAGGATGGTTTTGAGGTGTTGCGCATGTTCTTGTTCGTTTCGTGAGTATATGAGAATGTCATCGATGAAGACAATGACAAACTTATCGAGATAAGGCTTGCACACCCGATTCATAAGGTCCATGAATACAGCCGGTGCGTTGGTTAGGCCGAATGGCATCACTTGGAATTCGTAATGCCCATAGCGTGTTCGGAAAGCGGTTTTTGGAATGTCGGCATCGCGAACCCGCAATTGATGATAACCGGATCGGAGATCAATCTTTGAATAACAACTCGATCCTTGAAGTTGGTCAAATAAATCATCAATTCGAGGTAATGGGTATCGGTTCTTGACGGTCAACTTGTTCAACTCTCGATAGTCTATACACATTCGGAAAGTGCCGTCTTTCTTTTTGACAAATAGGACCGGAGCTCCCCAAGGCGAAGAACTCGGCCTAATGAATCCTCTTTCCAGAAGTTCCTGTAATTGGGCATACAACTCCTGAAGTTCGGATGGAGCTAAACGGTATGGTGCTCGTGCCACCGGCGCAGCACCCGACATGAGATCAATTGAGAACTCAACCTGTCTTGGTGGTGGTAGACCAGGCAGTTCTTCAGGAAAGACTTCAGGAAAGTCTCGGACAATTGGCACCTCCTCAAGTCGCTTCTCCTCCGACTTTTTCTCCATGATGTGTGCGAGGATTGCGGGATAGCCCTTTTTCAGAAATTTGCGGGTTTTCAAGCAAGACATGATATTGAGTCTCGTCCCACCGGTCTCTCCCTGTATGATTAAAGTTCCACCGGTGGCGAGAGGTATACGAACAACTTTGTCGCCACAGATAATTTCAGCCCGATGCTTAGACAACCAGTCCATTCCAACAATGACATCGAAACTCCCTATCTTAACAGGCATGAGATCTATTGAGAAAATTTCGTCGGCTAGATTTAAAGTGCAATTAGGGATCACACTCTTGGTTTCCATAAGTTTACCGTTTGCAAGCTCTACAGTGAACTTAACATCTAAGGCAACTGGGGTGATGTCAAGTAGGGGGCAAAACTCATCGGAAATAAAACTCCTATCAGCGCCAGTATCAAACAGAATTGAAGCAGTTAAATTGTTGAGGAGGAACATACCTGTGACCACATTCGGGTCTTGACGGGCGTCCCCAGCTTTGAGCACGAAGGCTTTTCCCTTGACGTTGTTGTTGTTGTTCTTCCGTTTGGGACATGCATCCCTGAAATGTCCCGTCTCCCCGCATCCATAACAGGTTTTGGGTTGTTGGTTGTTATTTTGTGATTTAGGGGCTTGGCAGTCTTTGGATGAATGCCCGTACTTCCTGCAGTTGTTGCAAGGAGATCTGCAAGGGCCATGGTGGTGGTAGTTACACTTGGAACAATATGGTCTGTCCCCAGTGTAGGTGCGTTTGGGTTTGGTGTTGGTGTTGTAAGCTTGGATGGTGTTGGACCTTTTGTTTTGGTGGTTGCTGTGGGATTCGGTGGATTTGCGTTTGTTGTTGTTGGATTTCTCGCGGCTGACCACTAGTGCCATGAGCTCATGTGCTAGTCTGATAGCACTTTCGGTGGTGGTTGGTTGTGATGAGGCGACACTTCCCTGGATGCTCTCGGGAAGGCCGCGGATGTATTTCTTAACCCCCTTTTTCTCCGGTTCCACCAGACTAGGGCACAGGGAAGCGTATTGCTGGAACTTGATGGTGTATCCCTCAATATCGGTCCCCTGCACAGTTAGTTGCCAGAACTCCTCTTCTAATCGGTGTATCTCTTCCTCGGGGCAATACTTCTCTCTCAGTTTGTTCTTCAACTCAGCCCAAGGTAGTTGATTAGCTATCTCAAGACCCACAGAGTTGGCATGGGCGTTCCACCATGTGAGGGCTCCTTCCTGAAAAGTGTAGGCGGCAAACTTTACCTTGTTTTCCTCGGTGCAGTTGCATAGGCTGAAAACAGATTCTATGCGTTCTATCCATCGGCTCAAACCAATAGCACCTTCCGTGCCC
The DNA here is from genome assembly GCA_949592205.1 of Helichrysum umbraculigerum. NCBI lineage: Eukaryota > Viridiplantae > Streptophyta > Magnoliopsida > Asterales > Asteraceae > Helichrysum > Helichrysum umbraculigerum. The sequence goes on along the minus strand of CATIUR010000001.1, from coordinate 57,549,794 downwards.
TTGAAGTATAGTGGTTTGCAGCTCAGAAAGTCCTTATAGGAGCAGGGTCTGGGCGGTGGAGCATTGTTGGCTGTGTCCTCGCTACTGGGGGGTGGCGTTCGGGCAGCCAAGGCTTGGGTTACACTGCGGGCAATCAGTCCCGCGATCTCAGCTTCACTAAGGGTGATTTGTCGGCGAGGAGGCATGATGCTGAGCAAGAAAGAACAAGGAAAGGAAGTGAGATACTAGTCCGAAATTCATGATATATCTCCACAGATGTACATATATAAAATGGTAATATATAACATCTCAAGAATAACGTGAAACAATTAATAGAAATCGTCAATTGATATTTCGAAGCCAAATGATTACAGACGATTTTGAGTCACAAGTTTCAAAAGTTACAAACTTAGATGTTTTACAAAAGCGCCGGGAATTGTTACATTCGGTTGAATTACATAGATCCTACAAAAACATATTAGGGTACAGATTCAGCCTAAGCTAATTCTGACGTAAGTTGAGTTGTGGTAGCAGTGCAGTGAGATGATTCACAGACTCTGCAAGTCTGTTGGCAGTCCGGAGGGCGTCTTCGGTTTCCCTTAGACGTGTCTCGCACTGATGCAGCCTTGATTGTAAAACAGAGATTTCATTTCGGTTACCAATCACTTGGTTGTGGACAACCTCCATGGTTTCGACTGTTCCTTCCACCTGATTTTGAAGAGTGTTCATGTTGTTAACAGTGTGATCGTGGTCCTCGGAGACTTGCTCGATTCGTTCCATTGCTGTAAGTCTCCAGAGCTCACGGGTCTCTTGCAGCTCAATATCCATCTCGTGGATTTGTTGGTCGTGATGGTGTACTCTAGCGGCTAAGTCCGGTAGAGTGAAGTGAGTGGGGTACGGGCTAGCTCGAGGCGACGCGTTGTCCCTCCTAGCCACTCTCGGGTTTCGCGATCCATGTGGATAAGAGCGAGAGGAGCTGGGTGGTGTATTTGCCATTCTGAGACAAGGTGTGAAAAGAGTGAGGTCTACTTATGTATATATATAAGTATGTAACACATAATAGCCTAGGGTGTCTAGCACATACTTGTTTTGAGTCCCGGTTCTCTCGAGGTCAGAGTCAACTAGTGTATTCCTGTTCAACCATAACTTCCTTCAGATCTTACATCATCTTTATTTAATTGTACATAGTTGATCAAGCTATGTTAAATTAAATTCGTATGCTGTAACCTCTGAACTGGTTATACCTAATAGGAAATACTGCCTAACGGTCATAGTCTAGGCCCACTAAATGCAACCTAGTTCATTATAACCTTAGGCTCTGATACCAATCTGTGACACCCCCAAATTTGATGATTTGCGGAAGCTCGGTTTGGGTGTCACTAATCAATATACAAAGCACATAAGATATAATGAACGACCACTATATGCGTCGTTTTAAACTTGTATTAATAAAGTAAACGTTTACATCAAAATATTGTTACATTAGCTCGGTCTCCTGAAATTTAGAGATTACATAGCATAATTACTTTTACAAAATATAATAATGCAATCAAATCTCTAGTTGTATGTATGCTGACTCGAGCTAATAATCCCTGCTTGTGCAGCCAACCTACTGCTGGGTACCTGTGATAAATACTAAAATGGGTCAGCGAGAACGCTGGTGAGCTCACAGGTTTGTATGTCAATGTATGGTTGTAAGAACCGCAAGATTTATATTGAATTTAAGATGCAATTAAGCAAAATAAAAGTTATACAATCCATGAGCACATAGTTTGAGCTTAACTTGATTTGTCAGGCCCAATTAAGGAAACCTAACTTGAAATGCCTCCTACGAGTGTCTAATCCACACTCGTCTTCCCAAATGCTAATACATCCGTTTGACCGGTTAGTGCGTGCTAACCCGGATGAGGATTGTCAATCCCATATGATATCATATACTAACATTCACGCTAAAATATTAGAGACTATGCTATAGAGGACTTTAAATTGATTAGCTTGAAACTCATGTAGTATTTGAAGGTTGGTACTTGCGTTCTACTCGTAAAACAAAACAGAGCAGTATTATCACACCCCTAGTTGTAAAATAGTGAAAATGGGGCTATGAACTCACCTGAGTCTTGAAGTGTTTAATTTAATAAACTTGAAGTAATTAGCTGTGAATTGATGTCCAAAGACTTGAAACCTGAATGTGTTCACGACACTTGATTGTTATTAATTGTACCGGTATCTCGAAAGACTACCTTTGTAGTTGTTATACAACAATATATATATGTCCAAATTACTACGATTTGGTTGATTGTTTTGTTACAAGTTACTACGACTTGTTTGGTTGAATTGACACAAGTTACAACGACTTGTTTGAATTTGAAGTATGTTTTGAAAACGCGTACGGCCCGTTGGTGATTCTTTGTAGTAATAATCTCATCATTAAATTTTCGGTCTCGAAACATTATATTTGAATAGTATGTTTCAATGTGTTTTAGAAGTCGTATCGCACGAGTATTTGAAATTGTGCAAGTTCAACACTTGGTGAGAAATGTGCTTACGGAATCTAAGTACGGGGGTCCGGGGGCAGCGCCCCTGGTAGCGGGGTCCAAGGGGTGGCAGCCCCTGGCGGGGTCCAAGGGGCAGAGCCCCTGGCTGGGGTCGAGCTGCCAGGTCAGCTTGGAAAATTATTATTTCTACTATATTGCTTTAAGGAAAAACGCATCTGGACTTGAATTTGGGTGAAATCAAGTGATAAAATTTTGGTCTCGACACTTAGTAAAAAGTTGTAAATATTCTGTTTTATGCGACACAATATGCGACATAATAATTTGTTATGCGACACAAGGGTTGTGTCGCATAGAAGTGCGACACAATACCTATACGACACAAGGGTTGTGTTGCATAGGTTCGGAATGCTAAATCAATAGCGACATAGTGGTTGTGTCGTATAGAAATACGACATAATTTGCGACATAGTATACGACACAATATTGTGTCGCATGAGTTGCGACACTAAAGGTTTGGTACGACACAACATGCGACATAACGGGTTTTATGCGACACAGTGTGCGACACAAGGCTTGTGTCGCACTGAAGAACACTCAGACAGTGAACACGGCTGTCTCGATTTTTCAATCCCAAAATCCAAATCAAACTCATTTTTAGGTTGTAAATTCGTGTTTTCTTCATATATTTGGACATATACATGTTATATAACTCATAAATGTGTGAAAACAAGCTAAAACGAGAAGTTTCGGGAATTTGTCGGAAACTTACGCGGTGTCGGATTGAAAATCCGAGAAGGTAGAAATGTAGATCGCGTCGAGGTGGTTCCTTTTCCGTAATTATTCTGATGATTCAAGGTCGTTTCGTGTGTTTATTTGTGATTTTTGGATGGTGATGATAGTGGTGGTGATAGAGAGAAAATAAGAAAGGAGAGAGAGAAAGAAAATGATAAAATGAAGAAAGGAAGAAGTGGAGGGGGTTTTGGTGGGAATCCCCACCCTTTTCAGCCTACGCGCTACGCTCCGTGTGGTGTTCGTTTTCCCGATTATTTAAACGTTTACATTATTATTAGTTAACTTCAAATATACGTTTTGAAATATAAATAATTACCCAAAATTTTGATTGAAGTATTTTACAAATTACCTTGTGTTTACGTTATAAAGTATAACTTCTTTTTGTTTTGTCGGTTGGTCGAATTTTTGTAGAGTTCGGTAACGTTTTAAACAGAACGCATGTGTTTATTATATTATCAACATAATATAAAGTAATTATTTGTGAAATTAAATTATTCCAAAGAATTAATAGTTGCATCACCAACGTTCGTATTTAATTGAATCGAAATGCATTCGAATTGAAACTTGTACGATTTAAACAAACCGCATAATTGTGTAGATATATATTCAACAATATATATATAATATTTGATACATTAATTAGCCTAACACAGAACTAATTACATGTATTAAAACTTGATTAGGCACTAAATTCTAGTCCTAATTTGACGGGTGTCACATGACGGATCAACATAACCAGTATGGTCAGGCTGATCTTTATTTCTATCCATAATAGACTTCTCCGTACCATAATGATCAATAGATTTATAACCAGGGATGTTATGGTACTCCGAACTCTCAACCTGAGTATCACTCTTGGAATCCATGTCACACGATTCAACATAAGCAGAGTGTCTAGAATAATCCATTGCTGCATTCAAACTAGAGCTTCTATGGAGTTTGCCAACTCCGATCTGCTTATCCCCACCATTTATATCTCCAAGCACAGAAGAACCACCCGTTTCCTAATTATACATACTTCTTTGATCAACCATCCCAGTTGCAACATGTTCATGGAATTGTTTATACCACTCAGAAAACTCCAATTGCGGTTTTGCAGCCTTCTGAGATTCATGCACCACGTTAGATTTTAATACACTAGAATAAACCATGCCAGGGATATTACTAGGATCTTCAATCCCAACCTGGATCACAGTATCTTTGGCGTGATCATTACTTCTAGTATTATCAGGTCCCACGAAATCAGAATTCTTGGTCCCCAAGTTTAGCGGATTAGGGTTAGGCACAAACCCTGATTTCTGCGAATTAGTGTTTAATCCCATATAAGCGTGGGACACATCAGCCTTAACAACACCATCATCAACCTTAGGATTACTAGTATCTAAGCCATGATCGGACTCAGATGACACAGATGAACCAGAAGCTGATCGAGATGATTTCTTTTTCTTTTTCTTATTTGCTGAATTAGGCATCTCCAAAGACAACTTGAATAACAAATCACGTCCAAAAAACAAAAAAAATAAGTTTTACGAATCAACAAAACAGCCTACAACTAATCAAACCCTAGAACATGATTCAAAATTCTTAGCCGATTATTGAAATTCGTATCAATCAAGTGAGGGACACAAAGTGTTTCAATGATAATTACAGATTCAATAATAAGTTAGAAGATCAAAACAGGCTAGAAGATCGATTAGAAGAGTACGAAAATAACATCAAGAAAAATCGCTATCAGCTCCAGAGAAAAATACTTATTAATTATGTTAGAAAGTGGAGGTTCTGCCATTGGGTTTATTTTCCGACTTGTTCTGGCCGGATTAGGTTGTTTTCTGGGGTGGCGATCATTGCCGCAGCTCGTGAGACTTGTTTTTGGCTGGTTTACGGCTTGTGGTATCCTGGTCGTGCTAGGGTTCAGGCCGACCGTGGGAGTTTTAGTGACACTTGAATTCAAGCTTCATTGTTTCGTTGGTACATCTAAGAGCAAGTGGATTCAAATTATTGGTTTGAGAGTCGAGAGCAGGGATTAATTCATTATTGGGGTGGGGGGTGGCTGGGAACGATCCTCTTTTTATGGTGGATCTTTGTTTATCAATGGAGCATTTGTGTTGATTGATCGTGTCAATTGATGCGTTTCATATCAACCTCTTTTGATGGTTATTCAGGGTTCCTGCTGGTTAGGGAAGCTTGATTTCTCCGGCGTATTCAAGTGTTGCCTTTAATCGGTTTTCAACTAGGGTTACTATAGTTTTCGCCATTCAAGGCTGAAGCTGTTTGGGGGTGTATTTGGACCTTTTGCCATTGCCGGATTTGGTAGGGCAGGTGCACTCATGTCAAAGAGTTGTGTGTTTGATTTGGACCTTTGGCCGTCCATGGTGACGGTAGGGCATGTTAAAGATACGGCTTTCGACTTGGTGAGTTGGCTTGGACCTTTTGCCAATGGTCGTGGGATGTGTTGGTAGGGCAAGTTAGCTCCACGAAGTATATTTGCTGCGGTGCAGTTTGGACGTTGGTGTTTGTTCTCATAGGTCAAGTTTCGAAGACTATTGATGACTGAGGCGATCACTGTGGAAGGGGTTCTTTGAACTTAGTGTTATATTTGCTGCGGTGCAGTTTGGACGTTGGTGTTTGTTCTCATAGGTCAAGTTTCGAAGATTATTGATGACTGAGGCGATCACTATGGAAGGGGTTCTTTGAACCTAGTGTTTACATTTAGATTGGCTTATTTAAATGTAATTGGTTTATTCTGCGTTTAGCAGGTTTAGTTGTTGGTCAGTTACTGCGGTTAGCAGTGTAGTTGTGCTGTGTTTAGCAGATTGTTTGTTTTGTTACATTTGTAGAGTCAAATCGCCTATGTAACGGGCTGAGGGCATGGGATTCACCCATATCAATTGTACTTCAATGATTTTGAGAATATATTTGCCGGGTAAAATTTTACCCTTTACCCAAAAAAAAAAAATGTGAAATGTGGGATGCATGCTGCTGAGCTCGGGTGGCAGCTGCAATCGATATGCCACTGGACCAATCCTCTCAAGGATCTCAAAAGGTCCAATGTACCTGTGATTTAACTTCCCGCGTTTGCCGAATCGGATGACACCTTTCCAAGGTGATACCTTGAGCAATACTCGGTCCCCAACTTGGAACTCGAGATGCTTACGTCTCACGCCAGCATAACTCTTCTGACGATCACGTGCGGCTTTCAGTCAGTTTTGGATACCAACGATTTTCTCGGTGGTTTCATGAATGATTTCCGGACCCGTGAGTTGGCTATCCCCAACTTCGGTCCAACAAATAGGCGAGCGACACTTACAACCATACAGTGCCTCGAATGCTGCAGCCTTGATGCTGGAGTGATAACTGTTGTTATACGAAAACTCGCATAAGGGTAGATGTTTTTCCCAGTTTGCACCGAAATCAACTACGCAGGCTCGTAGCATATCTTCCAGTGTTTGAATAGTTCGTTCACTTTAGCCGTCGGTTTATGGATGGTATGCAGTACTCATATCCAGACGTGTAACACCCCCAAATTCATTGTTTAGCGGAAGCAAGCTTTGGGTGTTACTAATCAATAATCAAGCACCAAAGTAAAGCAAACGACATCTATATGCAACGTCGTACTATAGTACAAAAGTATTACATTGTTGAATTACAATAACAAGCTTCGAGTTCGAAAATAGTTTCCTAGAGATTCTAATACATAACTGGTATACAAAAAGTAATGTAAGAGAATCTCCACAAGTGTGTATGCATGCGACTCGAGCTATCAGTCCCCTTAGGGTGTGCAGTCCTACTACTGTAATGTACCTGAGATAAATGCTAAAAAGTGTCAACCAAAAGGTTGGTGAATCTCACAGGTTTAGTATAATAAGTCATTTATGAACCACAAGTAAAGTACCAGTAAAGCCCTCGAGCATAGTAAGTAAATCAGTAACTCAGTAAATCAGTAGGTCAACACAATTACCATGAGCTCACAAGTTGAAGCTTAACAGTGTAGTGTGAATGGTACAGTCAAGTACAGCATCACGTACCCCCGTGAGTGCTATCCGGACACTCATATGTAACAAATACTAATATGCCTGTTTCTACGGTGTAATCCGTGGTAATCTACTACCCCAGGCAGGGATTGTGAGTCCCAAATGAATCCATCTGCTAGTAATCGCGCTTAAGTCAATAACTAACAACTTATGATAGGAGGATTTCAGTGGATAAAAGTAACTCATGTAATGCATGTAAAAGCAGTGTAAACAGTTCAGTACTTGTGTTCATACGTAAAACGGTAGCAAATATCTCACCCCAAAGTAGAAAACAGTAAAAGTGGGGCTGTAAGACTCACCTGAGTCTAGCAAGTATGTCTGAGGAATCAAACAAGTAACGCGGATGGAAGTCCGTATGTGGTTCTCCGAACCCTGCAACCTTCTGGCGTCCGAAACGCACTAGGTTGTAAGTAAATGAGTAAGTAGGTTGGTGTCTTAAAAGATCACCCATGCTAGTTGTCCACTCAACTAGGAAATGTCTAAGTATTTGTTTGTACGTTTGTAATCATTTGTAATTAAGTGCGGCCCGTTGGTGACGGAGGTGTAATAATAATTCAAATATTATTATTATGTAAATCATAGTGTTGTATACCTTGTAAAGTATATACATCAATTAATCGCTTGTGTCGTGACGTGTAATCGTTGTTCGGGTGTAAGTCCGTTCAAGTGTAATCTCGTGTATGTATGAGTGTAATCTCAAAATAAAGTGAGTGTAAACTCATCCGTATTTTAAGATGTAGTGTATACTCCCTAAAGTATAGTAGTTTTCTTGTACTAATAGTGTCGAGCAAAGTAGTATATATATATATATATATATATATATATATACGTCTCAGAGAATATGTATACCGTGTTGGTGTATTGTCTTATAAGGTATAGTTGTTGTATGTATTCGATACTTAGTGTAAGAAGTATTTTAAAGTTTCAGTTTCGTGCGACAATACATAATCATGCGACAGTGACATTCTCGGACACTGTTCATGCGACAATGGCATTCTCGGACACTGTTCATACGACAATAGGTATTGTCGTAGGCAAAAGAAGAAGACTTATGCGACAATGGATTCTCGTAACACTGTTCATGCGATAATAGATTGTCGGATCACTGTTCATGCGATAATAGATTGTCGCAGGTGGATGTTTTCCGTTTTCGTTTAAGTATTCGTTTTAGTCTACTAGGTCAAACGGGTTTGGTTTGATTCGAGTGTTATCAAATCCGAAACTATGCATCCGAGTCTCACCCTAAAGTCCGAGAGTCAACCCTCAGTCCGACAGTCAACGAAAGTCAATTTTTACTGTTCATCCGACATTAGAATCACTGAGTAACTGTTCATCCGACACTAGATTCACAGAGTTACTGTTCATCCGACTTTGTGATTTTTATTTAGAATAGTAAACTTTATCGAATCATTCTGAAATTCTTACACGACGTTCCCACATATGTTTTGTACTTCCTGTAATATTTTTATGACTTTTGGAGGTCATTTGATATTTTTTAAAAATTCACAAAATATCAGGGTTCAGTTTAGTCCGAAATTAGACCACTTCTCACAAATCTAATTTTATGGAAAAATGGGTGTATTTATGGAACGAGCCAAAAAAGAACTTTTTGTATATAACAAAATTACCAAGATTTCACAAGTGGTCTCATACGTTTTTGAGGTCTAGAACTCGAGATATGGCCTCGAGAACTTACTGAAAGTTTCTGTCCGCCGGAACAGTAGCCCTATGTCACAGGAGAAAAATGTTTTCGAGTTGTAAACGGAGTCGAAAAGTCACAAGACTAATTTTGTTGGAAAGATAACTTCTTGTACTACATTTTAGACTTAAGAAACATCCATTTTGGTGTAGTAATGATTTTAATAAAATTCATGAAAGTGGGTACAAAATCTGGACAGGAAGGTTAACTTCGTGTTTTCGAGTTTTAATTTGTGTTTCGACTTATCTTTTGGACGTTTTATGGTTGAGTGGACATAATAACATGTTAATACATATGTTAAAAGTAAAATACAAGAGGGATGAAGTTCCTTACAATGAGAGTGATGAAGAGGAGAAGAAATGAAGCCGAAAACTCGTTTTGATGCGTATTCTTGAATTCCGACATTGGCGGCCGATGGTGGTGATATGATGGTGATATGGTGGCTTAGGGATGGTCTTAGGGTGGTGGGGAAAGGTCCGATGACTGACCAAATTTCGTTTTTTAGAGAGAGAGAATAGAGAGAAGAGGAGAGGATGTAAGAAATGATGGGGGATGGTGTGAAATGTTTATGTGTGTAAGTGTTTAACCCAACAAGGGTATGGGGGGGTTGTAGGGTGGGAAAATCTGCAGATTTTCACGGGTCCTACCCCCACATGGTTGTGTTAAATTGTTTCCCCAATTTACGTTACATGCGGTGCCCGTTTAACCGATCGTTTAACGCTTTTAATTAACCGTTATACGTTTTATTTGATACGTTTTGTTAAAGATTTTAAACACAACATGTTTAATAAAAGTTTCACTCAAATAACATACTCTAGGTTATAAAAATATATTTCGGTTTTCGTTCAGTCGTTGGTTGCTAATTGTACATTTGTTCGAATCGTGTATCGTTTTCAAACGTTTTACTTGTACGCGTGAAATCGCGATATTTTCACTCGAAGTATTTTATCGAAATACTTAATAACGAGTTATAAATATAACTTGAGTTTATTTTGTGTGTCGGGCGCATTTCGTACATTTTTGTCGAGTACGGAGTGTTTTATACAATATTTAATACGTATAATATATTCTCGCAATATATTAAGGTAAATAATGTTTGTTTGGATAAATCCACATTATTTAAATAGTTTGACACCAACGTCCAAAATGAACAGTGTCGGACCTTGTCCGATTCATAAGTGTACGATTTAAATAAATCGCAAATACGTGTATGTAATTACACAAAATGTTACGTATATTTAGATTAATACAAAACTAAACATACATAATTACAAGTAAGTTAGGCACTAATTAAAGTCCTAAATTAGCGGGTGTCACATTCTCCCCTTCTTAGGAGAATTTCGTCCCGAAATTAGCTCGTAGTCGCGGTGTGAGTAGAGTCAGTGAATAGGTGTGGATGTTTCAGTCGCATTTGGTCTTCCCGTTCCCAAGTGAATTCAGGACCACGCCTCCAATTCCACTTGACTTTAACAATGGGAATACGACTCTGTTTTAAGCGTTTGACCTCACGGTCCATAATTTCCACGGGTTCCTCGACAAAGTGTAGTTTGTCGTCAATGTGTATCTCGTCAAGAGGTATGATCAGTGTCTCATCAGACAGACATTTCTTCAAGTTAGAAATGTGAAAGGTAGGGTGCACGCTACTGAGTTCGGGAGGTAGTTGCAGTCTGTATGCTACTGGACCAATCCTTTCAAGGATTTTGAATGGTCCGATGTATCTAGGATTCAGTTTCCCACGTTTTCCAAAACGAATAACGTCTTTCCAAGGCGAGACTTTCAGAAGTACTCGATCCCCAACCTGGAACTCGAGATGTTTGCGTCTCACGTCAGCATAGCTTTTCTGACGATCACGCGCGGCTTTCATTCGGTTTTGTATGCCCACGATCTTTTCAGTTGTTTCATGTATGATTTCCGGACTGGTGAGTTGTGTATCCCCCACCTCAGTCCAACAAATAGGTGACCGGCACTTACGACCGTACAGTGCCTCGAAGGGTGCAACTTTGATGCTGGTGTGGTAGTTATTGTTGTACGAGAACTCGCACAACGGTAAGTGATTTTCCCAGTTTTTACCGAAGTCAACTACTCAAGCTCGTAGCATATCCTCCAGTGTTTGTATGGTTCGTTCGCTCTAGCCGTCGGTTTGAGGATGATAAGCTATACTCATGTCCAGACGAGTACCAAGAGATTTTTGCAGTGATTGCCAGAAACGAGAAGTAAATCGAGCATCTCTATCAGAGATAATTGAGATGGGCATGCCGTGTCTTGACACGATCTCTTTTAGGTAGATCCGCGTCAAACGTTCCATCTTGTCAGTTTCCTTGATGGCTAGGAAATGAGCAGATTTAGTGAGTCAGTCCACGATCACCCAAATGGTATCGCAACCGCTAGGTGTTTTTGGAAGTTTAGTAATGAAGTCCATCGTGACCTGCTCGCATTTCCATTCGGGGATTTCCGGTTGGTGTAGCAAACCGGAAGGTTTCTGGTGTTCGGCTTTAACCTTAGAACAAGTAAGACACTTGCCAACGTAGGTAGCAATGTCGGCTTTCATGTTGGGCCACCAGTACAACTCCTTGATGCCATGGTACATTTTGTCGGCACCAGGGTGTATAGAGTACTTAGACTTGTGTGCCTCGTTCATCACCAAGTCTCGTAAGTTCCCGTAGTTGGGTAACCAGAGTCGGTCAGAGAAGTACTTGGCCCCGTTTGGTTTGGTTTCCAGTTGTTTGTCCATGCCTCGCAAGGCCTCGTGTTTCACATTTTCAGCTTTGAGTGCTTTGAGTTGAGCGGTAAGAATTTGGGTTATCAGGTCGTTGTGTATAGTCATACTAAGTGCTCGGACTCGAAGGGGTTTCACTCGTTCCTTACGACTTAAGGCATCAGCAACAACGTTTGCCTTGCCCGGATGATAGCGAATCTCGCAGTCGTAATCAGTGAGTAATTCTACCGAACAGCGTTGTCTCATGTTTAGGTCTTTTTGGTCGAAGATGTGTTGGAGACTTTTGTGGTCGGTGAAGATTGTACACTTGGTATCGTATAAGTAGTGTCTCCAGATTTTGAGAGCGAATACAACTGCCCCCAACTCTAGGTCATGAGTTGTGTAATTCTTTTCGTGGACCTTGAGTTGTCGAGAGGCGTAAGTATACCACGAAGTCATCGTTGCCTTCGGGTAAAGATAAGATAGGTGCACTGCAGAGTTTTTGTTTGAGCAGCTGGAAGGCTGACTCCTGTTTATCAGTCCAATCGAATTTCTGTTCTTTCCGAGTCAGGACGGTGAGAGGTTTGGCTATTTTTGAAAAATTCTCAATGAATCGCCTGTAGTATCCGGTGAGTCCTAAGAATTGGCGTACTTGGGTGGGTGTAGTAGGTGCTTGCCAACACTTGATGGCCTCGATTTTCGAAGGATCGACACGGATTCCCTGACTGTCAATCACGTGTCCGAGGAATTGTACAGTTTGCATCCAGAACTCACACTTGGAGAATTTGGCATATAACTCCTCGTGCTTGAGTAGTTCTAGAACAGTTTTCAGGTGTTGCGCGTGTTATTGTTCATTGCGTGAGTAAATCAGAATGTCGTCAATGAAGACGATGACAAACTTGTCGAGGTAAGGCTTACACACCCGATTCATAAGGTCCATGAATACTTCCGGTGCGTTGGTCAAGCCGAATGGCATCACTTGGAATTCGTAATGCCCGTAGCGAGTTCGGAAGGCTATTTTAGGAATATCTTCGTCATGAACTCGGAGTTGGTGATAACCCGACCGTAGATCGATTTTTGAATAAAAACTCGACCCCTGAAGTTGGTCAAACAGGTCATCAATGCGAGGTAGTGGGTAACGGTTCTTGACGGTTAACTTGTTGAGTTCACGATAGTCAATGCACATACGGAAAGAACCGTCTTTCTTTTTCACAAAGAGGACCGGGGCTCCCCAAGGCGAGGAACTCGGTCGAATAAATCCTTTGTCCAGGAGCTCTTGTAGTTGTGTAGACAACTCCTGAAGTTCGGAAGGTGCTAAACGATAGGGTGCTCGTGCCACGGGTGCCGATCCAGGCACGAGGTCAATAGAAAACTTGACTTGTCTATGTGGCGGAAGGCCAGGCAAGTCTTCAGGAAAGACTTCTGGGAAGTCTCGAACAATAGGCACATCCTCAAGTCGCTTCTCCTTCGACTGTTTCTCCATAACATGTGCGAGGATTGCCTGATACCCTTTTCTCAAGTATTTCTGGGTTTTCATACAAGAAATAATGTTAAGTCTCGTCCCACCGGTCTCCCCTTGTACGATTAAAGTTCCACCGGTGACGAGAGGAATACGGACGATTTTCTGGGGTGGCGATCATTGCCGCAGCTCGTGAGACTTATTTTTGGCTGGTTTACGGCTTGTGGTATCCTGGTCGTGCTAGGGTTCAGGCCGACCGTGGGAGTTTAGTTACACTTGAATTCAAGCTTCATTGTTTCGTTGGTACATCTAAGTGTTGCAAGTGGATTCAAATTATTGGTTTGAGAGTCGAGAGCAGGGATTAATTCATTATTGGGGTGGGGGGTGGCTGGGAACGATCCGCTTTTTATGGTGGATCTTTGTTTATCAATGGAGCATTTATGTTGATTGATCGTGTCAATTGATGCGTTTCATATCAACCTCTTTTGATGGTTATTCAGGGTTCCTGCTGGTTAGGGAAGCTTGATTTCTCCGGCGTATTCAAGTGTTGCCTTTAATCGGTTTTCAACTAGGGTTACTATAGTTTACGCCATTCAAGGCTGAAGCTGTTTGGGGGTGTATTTGGACCTTTTGCCATTGCCGGATTTGGTAGGGCAGGTGCACTCATGTCAAAGAGTTGTGTGTTTGATTTGGACCTTTGGCCGTCCATGGTGACGGTAGGGCATGTTAAAGATCCGGCTTTCGACTTGGTGAGTTGGCTTGGACCGTTTGCCAATGGTCGTGGGACGTGTTGGTATGGCAAGTTAGCTCCACGAAGTATATTTGCTGCGGTGCAGTTTGGACGTTGGTGTTTGTTCTCATAGGTCAAGTTTCGAAGATTATTGATGACTGAGGCGATCACTGTGGAAGGGGTTCTTTGAACTTAGTGTTATATTTGCTGCGGTGCAGTTTGGACGTTGGTGTTTGTTCTCATAGGTCAAGTTTCGAAGATTATTGATGACTGAGGCGATCACTGTGGAAGGGGTTCTTTGAACCTAGTGTTTACATTTAGATTGGCTTATTTAAATGTAATTGGTTTATTCTGCGTTTAGCAGGTTTAGTTGTTGGTCAGTTACTGCGGTTAGCAGTGTAGTTGTGCTGTGTTTAGCAGATTGTTTGTTTTGTTACATTTGTAGAGTCAAATCGCCTATGTAACGGGCTGAGGGCATGGGATTCACCCATGTCAATTGTACTTCAATGATTTTGGGAATATATTTGCCGGGTAAAATTTTACCCTTTACCCAAAAAAAAAAATTGTGAAATGTGGGATGCATGCTGCTGAGCTCGGGTGGCAGCTGCAATCGATATGCCACTGGACCAATCCTCTCAAGGATCTCAAAAGGTCCAATGTACCTGGGATTTAACTTCCCGCGTTTTCCGAATCGGATGACACCTTTCCAAGGTGATACCTTGAGCAATACTCGGTCCCCAACTTGGAACTCGAGATGCTTGCGTCTCACGCCAGCATAACTCTTCTGACGATCACGTGCGGCTTTCAGTCAGTTTTGGATACCAACGATTTTCTCGGTGGTTTCATGAATGATTTCCGGACCCGTGAGTTGGCTATCCCCAACTTCAGTCCAACAAATAGGCGAGCGACACTTACAACCATACAGTGCCTCGAATGCTGCAGCCTTGATGCTGGAGTGATAACTGTTGTTATACGAAAACTCGCATAAGGGTAGATGTTTTTCCCAGTTTGCACCGAAATCAACTACGCAGGCTCGTAGCATATCTTCCAGTGTTTGAATAGTTCGTTCACTTTGGCCGTCGGTTTATGGATGGTATGCAGTACTCATATCCAGACGTGTAACACCCCCAAATTCATTGTTTAGCGGAAGCAAGCTTTGGGTGTTACTAATCAATAATCAAGCACCAAAGTAAAGCAAACGACATCTATATGCAACGTCGTACTATAGTACAAAAGTATTACATTGTTGAATTACAATAACAAGCTTCGAGTTCGAAAATAGTTTCCTAGAGATTCTAATACATAACTGGTATACAAAAAGTAATGTAAGAGAATCTCTACAAGTGTGTATGCATGCGACTCGAGCTATCAGTCCCCTTAGGGTGTGCAGTCCTACTGCTGTAATGTACCTGAGATAAATGCTAAAAAGTGTCAACCAAAAAGTTGGTGAATCTCACAGGTTTAGTATAGTAAGTCATTTATGAACCACAAGTAAAGTACCAGTAAAGCCCTCGAGCATAGTAAGTAAATCAGTAACTCAGTAAATCAGTAGGTCAACACAATTACCATGAGCTCACAAGTTGAAGCTTAACAGTGTAGTGTGAATGGTACAGTCAAGTACAGCATCATGTACCCCCGTGAGTGCTATCCGGACACTCATATGTAACAAATACTAATATGCCTGTTTCTACGGTGTAATCCGTGGTAGCGCTACTACCCCAGGCAGGGACTGTGAGTCCCAAATGAATCCATCTACTAGTAATCGCGCTTAAGTTCATAAGTAACAACTTATGATAGGAGGATTTCAGTGGATAAAAGTAACTCATGTAATGCATGTAAAAGCAGTGTAAACAGTTCAGTACTTGTGTTCATACGTAAAACGGTAGCAAATATCTCACCCCAAAGTAGAAAACAGTAAAAGTGGGGCTGTAAGACTCACATGAGTCTAACAAGTATGTCTGAGGAATCAAACAAGTAACGCGGATGGAAGTCCGTATGTGGTTCTCCGAACCCTGCAACCTTCTGGCGTCCGAAACGCACAAGGTTGTAAGTAAATGAGTAAGTAGGTTGGTGTCTTAAAAGATCACCCATGCTAGTTGTCCACTCAACTAGGAAATGTCCAAGTATTTGTTTGTACGTTTGTAATCATTTGTAATTAAGTGCGGCCCGTTGGTGACGGAGGTGTAATAATAATTCAAATATTATTATTATGTAAATCAGAGTGTTGTATACCTTGTAAAGTATATACATCAATTAATCGCTTGTGTCGTGACGTGTAATCGTTGTTCGGGTGTAAGTCCGTTCAAGTGTAATCTCGTGTATGTATGAGTGTAATCTCAAAATAAAGTGAGTGTAAACTCATCCGTATTTTAAGCTGTAGTGTATACTCCCTAAAGTATAGTAGTTTTCTTGTACTAATAGTTTCGAGCAAAGTAGTATATATATATATACGTCTCAGAGAATATGTATATCGTGTTGGTGTATTGTCGTATAAGGTATAGTTGTTGTATGTATTCGATACTTAGTGTAAGAAGTATTTTAAAGTTTCAGTTTCGTGCGACAATACATAATCATGCGACAGTGACATTCTCGGACACTGTTCATGCGACAATGGCATTCTCGGACACTGTTCATACGACAATAGGTATTGTCGTAGGCAAAAGAAGAAGACTTATGCGACAATGGATTCTCGTAACACTGTTCATGCGATAATAGATTGTCGGATCACTGTTCATGCGATAATAGATTGTCGCAGGTGGATGTTTTCCGTTTTCGTTTAAGTATTCGTTTTCGTCTACTAGGTCAAACGGGTTTGGTTTGATTCGAGTGTTATCAAGTCCGAAACTATGCATCCGAGTCTCACCCTAAAGTCCGAGAGTCAACCCTCAGTCCGACAGTCAACGAAAGTCAATTTTTACTGTTCATCCGACACTAGAATCACGGAGTAACTGTTCATCCGACACTAGATTCACAGAGTTACTGTTCATCCGACTTTGTGATTTTTATTTAGAATAGTAAACGTTATCAAATCATTCTGAAATTCTTACACGACGTTCCCACATATGTTTTGTACTTCCTGTAATATTTTTATGACTTTTGGAGGTCATTTGATATTTTTTAAAAATTCACAAAATATCAGGGTTCAGTTTAGTCCGAAGTTAGACCACTTCTCACAAATCTAATTTTCTGGAAAAATGGGTGTATTTATGGAATGAGCCAAAGAAGAACTTTTTGTATATAACAAAATTACCAAGATTTCACAAGTGGTCTCATACGTTTTTGAGGTCTAGAACTCGAGATATGGCCTCGAGAACTTACTGAAAGTTTCTGTCCGCCGGAACAGTAGCCCTATGTCACAGGAGAAAAATGTTTTCGAGTTGTAAACGGAGTCGAAAAGTCACAAGACTAATTTTGTTGGAAAGATAACTTCTTGTACTACATTTTAGACTTAAGAAACATCCATTTTGGTGTAGTAATGATTTTAATAAAATTCATGAAAGTGGGTACAAAATCTGGACAGGAAGGTTAACTTCGTGTTTTCGAGTTTTAATTTGTGTTTCGACTTATCTTTTGGACGTTTTATGGTTGAGTGGACATAATAACATGTTAATACATATGTTAAAAGTAAAATACAAGAGGGATGAAGTTCCGTACAATGAGAGTGATGAAGAGGAGAAGAAATGAAGCCGAAAACTCGTTTTGATGCGTTTTCTTGAATTCCGACATTGGCGGCCGATGGTGGTGATATGTTGGTGATATGGTGGCTTAGTGATGGTTTTAGGGTGGTGGGGAAAGGTCCGGTGACTGACCAAATTTCGTTTTTTAGAGAGAGAGAATAGAGAGAAGAGGAGAGGATGTAAGAAATGATGGGGGATGGTGTGAAATGTTTGTGTGTGTAAGGGTTTAACCCAACAAGGGTATGGAGGGGTTGTAGGGAGGGAAAATCTGCAGATTTTCACGGGTCCCACCCCCACATGGTTGTGTTAAATTGTTTCCCCAATTTACGTTAATTGCGGTGCCCGTTTAACCGATCGTTTAACGCTTTTAATTAACCGTTATACGTTTTATTTGATACGTTTTGTTAAAGATTTTAAACACAACATGTTTAATAAAAGTTTCACTCAAATAACATACTCTAGGTTATAAAAATATATTTCGGTTTTCGTTCAGTCGTTGGTTGCTAATTGTACGTTTGTTCGAATCGTGTATCGTTTTCAAACGTTTTACTTGTACGCGTGAAATCGCGATATTTTCACTCGAAGTATTTTATCGAAATACTTAATAACGAGTTATAAAAATATAACTTGAGTTTATTTTGTGTGTCGGGCGCATTTCGTACATTTTTGTCGAGTACGGAGTGTTTTATACAATATTTAATACGTGTAATATATTCTCGCAATATATTAAGGTAAATAATGTTTGTTTGGATAAATCCACATTATTTAAATAGTTTGACACCAACGTCCAAAATGAACAGTGTCGGACCTTGTCCGGTTCATAAGTGTACGATTTAAATAAATTGCAAATACGTGTATGTAATTACACAAAATGTTACGTATATTTAGATTAATACAAAACTAAACATACATAATTACAAGTAAGTTAGGCACTAATTAAAGTCCTAAATTAGCGGGTGTCACATTCTCCCCTTGTTAGGAGAATTTCGTCCCGAAATTAGCTCGTAGTCGCGGTGTGAGTAGAGTCAGTGAATAGGTGTGGATGTTTCAGTCGCATTTGGTCTTCCCGTTCCCAAGTGAATTCAGGACCACGCCTCGAATTCCACTTGACTTTAACAATGGGAATACGACTCTGTTTTAAGCGTTTGACCTCACGGTCCATAATTTCCACGGGTTCCTCGACAAAGTGTAGTTTGTCGTCAATGTGTATCTCGTCAAGAGGTATGATCAGTGTCTCATCAGGAGGTAGTTGCAGTCTGTATGCTACTGGACCAATCCTTTCAAGGATTTTGAATGGTCCGATGTATATGGGATTCAGTTTCCCACGTTTTCCAAAACGAATAACGCCTTTCCAAGGCGAGACTTTCAGAAGTACTCGATCCCCAACCTGGAACTCGAGATGTTTGCGTCTCACGTCAGCATAGCTTTTCTGACGATCACGCGCGGCTTTCATTCGGTTTTGTGTGCCGACGATCTTTTCAGTTGTTTCATGTATGATTTCCGGACCGGTGAGTTGTGTATCCCCCACCTCAGTCCAACAAATAGGTGACCGGCACTTACGACCGTACAGTGCCTCGAAGGGTGCAACTTTGATGCTGGTGTGGTAGCTATTGTTGTACGAGAACTCGTACAACGGTAAGTGATTTTCCCAGTTTTTACCGAAGTCAACTACTCAAGCTCGTAGCATATCCTCCAGTGTTTGTATGGTTCGTTCGCTCTGGCCGTCGGTTTGAGGATGATAAGCTGTACTCATGTCCAGACGAGTACCAAGAGATTTTTGCAGTGATTGCCAGAAATGAGAAGTAAATCGAGCATCTCTATCAGAGATAATTGAGATGGGCATGCAGTGTCTTGACACGATCTCTTTTAGGTAGATCCGCGTCAAACGTTCTATCTTGTCAGTTTCCTTGATGGCTAGGAAATGAGCAGATTTAGTGAGTCAGTCCACGATCACCCAAATGGTATCGCAACCGCTAGGTGTTTTTGGAAGTTTAGTAATGAAGTCCATCGTGACCTGCTCGCATTTCCATTCGGGGATTTCCGGTTGGTGTAGCAAACCGGAAGGTTTCTGGTGTTCGGCTTTAACCTTAGAACAAGTAAGACACTTGCCAACGTAGGTAGCAATGTCGGCTTTCATGTTGGGCCACCAGTACAACTCCTTGATGCCATGGTACATTTTGTCGGCACCAGGGTGTATAGAGTACTTAGACTTGTGTGCCTCGTTCATCACCAAGTCTCGTAAGTTCCCGTAGTTGGGTAACCAGAGTCGGTCAGAGAAGTACTTGGCCCCGTTTGGTTTGGTTTCCAGTTGTTTGTCCATGCCTCGCAAGGCCTCGTGTTTCACATTTTCAGCTTTGAGTGCTTTGAGTTGAGCGGTAAGAATTTGGGTTATCAGGTCGTTGTGTATAGTCATACTAAGTGCTCGGACTCGAAGGGGTTTCACTCATTCCTTACGACTTAAGGCATCAGCAACAAAGTTTGCCTTGCCCGGATGATAGCGAATCTCGCAGTCGTAATCAGTGAGTAATTCTACCCAACGGCGTTGTCTCATGTTTAGGTCTTTTTGGTCGAAGATGTGTTGGAGACTTTTGTGGTCGGTGAAGATTGTACACTTGGTATCGTATAAGTAGTGTCTCCAGATTTTGAGAGCGAATACAACTGCCCCCAACTCTAGGTCATGAGTTGTGTAATTCTTTTCGTGGACCTTGAGTTGTCGAGAGGCGTAAGCAATGACTTTGTCTCGTTGCATCAGCATGCAACCGAGACCTTGGTGTGAAGCGTCACAGTATACCACGAAGTCATCGTTGCCTTCGGGTAAAGATAAGATAGGTGCACTGCAGAGTTTTTGTTTGAGCAGCTGGAAGGCTGACTCCTGTTTATCAGTCCAATCGAATTTCTATTCTTTCCGAGTCAGGACGGTGAGAGGTTTGGCTATTTTTGAAAAATTCTCAATGAATCGCCTGTAGTATCCGGTGAGTCCTAAGAATTGACGTACTTGGGTGGGTGTAGTTGGTGCTTGCCAACACTTGATGGCCTCGATTTTCGAAGGATCGACACGGATTCCCTGACTGTCAATCACGTGTCCGAGGAATTGTACAGTTTGCATCCAGAACTCACACTTGGAGAATTTTGCATATAACTCCTCGTGCTTGAGTAGTTCTAGAACAGTTTTCAGGTGTTGCGCGTGTTCTTGTTCATTGCGCGAGTAAATCAGAATGTCGTCAATGAAGACGATGACAAACTTGTCGAGGTAAGGCTTACACACCCGATTCATAAGGTCCATGAATACTTCCGGTGCGTTGGTCAAGCCGAATGGCATCACTTGGAATTCGTAATGCCCGTAGCGAGTTCGGAAGGCTATTTGAGGAATATCTTCGTCACGAACTCGGAGTTGGTGATAACCCGACCGTAGATCGATTTTTGAATAAAAACTCGACCCCTGAAGTTGGTCAAACAGGTCATCAATGCGAGGTAGTGGGTAACGGTTCTTGACGGTTAACTTGTTGAGTTCACGATAGTCAATGCACATACGGAAAGAACCGTCTTTCTTTTTCACAAAGAGGACCGGGGCTCCCCAAGGCGAGGAACTCGGTCGAATAAATCCTTTGTCCAGGAGCTCTTGTAGTTGTGTAGACAACTCCTGAAGTTCGGAAGGTGCTAAACGATAGGGTGCTCGTGCCACGGGTGCCGATCCAGGCACGAGGTCAATAGAAAACTTGACTTGTCTATGTGGCGGAAGGCCAGGCAAGTCTTCAGGAAAGACTTCTGGGAAGTCTCGAACAATAGGCACATCCTCAAGTCGCTTCTCCTCCGACTGTTTCTCCATAACATGTGCGAGGATTGCCTGATACCCTTTTATCAAGTATTTCCGGGTTTTCATACAAGAAATAATGTTAAGTCTCGTCCCACTGGTCTCCCCTTGTACGATTAAAGTTCCATCGGTGACGAGAGGAATACAGACGATTTTCTCGTAACAGGTAATCTCGGCGCGGTGTTTGGATAACCAATCCATACCGACGATTACATCAAAGCTGCCGATCTTGACAGGCCGAAGGTCAATAGAGAATAGTTCATCAGCTAAGTTTAATGTGTAGTTAAGTATCATACTATTGGCTTCTATGAGTTTATCGTTTGCCAATTCTACTGTGTACTTAGAATCTAAGGCAACAGGCGTAGTATCAAGTAGTGAACAAAACTCATCAGATATGAAGCTCCTATCAGCACCAGTATTAAATAACACAGAAGCAGTCAAATTGTTGAGAAGGAACGTACCCGTGACCACATTCGGGTCCTGGCGGGCATCCCCAGCATTGAGTACAAAAGCTTTGCCCCGAGCATTGTTGTTGTTGCTGTTCCCTTTCTTGTTTTTCAATTTGGGTCAATCATTTCTGAAATGCCCTGCAACTCCACATTCATAACAGGTTCTAGGAGTGTTGGGTTTGGGGTTAGCAGTGTTGGTCCTGCAGTCCTTAGCAAGGTGCCCGAATCGCTTGCACTTGCTACAGGGGCAAGAACCATTATGATGGAGTTGGCACCTAGAACAGTAAGGTTTGTCCCCTTTCTAGTCCTTTCTGTTGTCAGAACTAGAGGTGTAAGCTTTGATGGTTTCCGGCTTCTTAGATGGTTGCTGGTTTTGGTTTTGGTTCTGGTTGTTAGAATTTCCAGACCACTTTCTCTTGTTGTTGCCAGAAGACGTTGATATATGCTAAAAAGTCATGTTTTCAGGCACATATTTCCCGCACATTTGGCCTAATTCTTGATGAAAACACTTGAATTAAACGTTTATTTACTTAATTTCACAAAATTGGTCAAATTATAGGCATTGCTGTAAAAAGTGCTAAAAACGTCCAAAAGGCACGCAAATCGAGGCAGATTATTCTAAACACTGATTCTTACAGACTTTTAACGATATTATGATACAAGTCCTTAAATAGTCTCATATGATGTATCAGGTTATTCCAAGACTGTAGAATCAAGAATCGTGCAGATCGGGTAAAGAACGAGGAAGATGGAGCCTTCTGAGCGCAAACTGAGGGCATTCCGCACATGCCAACTCTAGAGACATCCAAATTTGGCACTTTTGGCATCATTAGAAGCGTAACGGAATTACTAGATCACAGGCGAAAGAATCAAGTCAAACGGACGCAAAACGAAGAAGATACGGCCTTCCGAAGCAACGAGAAAAGTCAGATAAATCACACGGCCTACCACAGGGCCACCCCCTAGCCGTACATGGCCTGTTTCTAGCCGTACACTGCCTGATCATGGCCGTACACGGCCTGTTTTGGTCTCACACCCCCTCGTTGTTGCTTCGTTTGCTTGTACGTGTGCTTGTGGACTTGTACTCTTGGATCCATGGCTTGCCTATAAATAGAGAGCTCTCCATCCTCATTCCACACATCATTCTTCAACAAGAATTCTCACTTTCTCTCTCACACTCTTTCTCTTTCTAGTTTAGCTTTCTCTCTCTAGCACTACTCTTAGGAGTTAGAGGAGAAATAGATTAAGGTTTTAGTTCGTTAGTTCTTGGTTAATATTTAACCTAGACTAACGGAGGGGCTACTTTTGTAATAGTGTAGGGAATATTCTGAGGGGCTTATTTGTAATATTGTCGAAGATATTGCGGAGGTTCCTTTCGTGTATTCTTCTAACATTATTCTGTCTACGCATAATCTACGGTTATTTCTTTCCTTTTCTATTATGATGATTGCTATTATTATTATGATAGATTTAGGATTGTTTACCATGCGTAGTGAGTAGTTCTCTTATGTGCTTGTTGTGATGTAGTTAGCTTGCTAATATTTGGGGTGATGTTACTTTAAATACGCAATTGGGATAATATCGTTAAGAAACAATGGAAGTAACGTTATACGGCTTTCATTTGTATAGCGCCGGAATCATCACGAATGTGTGTAGTACGGAACGTGGAAGCTATGAAAGTCGTGGGCACAATCCGTTGTGGAATAATGTTCCCAATTGTTACAAAATGAAAACCGGTGTACTGATAACTTTGTATTTATGAATTTCTAAACCAAAATCGCCTTTCCTCCAATAAACGTGGTTAGAACCTGTATGACAAGGAGTCGCGAACCTTGATCAACCGGTAACTACCTATCTATGTTTTCAAATACAAACATGGTCTGAATTGTGTAGCTGTGGAAATACTGTCAACCCTTTCGTATAGTACACCGTGAATCAATCAGGGATTTATTGGGATATGTTTAAATAAGTGAGGGTTGGGTTTATATCATAGATGGTCAAGCTTTAATACAAAGTTAGTAAACTAGTCCAGAGTGACCATAAAGTATGTGGCACCGGAAAGACCATAAATCAGCACAGTACTTCGTATAACGTTTAAATACGTGGGAAAAGCTAAGGAACTGCCGTCGGTTGAAGACTGTGTCACATCCTGGTTGAACCACACAGCTCTGGACTAAACAAAGACCATTAATACAAAGTTAGCAGTCACCAAACCAAGTCTTAATCTTAAATGCCTTGCCTAGCCTTAGTATCTCCGTGGTGTTAAGAACGGTCAGAACTTATAGTGGGTCTGTTACTCTATCTCATGCGCCCAGGAATACCATTTCAAAAAGGGTCACTATTCCAGCATATGGAAAGTGTTGAAGAGTTGAGCAGCCTCCTCTGATCAGAATCAACATAACCTAGCAACCCAGTGACATACTGTCTGAGAAATCAAACAGTAGGGTGTTAGTGTTTACACTACGAATACTCAGGCAAAAGCAAGACACAAATCTTTAAAAGACGTTTTCATAAATAACCCCAGACATCACCCCATAACACAAGCTAACGAAGTCATAACAAGCACTATTCTCCATTACTGATTCCCTATCTAGCTTTTATTTACTGTTTTGTTTATTTCCTGCTTTTTATTAGTTTAGTTTAAACGGACCTATAACCAAATCAAAACTCTTTTCAAAAACCCATCACTAATTTGAATAAGTTTGTCTGGATAACTCCGCTTCACAATACGATTGATCTTAAGAACGACCCTGAGTTATACTTACCTCTGTAAGTAGAATTTAGGTCCCCAGCTTTTATAAATTTAAAACAACCACCGTTGCAGCTATTACGTAACGACCGTTTTAGCTGTAACAAGTTTTTGGCGCCGCTGCCGGGGAATCAATCGTAAGACCCAGAGGTGTCCTGACGAACCCTTTCTTTTTAGTGATACCTTTATTTTTCGTATTTTACTATTTACTTTCTTTGTTCCAGCCAAAAATAACTTCCCACAACATACAACGATATCAGACCAGATCGTCCGAATCTGAATCTCTCATTTTTGTACCTGATCCTGAGTCTATTATCCGTACTATCCGAAAACAAAAGCGCTTCCATCTTCCCGAAATGGCCGCTCGTGTCACTCTTGCTGATAACACCAAGCCATCCATTGAAGGACGAGGAGGACCAATCACCTATCAGGAGATAGAGGGAGCATCCTTTGTAGCTGAAGCATCACATCGTACAACTCATCAAGGACAACTGTCAATTCCATGGACTACCACGCGAAGATCCTAACGCTCACATTGACAAGTTCATCCACATATCAAAATCCTACAAGCAGAATGGGGTCGAGCAGAACATAGTTCGCCTATACTTGTTCCCCTATTCTCTCGCTTTACATGCACTCTCTTGGTTTGAGGGACTTGAGACCGGCTCAATCACCTCATGGACGGATATGGGTAACAAATTCCTTGCCCGATACTTTCCTCCGTCCAAACAAACCAAACTCAAGAATGACATCGCGCACTTTGAACAAGCTCACGATGAATCAATCTACTCAGCATGGGAGCGATTCAAAAGTTTGATAAGGAAATGTCCAAATCACCAGATGACAAAGGCTGACAAGTTGCGCACGTTCTATAACGGTCTCGCTCTGAACCACCGCATTATTCTTGACGCCGCTGCTCAAGGTAATTTCATGAAGATGACCGATGACGATGCATTACTACGATTGGAAGTCTGATGAGCAATCCTCATCTTTACCTCTCTCTGTCAATAACTCCAAACAAACCGAAGCCATCAAATCTCTATGCAAACAAATAGAAAGCCTAACGAAGCATATTTGAGAACTTAAGAAGCAACCGTAGCAAGTCCACCAACTTCAATCCTTCTAGAACCACACCAACCCATCTCCTACTCAAGGATATCAGGTTGCGTACGAGGACCCTGCTGTCTACTATGCTCAAACTTCTCCACCAGCTGGCAGACCTATCCAACACCCACCTTGGAACAACCAACCACCTCAGCAGTACGAACACCAACCTAGATACCTATCTTACCCACAACAACCCCAACTTACCTACAACCAACCATTTTCACCCAACCAACCCCTACCTGGTGCAACCCAACCTCATCAACCTACCGCACCTGTCACTAGTTCAAACGACACCCTTCGACAACTCATTCAAGGGTTTATAAGTAGACAAGACCAGGCTAATCTCCTAATGACAAACCGACTGAATAGCCTTGAAAATCAAATTGGTCTGTTAGCCCAACGTCTTGATACTCGACCACAGGGATCTTTGCCCCGCAACACCAATTCCCACGTCGAAGAAGCAAAAACCTTGAGCTCACCTCCTACTAATTCCACTCCAGTAAAGGAACATACTCCTGTGCCGCCGACAGTTGAGACCAGATCCGTACCCACTCCGACTAGAGAGGTGCGAGTTCCTTTCCCGAACCGTCTATGCAAAAAGTACAATGCCAAGTCATTCAAACTTGACGGAAAATTCATGGACACCGTATCTAGAATCCCTTCCGGTACTAAGTATATCCGACGAATACTGGCTACTAAAGACAAGGTTCCCGAAACCCCCAAAATCTCTCTAAATGCTGAATGCTCAGTCGTTATCCAGAATACCCTACCGGAAAAACTAGGAGACACAGGTCGATTCACCTTGCCCTGTTCTATCTATCACTCAGGCATGATACGTTCCTTGGCCGATCTTGGAGCTAGCATCAATCTCATGCCCTATTCACTTTACACCAGACTAGAAATAGGACCTCTCCAGCCTACTAAGATGAGTGTCCAGCTTGCCGACCAATCCATTCGATATCCAAAGGGCATAGCTGAAAACGTCATGGTTAAAGTTGATAAGTTTTGGTTTCCCACCGACTTCGTAGTGATGGATATTCAGGAAGACATCAATATCCCTATTATCCTAGGTAGGCCATTCATGAATACTGCACGTGCTGTTATTGATGTTTATTCTCAGGTCATAAGTCTGCGAGCACATGGACAAACTGTATCTTTCAAGATTGATCAAGAGGAGTGCTCACTAGCAGAACATGCAGAGATCTACGCAATATCAATGGGCAAAGTTATTTCAGATGATGACACTTCTGACTCGGATCCTGAACCATACAGACCAGATGATCACACCTGTCTCATCTCGGCAACAGAGGAGTCAGAATCAGAAGAAGAAGAGATGGAGGAATCAGAACCCGGGGAGGAAGAGGTAGAAAAGGAGGAAATGGATGAATCAGAGGAAGAAACAGCACCAGAATCAGAACCAGAGGAAATGGAAGAATCAGAGGAAGAACAGGAAGAAGATTTAGAGCCCGAAGAAGAAGAGGAGGATGTATACCAGTCTACACCACCGCATCAGCACTTACCAGAATCACACTTTCTGACAGCTGAGATTACGAAGATTGAAGATTCTATCTCTCTATCAGATGTTGATTATGATGCAGGATTTGGTATTACTATGGAGAAACTCATGGCATCTGTCATGGATCCTTCCCAGCCTCTTGTCTCACCACGACTCAACGCTCTGCTGAACATTGAGAAGACCATTACTTTTTCAAAACAACATCCAGAGCTTAGAGACAAACTCCTGAAGAAAATACTGGCATACAAAAAATCCATGCTACCGGATCTTTATTCAGACTTACCTTCCCGAAGGATTCAAGCCTTCGATGCTTCTTCACCTCGAACTCTGTTCGAATGGGGAGATACTTCTGAATCTAGCCATGATTCTGAGGAGAGAGACATAGAGATGGATTCTTCTCAGCCAATATCTCAGATCACCAGTGATATCCAGTTACCTTCTGATGTTGTTGAGTTCCCAGACTCTCAGAATATGGATACTCCGTCAGCAGAGGATGATCAGGATAACACTTTATACATCGATATACCGATCGATATCCGCTCTATCCGACTTCCGAAACCTCCAGCTATCCCCATGGTTTCTAATCACGAAGAAATGATTAGTGCTATCGTGGCATTCAAGAATGACCTCCCCTCAATGATGAGCATCATCATGAGTTCTACCAATGAGTACACACCACGCCAAAGGGACCTGATAGAAGAAATCAAGGCCGAATATGACGTTTATCAAGCCAGCAGCCTATACCCACTGTTATTTCAAAGCCGCCTGCAGGCCTTCACCGAAGATCTCACCACTCAACTCCTACACCAAACTGCCGAACCTACATTTGAGGAGTTGGAGTTCTTCGAGGACTAGAGGGCTATGTACCAAAAGATACATGATGTACTGATCAGATCTGCGTTCCCATATTCTGCACAGCAACATGAACACTTGAGCTCATACCGTAGTAATATGTACCACGCTACTGGGAACCCTGATGCAGATGCTGATGTCCGGCTAATGAATGACCTTCGAAGATTGATAAATCTAATGGCTGAGAACGATCATATAGACAACACTTCTTCCAACAGGTTCTATATTGATTGTACCATTGAGTACCATGCTTACAAGATCATCCATGATCTCGAGTTTGAGATTTTTGACGAAAGAACGGGTGCCATCCCTTCTCCCATACCCGAAGGCTCGATGGTTAACATCGCGACCTTCCTCTCAGACCAAATCAAGGAGATCTTCTGTGAAGTCCACCCGGATGAGTACCGCCAGATCTTTCACTACGGATTGCGAGAGGTGTACGATATTGTCAACAACATCTTTCGTGACTCTACCCTCTCATTCTCCGCCCATCAGGCCAATCTCATCCAGCGCATTCATGAGTCTATCAGAGAAATCAGAGGAAACTCCAGCCGAGCTGATCACGAAAACATCCATCAGATGTTCCTCAGATTCATGGACTCGTTGAAACAAGACCATCCAGAACGTGAGCTGATGGAAGCTAGTGAAGCAGGATTCTTTGTGATTGATCCCCATGGAGTTATCTCCACAACCATAAAAGACATCACTTTGGATCTCCTGCATATGCAGAAAGTCACAGAAGACCACCTTGACAGCTTCCCTGATTTTGCATCTGTGACAACCGTCAATTTAGGACTAGAATTTAGTGCCTAAACCGGTATAAATACATGTAATTAATTCTGTGTTAGGCTAATTAATGTATCAATTATTATATTTATTGTTGAATATACATCTACACAATTATGCGGTTTGTTTAAATCGTACGAGTTTCAAATCGAATGAATTTCGGTACAATAAATACGGACGTTGGTGAACAATTTTATTAAGTAATACAAATATTATTTAATAACTCCAGTTTTATTCAAAATATTATTTATAGTAATATTTCGTATCCAAGTTTTATTACACAATTAATGTATACGCGATTAAAAATGTAAACGCGCAAACAAAACGAAACAAATCACCTTTTATAACGTGAATTCAAAATATTTAGTAACAATACTTCAATAAAAATAATTGAATAAACTTTCGTAAATTAAAACGAAAAATTAAATTTATAAAATAAATATTTAACGTTTAAATAATCGGGAAAACGAACACCACACGGAGCGCTGGGCGTAGACTGAAGGTGGTGGGGATCCACCAAAACCACCTCCTTTCTTTCTTTTCTTTTCATTTCTCATTTCATCTTTCTCTCTCTTTCTCCCTTTTCTCTCTCAATTTCAAACCACCACCAACCCATTAAAATCACCAAAAACTAGTACAAAACGACATCAAATCATCAAAATAATTACGGAAAAGGAACCACCTCGACACGATCTACCTTCCTATCTTTTCGGAATTTCATTTCGACATCGCGTAAGTTTCCGGCAAAACCCGAAACTCTCCGTTTTTATTCATTTTTACTTG
Organism: Helichrysum umbraculigerum; assembly: GCA_949592205.1. Taxonomy (NCBI): domain Eukaryota; kingdom Viridiplantae; phylum Streptophyta; class Magnoliopsida; order Asterales; family Asteraceae; genus Helichrysum; species Helichrysum umbraculigerum. The sequence continues at coordinate 57,520,184 of CATIUR010000001.1, read as the reverse complement.
TTTATTGTTTAGATAAGCTTAATATGTCCATATAAGGGTTGGGTAAAAGATTTGGACTGAAAGGAAACTGGAAAACTCGTTTTCGACACATTTTCCGGCCATCAGACCGTAACGTCGCATTTGGTCCCAGATTTATGCGACGTCAGCTTCAACGTCGCAAAACCCCTCGTGACGTCGTATGGTGCGACGTCAGTCACAAAGTCGCATTAAATTGCGACGTCGCGTATAGCGACGCCACCCACAACGTCGCATTAAATTGCGAAAGTCGCACATAGCGACGCCATGCTCAACGTCGCAGTCAGGGCCTGCGACGTCGCACCCAACGTCGCACAAACCAGAAAACACAGATTTTTCACTAAGTGTCGAGACCCTAAATTTTACCACTCGATTTCACCCAATTTCATGTCCAGATGCGTTTTTCCTTAAAGCAATATAGTAGAAATAAAAATTTTCCAGGGGCTCTGCCCCTTGGACCCCAGCTCGACCCCACCCAGCTCGACCCCAGCCAGGGGCTCTGCCCCTTGGACCCCGCCAGGGACTGCCGCCCCTTGGACCCCGCTACCAGGGGCGCTGCCCCCGGACCCCCCGTACTTAGATTCCGTAACGGCTTCTAAAACACAATCAAACACATTTTTCAAGTAAAACGCTACGAAATCAAAATAATAATAGTTGAGATTATTATAACAAATCCGTCACCAACGGGCCGTACACGTTTTCAAATACTAAAATCAATCAACCAAATCTTAGTAATTTGGACAAGGCAATCAACCAAATCGGGGTAATTTGGACAAACAACTACAAAGGTAGTCTTTCGAGATACCTAATCAATTAATAACCATCGCGTGTCATGGACACCTTCAGGTTACAAGTCTTCGGACAACACATCACAGCTAATCAATTCAAGTTTATTCCAATAAACACTCAAGGCTCAGGTGAGTTTCATGGCCCCATTTTCACTACTTTTACCAGGGGTGTGATATTACTACTTCATTTTGTTTTACAAGTAGAACGCAAGTGCCAATCTTCAAATACTACATGAGTTTCAAGCTAATCAATTAAAGTCCTCTATAGCATAGTCTCTAATATTTAAGCGTGAATGTTAGTATATGATATCATATGGGATTGACAATCCTCATCCGGGTTAGCACGCACTAACCGGTCAAACGGATGTATTAGCATTTGGGAAGACGAGTGTGGATTAGACACTCGTAGGAGGCAAACCAGTTAGGTTTCCTTAATTGGACCTAGCGCTCAAGTTAAGCTCAGACTATGTGCTCATGGATTGTATAACTTTTATTTTGCTTAATTGCATTTTAAATTCAATATAAATCTTGCGGTTCTGACAACTATACATTGACATACAAACCTGTGAGCTCACCAGCGTTTTCGCTGACCCATTTTAGTATTTATCACAGGTACCCAGCAGTAGGTTGGCTGCACAAGCAGGGATTTATTAGCTCGAGTCAGCATACATACAACTAGAGATTTGATTGCATTATTATATTTTGTAAAAGTAATTATGCTATGTAATCTCTCAATTTCAGGAACCGAGCTAATGTAACATTATTTTGATGTAAACATTTACTTTATTTATGAAAGTTTAAAACGACGCATATAGTGGTCGTTCATTATATCTTATGTGCTTTGTATATCGATTAGTGACACCCAAATCGAGCTTCCGCAAATCAATCAAATTTGGGGGTGTCACAGATTGGTATCAGAGCCTAAGGTTATAGTGAACTAGGTTGCATTTAGTGGACCTAGACTATGACCGTTAGGCAGTATTCCCTATTAGGTATGACCAGTTCAGAGATTACAGCATACGAATTTAATTTAACATAGCTTGATCAACTATGTACAATTAAACAAAGATGATGTAAGATCTGAGGGAAGTTATGGCTGAACAGGATACACTAGTTGACTCTGACCTCGAGAGAAACGGAACTTAAAACTTGTCTGTGTTAGACACTCAATAGGCGATTATGTGATATATCTATATACATAAGTAAGCCTCAAGTCAAGCTTAGGCTATATTATATACGTATTATGCGAATATAGGCCTCACATTTGCTAACGTTCTGTCTCAGAATGGCAAACACACCACCCAACTCATCCCGTTCCCATCCGTACGAATCACAAGGTTCAAGGGTAGCTAGGAGGAACCCCAGGTTGCCTCGAGCAGGCCCATACCCCAATCAATTCACACTAACAGATTTGGCCGCTAGGCTACACCGTCACGAGCAACAACTGCGTGACATGGACATCGAGTTGCAAGAGACCCGAGAAAATTGGACACTCACCCTAATGGGACAAGTTGCTCAGGTCTCTGAGGACCATGAAAATACTAACAACAATATGGACGTTCTCGAAAATCGAGTGGGTGAAACCATCGAGACCATGGAGATCGTCCACAATCAAGTGACTGACAATCAAAATGAAATCACTGTCCTGCGATCAAGGTTGACTCAGTGTGAAACACGCCTGAGGGAAACCGAGGAGGCACTCAGAATGGTTAGCCGACTTGCAGAGTCCGTTGACCGTCTCACTGCCTTAATGCCACAACTCAATATTCGTCAGAATTAGCTTAGGCTGAATCTGTACTCGATAACGCTTTCGTAGGATTAATGTAATTTGACCGGATGAAGCAATTCCCGGAACTTTTGGCACAATATCTAAGTCTGTAACTTTTGAATTCAACAAACTCGAAATTGTCTGTAATCGTTTAACAACGTAATATCAATTGACGATTTCTTTCGGTTTAAATCATTATTATGGAACTATTACACTTGTGATGTGTACATTGTCGCTTTAATACATACATCTACCACAATAATCATTCTGGTACAATTTCTTACGTACCTATTGTTTCTTTTCTTGAAGAACCATGCCGCCGAAGAAAAAGAGTTACAGTGAAGCTGAACTCGCTGCTGCCGTTACTCGGGCCGTAGCCGATGCCTTGGCTGCTCGGGATTCAACCCGAACGACTGAGGAAACAGTCAGTACCACCACCACTCCTGCTGTCAAGCCTTGTTCCTATAAGGATTTTCTCAGCTGTAAACCATTGTATTTCAAGGGCACGGAAGGTGCCATTGGCTTGATCCGTTGGATTGAGCGTATGGAATCTGTTTTTAGTCTCTGCGACTGCACTGAGAACAACAAGGTCAAATTCGCTGCTTACACCTTTCAAGAAGGTGCACTCACGTGGTGGAAAACCCACGCAAACTCTGTAGGCCTTGAGGTTGCAAATCGGCTTCCTTGGGCCGAACTGAAGAAGAAGCTGACAGAAAAATACTGTCATGAAGAAGAGCTGCATAGGCTGGAGGAAGAATTCTGGCACCTGGTGGTGCAGGGAAATGATGTTGCTGAATATACCACCAAATTTCAGCAGTTTGCCTTATTATGCCCAAGTTTGGTTGAACCGGAAAGTAAGGGTATCAAGAGATACATCCGCGGACTCCCTGAGAGCATCCAGGGAAATGTCGCCTCATCCAAACCAACCACCACTGAAAGTGCCATTCGTTTAGCCCACGAACTCATGGCCCTAGTTGTCAGCCGTGGGACTTCCAACACCTCATCCTCTAACAACAACAAACGCAAATCCACTGAACACCACCACAACTCAAACAAGAAAAACAACGCCATCCAAGTCTACACCACCAACTCTGAATCCAACCGTAGCTACACCGGGGACAGGCCTTATTGTCCCAAGTGTAACTATCACCACTTTGGTCAGTGCAATTCCCCTTGCAACAACTGCAGGAGGTACGGGCATTCGACTAAGGATTGCCGAGCCCCCAGATCCAACAACAACCCTTCTGACAAAAATGCCCGACAACCAAAGTCCTGCTATGAATGTGGGAATCCAGGACACTTTAGGGATACGTGCCCAAAATTGAAGAATAAGGGCAACAACAACAACAGCCGCAACAACAACAACGTCAAAAGTAGCGCCTTCGTGATCAACTCAGGGGACGCCCGTCAGGACCCGAATGTGGTCACGGGTATGTTCCTTCTCAACAATTTAACTGCTTCTATTCTGTTTGATACTGGTGCAGATAGAAGTTTTATTTCCGATGAATTTTGCCCTCTACTTGACATCACACCTGTTGCATTAGACGTTAAGTACACCGTAGAGCTAGCAAATGACAAATTGATAGAAACCAATAGTGTGATACCTAATTGCACTTTAAATCTAGCCGATGAAACCTTCTCCATAGATCTTATGCCTGTTGAAATAGGAAGTTTCGATGTCATCGTGGGCATGGACTGGTTATCCAAACATCGCGCCGAAATCATTTGCCATGACAAAATTGTTCGCATACCTCTCGCCATCGGTAGAACCTTGGTCATACGGGGGGAGACCGGTGGGACGAGGCTTAACATCATATCCTGCCTAAAAACCTGAAAATTTCTGAGAAAGGGTTATCCAGCAATCCTCGCGCACATCATGGAGAAAAAGTCGGAGGAGAAGCGACTTGAGGATGTTCCAATTGTTCGAGACTTTCCTGAAGTCTTTCCCGAAGAACTACCTGGTCTACCACCACCAAGACAGGTTGAGTTCTCAATCGATCTTGTACCAGGTGCTGCACCTGTGGCCCGAGCACCATACCGTTTAGCTCCATCCGAACTTCAGGAGTTGTCCACCCAATTACAGGAACTCCTGGAACGAGGATTTATCAGGCCGAGTTCTTCACCTTGGGGAGCTCCGGTCCTATTTGTTAAGAAGAAAGACGGTTCTTTTCGAATGTGTATCGACTACCGAGAGTTGAACAAGTTAACTGTCAAGAACCGGTATCCACTTCCTCGAATCGATGATTTGTTCGACCAACTTCAAGGATCGAGTTGTTATTCAAAGATTGATCTCCGATCCGGTTATCACCAATTGCGTGTTCGCGATGCCGACATTCCAAAAACCGCTTTCCGAACCCGCTACGGGCATTACGAATTCCAAGTGATGCCATTCGGCCTAACCAACGCACCGACCGTATTCATGGATCTTATGAATCGGGTGTGTAAACCTTACCTTGACAAGTTTGTCATTGTCTTCATCGATGACATCCTCATATATTCACGAAACAAAGAAGAACACGCGCAACACCTCAAAACCATCCTTGAACTACTTAAACACGAGGAGCTCTATGCAAAATTCTCTAAGTGTGAGTTCTGGATTCAAACCGTTCAATTTCTTGGTCACGTGATTGACAGTCAGGGGATTCACGTTGACCCATCAAAAATCGAGGCTATCAAAGACTGGCAAGCACCCACCACTGCAACTGAAGTACGTCAATTTTTGGGTCTTGCTGGGTACTATCGGCGATTCATTGAAAATTTCTCCAAAATAGCTCAACCACTCACAGTACTGACTCAGAAGGACAAAAGGTTCGATTGGACCGATAAACAAGAGTCACCATTTCAACTTCTGAAACAAAAGCTTTGCAGTGCTCCAATTCTATCATTACCCGAAGGCACCAATGACTTCGTGGTATACTGCGATGCTTCACATCAAGGTCTCGGTTGCGTGCTTATGCAACGAGACAAAGTCATAGCTTATGCTTCCCGACAGCTCAAGATTCATGAAAAGAATTACACCACCCACGACCTCGAGTTGGGGGCCATCGTTTTCGCTCTCAAAATCTGGAGACATTATCTCTATGGCACCAGGTGCACAATCTTTACAAACCACAAAAATCTCCAACACATATTCGATCAGAAGGATCTCAACATGAGGCAACGTCGATGGGTCGAGTTGCTTACCGATTACGACTGCGAACTCAAATATCATCCAGGCAAAGCAAATGTTGTTGCTGATGCCCTCAGTCGGAAAGAGCGAGTGAAACCACTTCGGGTTCGAGCCCTCAGTATGACCATTCACAACAATTTAAACATTCAAATTCTCACTGCTCAACTCGAAGCCTTAAAACCCGAAAATGTCAAAGATGAAGCCTTGCGGGGCATGGATAAACAATTCGAAGTCAAACCTAACGGGATTAGGTATTTCTCAAACCGAATCTGGTTGCCTAAATTTGGGAACCTACGAGACTTGGTGATGGATGAAGCTCACAAGTCCAAATATTCTATCCATCCGGGATCCGATAAAATGTACCACGGTATCAAGGACTTCTACTGGTGGCCGAACATGAAAGCTGAAATCGCCACCTATGTCAGCAAGTGCCTCACTTGCTCCAAGGTCAAAATCGAATATCAAAAACCTTCTGGTTTACTTCAACAACCCAGTCTTCTGGAATGGAAATGGGAACAAATTGCCATGGACTTCATAACCAAACTACCCAAGTCCTCGAGCGGTTGCGATACCATTTGGGTGATCGTGGATCGTCTCACAAAGTCTGCTCACTTCCTGGCAATCAATGAATCCGACAAGATGGAACGCCTCACCAGAATTTACCTGAAGGAAATCGTGACCAAACACGGTGTTCCAATCTCAATTATCTCCGATAGGGATAGTCGTTTCACTTCACAATTTTGGCAATCACTTCAAAAATCTCTGGGTACTCGACTTGATATGAGTACCGCATATCATCCTCAAACCGATGGCCAAAGTGAACGAACCATTCAAACACTAGAAGACATGCTACGGGCCTGCGTAGTAGACTTCGATGTGAACTGGGAAAAACACCTACCATTGTGCGAGTTCTCGTACAACAACAGTTATCATGCCAGCATTAAGGCTGCACCTTTCGAGGCACTGTACGGTCGTAAGTGCCGGTCACCTATATGTTGGACCGAAGTTGGGGACAGCCAACTCACGGGTCCAGAAATCATTCACGAAACAACCGAGAAAATCGTCGAAATTCAAAACAAACTCAAAGCCGCGCGTGATCGTCAGAAAAGTTATGCCGACGTGAGACGCAAACCACTCGAGTTCCAAGTTGGGGATCAAGTACTACTCAAGGTATCGCCTTGGAAAGGCGTAATCCGGTTTGGCAAACGAGGGAAGTTAAACCCCAGATACATTGGACCATTTGAGATCCTCGAGAGAATTGGTCCAGTAGCATATCGATTGCAGCTGCCATCCGAACTCAGCAGCGTGCATCCCACATTTCATGTTTCAAATCTGAAGAAGTGTCTGTCTGATGAGACACTTATCATTCCACTCGATGAAATTCGGGTTGACGAGAAACTTCACTTTGTTGAGGAACCCGCCGAAATCATGGACCGTGAGATCAAACAACTTAAACAAAGTCGTATTCCCATTGTCAAGGTTAGGTGGAATTCGCGGCGCGGTCCGGAATTCACCTGGGAACGAGAAGACCAAATGCGACTCAAGTATCCTCAACTCTTCAATGACTCAACATCAAACACGACTTCAACATAAATTTCGGGACGAAATTCTTCTAACAGGGGGAGAATGTGACAACCGTCAATTTAGGACTAAAATTTAGTGCCTAAACCGGTATAAATACATGTAATTAGTTCTGTGTTAGGCTAATTAATGTATCAATTATTATATATATTGTTGAATATACATCTACACAATTATGCGGTTTGTTTAAATCGTACGAGTTTCAAATCGAATGAATTTCGGTACAATAAATACGGACGTTGGTGAACAATTTTATTAATTAATACAAATATTATTTATTAACTCCATTTTTATTCAAAATATTATTTATAGTAATATTTCGTATCCAAGTTTTATTACACAATTAATGTATACGCGATTAAAAATGTAAACGCGCAAACAAAACGAAACAAATCACATTTTATAACGTGAATTCTAAATATTTAGTAACAATACTTCAATAAAAATAATTGAATAAACTTTCGTAAATTAAAACGAAAAATTAAATTTATAAAATAAATATTTAACGTTTAAATAATCGGGAAAACGAACACCACACGGAGCGCTGGGCGTAGATTGAAGGTGGTGGGGATCCACCAAAACCACCTCCTTTCTTTCTTTTCTTTTCATTTCTCATTTCATCTTTCTCTCTCTTCCTCCCTTTTCTCTCTCAATTTCAAACCACCACCAACCCATTAAAATCACCAAAAACTAGTACAAAACGACATCAAATCATCAAAATAATTACGGAAAAGGAACCACCTCGACACGATCTACCTTCCTATCTTTTCGGAATTTCATTTCGACATCGCGTAAGTTTCCGGCAAAACCCGAAACTCTCCGTTTTTATTCATTTTTACTTGTTTATTGTTTAGATAAGCTTAATATGTCCATATAAGGGTTGGGTAAAAGATTTGGACCGAAAGGAAACCGGAAAACTCGTTTTCGACACATTTTCCGGCCATCAGACCGTAACGTCGCATTTGGACCCAGATTTATGCGACGTCAGCTTCAACGTCGCAAAACCCCTCGTGACGTCGCATGGTGCGACGTCAGTCACAAAGTCGCATTAAATTGCGACGTCGCGTATAGCGACGCCACCCACAACGTCGCATTAAATTGCGAAAGTCGCACATAGCGACGCCATGCTCAACGTCGCAGTCAGGGCCTGCGACGTCGCACCCAACGTTGCACAAACCAGAAAACACAGATTTTTCACTAAGTGTCGAGACCCTAAATTTTACCACTCGATTTCACCCAATTTCAAGTCCAGATGCGTTTTTCCTTAAAGCAATATAGTAGAAATAAAAATTTTCCAGGGGCTCTGCCCCTTGGACCCCAGCTCGACCCCACCCAGCTCGACCCCAGCCAGGGGCTCTGCCCCTTGGACTCCGCCAGGGGCTGCCGCCCCTTGGACCCCGCTACCAGGGGCGCTGCCCCCGGACCCCCGTACTTAGATTCCGTAACGGCTTCTAAAACACAATCAAAACACATTTTTCAAGTAAAACGCTACGAAATCAAAATAATAATAGTTGAGATTATTATAACAAATCCGTCACCAACGGGCCGTACACGTTTTCAAATACTAAAATCAATCAACCAAATCTTAGTAATTTGGACAAGGCAATCAACCAAATCGGGGTAATTTGGACAAACAACTACAAAGGTAGTCTTTCGAGATACCTAATCAATTAATAACCATCGCGTGTCATGGACACCTTCAGGTTACAAGTATTCGGACAACACATCACAGCTAATCAATTCAAGTTTATTCCAATAAACACTCAAGGCTCAGGTGAGTTTCATGGCCCCATTTTCACTACTTTTACCAGGGGTGTGATATTACTACTTCATTTTGTTTTACAAGTAGAACGCAAGTGCCAATCTTCAAATACTACATGAGTTTCAAGCTAATCAATTAAAGTCCTCTATAGCATAGTCTCTAATATTTAAGCGTGAATGTTAGTATATGATATCATATGGGATTGACAATCCTCATCCGGGTTAGCACGCACTAACCGGTCAAACGGATGTATTAGCATTTGGGAAGACGAGTGTGGATTAGACACTCGTAGGAGGCAAACCAGTTAGGTTTCCTTAATTGGACCTAGCGCTCAAGTTAAGCTCAGACTATGTGCTCATGGATTGTATAACTTTTATTTTGCTTAATTGCATTTTAAATTCAATATAAATCTTGCGGTTCTGACAACTATACATTGACATACAAACCTGTGAGCTCACCAGCGTTTTCGCTGACCCATTTTAGTATTTATCACAGGTACCCAGCAATAGGTTGGCTGCACAAGCAGGGATTTATTAGCTCGAGTCAGCATACATACAACTAGAGATTTGATTGCATTATTATATTTTGTAAAAGTAATTATGCTATGTAATCTCTCAATTTCAGGAACCGAGCTAATGTAACATTATTTTGATGTAAACATTTACTTTATTTATGAAAGTTTAAAACGACGCATATAGTGGTCGTTCATTATATTTTATGTGCTTTGTATATTGATTAGTGACACCCAAATCGAGCTTCCGCAAATCAATCAAATTTGGGGGTGTCACAGCATCACACACTCCGAACATCATCAGGGTCATCGCTCACAAGTTTCTACGGATCTACCCTCGCAACACTTGGACGCCACGCACTTCCGGCCCAAGTGGTTCCAGTTCTCATTAATCTGAAGGAAGGCAAAGTCGAGCTCTCGACTTTAACAGCAGCGCTTCTCGGGAGGCAACCCGTGCAATAAAAAGAAAAGATTGAGTGTCAATAAGTGAAGCAGAATCTCCGACTATCCTTCACACTTGGTTATGCCTAAAAATATTTTCAAAATCATTTCTCAAAACAAATCATTTTGCAAAACACTCGTCTCAGAAGGAAGTAAAAATATATAATTCACTGTTTCGAGCATTTGGGGTACTTGCATACTACTTTTATGCATTAAGCTCGAACTCGTTTAAAAACAATGTTTTATAACTGATTGGTCATAGGAAACATCTCTTCAAAATCTGAGACGGTGATTTCACTACCATTTGCAAAATATATGAGTTTGTTAAAAGGCATATCCAACGTGTTCACACCTACGAGATCATTTCACAAAGAGAAGAGTATGCATAATTGAAGATTTGAAGTGTGCAAGAAAACCCTAGCAAGAGTCTCGAGGATAAAACCAGAAGAAAATGCAGAAATGGATCCTGGCAGCTTCTCATTTCAGCTATTTTCTTATCATACGCATCCGAGCATCTCGCTATTTGGGGAGTTTCCTTATCCTTTCTTCACTTTTCAATAAACAAATAATCTGTTTTGTTTAGTGTGTTATCTATGCCATATCCTAAACTTATCACTAAGTGTGGGATTCCAGCCCAAAACAACACCTGAGAAACATTTTCTATATGTTCAAACTCTAAGTGTGGGATTTTACTTGTAAAATCCCTACTCAAGAGAACATTAGGGACAATGTTCCTCTAAGTGTGGGATAGCAGGTATAGATACCTTGGATTGATTTTACGCCTTTTTGTCCAAATAGTAAACTCAGAAAATGTTCCTCAAATTTCAAAATTTTTTCAAAAATAATAAAAAGTATGAGTTTGTAACTCTGCTATTTTGAATTCTAAACGTTCTAAAAGAGGAATCATTCCCGTATATGAGCATGCTATTTTGGAAACTAAGGAAAATAAGGTAGGAATCTCTCAAACAAAAATGATAATCTAAGAGGGGCATCGCATGACTAGGCACATATAACCCAAAAACTTGCAGTGAGGTATCTTGAGCCCATATAGCATTCATTTTTAATGCTTCACTTTTCGTTTGTTGTGTGTGCCGATGTATGCATCTCTGAATTAGAACTTGCTCCTGACATACGTTTCGAGACCATATTAGTGAGTACCGTACGCGGTATAGGTGCAATTAAATGATCTTGACATTCCCTAGGATTTAACCCCTTTTCTCATATCTTTTCAAGCCCCAAAACCCTTCCGATGCTCATTTTTAGCATCGATGATCCGCTTAGTAAACCCTGTTGAGCCTAAACCTTTTCATTTCATAAAACCCTAATTTTAAACCCACTTTCCCAAAATTCCCAAAAGCTTACCGCAGAATTTCTAAGGTTATGGAAAACGCCTTTTAGAATATCCTTTTCGCTTGATTCAACATTCCGATCCTCTCTCACAAAGTCATCAAAGTTATATATAAAGGAGAGAGAAAACATGGTGTGAAAAATTGACACCAGAATACTGTTACGAATGAAGAAGTTAAGTTAGAAAGGATTTCTAAGGGAGCCAAAAAAAAAAAAACAAAAAAAAATAATAAAAAAAAAAAAAAAAAGGAAAAGAAAAAAAAATGAAAGAATAATCCCTTAGAAATTCTGTGGCAGAGAAATTCTCAAGAAGAAAAAGAAGAAAAATAGTTAGTCTAAGAATAAAGCTAAGTGCTTTCAGTAGTATCAATCTCCAGAAGAATCTGATAGAAGCAAAATAGCTATCTAGTTCCGTTTCCGTATTTGCGCTATTCTAAATAAAGTTTTTCATGATATTTAGAATTCTAAGGTATAGCTAAACCCTTACACCCGAAAAACAAACCATTATCCATACCCTTTCACCCTTACCAAACATTACAACCCTCATGAATGTCTTGGGATAATTAGCACCGTCCTCACTTAAGTGGTGGAGATCCGATTCTCGATCAAGCCTATGACGATGAGTGCTACATGACTGGCTTTTTGAGTGATTTCATTTGTTCTAGAATGTTAGGAAACCATATACACTTTGAGTGAATTGAGTGACCACCTTGTGAGGAATCGCCCGGTCATGTATACTCCAAGATCGCAAGAGTTGGAAGTATGCCTAAGAAAGTCATTCCTTGTTTCTGGGACGATTATCTTATTTCTCCTTATTTTCTATTATGGTTTACTGATATGCAGGGTGATTGCTTTTAAGAACTTTTAGAATTCGCCAAATCTGCTTAAAACCATTTTCATAAAACTGAGTTTTGCTTGAGGACAAGCAATGTCTAAGTGTGGGATATTTGATATATGCTAAAAGTCATGTTTTCAGGCACATATTTCCCGCACATTTGGCCTAATTCTTGGTGAAAACACTTGAATTAAACATTTATTTACTTAATTTCACAAAATTGGTCAAATTATAGGCATTGCTGTAAAAAGTGCTAAAAACGTCCAAAAGGCACGCAAATCGAGGCAGATTATTCTAAACACTGATTCTTACAGACTTTTAACCATATTATGATACAAGTCCTTAAATAGTCTCATATGATGTATCAGGTTATTCCAAGACTGTAGAATCAAGAATCGTGCAGATCGGGTAAAGAACAAGGAAGATGGAGCCTTCTGAGCGCAAACCGAGGGCATTCCGCACACGCCAACTCTAGAGACATCAAAATTTGGCACTTTTGGCATCATTAGAAGCGTAACGGAATTACGAGATCACAGGCGAAAGAATCAAGTCAAACGGACGCAAAACGAATAAGATACGGCCTTCCGAAGCAACGAGAAAAGTCAGATAAATCACACGGCCTACTACACGGCCACCCCCTATCCGTACACGGCCTAGAGGAGGCCGTACATGGCCTGTTTCTAGCCATACACGGCCTGATCATGGCCGTACACGGCCTGTTTTGGTCTCACACCCCCTCGTTGTTGCTTCGTTTGCTTGTACGTGTGCTTGTGGACTTGTACTCTTGGATCCATGGCTTGCCTATAAATAGAGAGCTCTCCATTCTCATTCCACACACCATTCTTCAACAAGAATTCTCACTTTCTCTCTCACACACTCTTTCTCTTTCTAGTTTAGCTTTCTCTCTCTAGCACTACTCTTAGGAGTTAGAGGAGAAATAGATTAGGGTTTTAGTTCGTTAGTTCTTGGTTAATATTTAACCTAGACTAACGGAGGGGCTTCTTTTGTAATAGTGTAGGGAATATTCTGAGGGGCTTATTTGTAATATTGTCGAAGATATTGCGGAGGTTCCTTTCGTGTATTCTTCTAACATTATTCTGTCTACGCATAATCTACGGTTATTTCTTTCCTTTTCTATTATGATGATTGCTATTATTATTATGATAGATTTAGGATTGTTTACCATGCGTAGTGAGTAGTTCTCTTATGTGCTTGTTGTGATGTAGTTAGCTTGTTAATATTTGGGGTGATGTTACTTTAAATACGCAATTGGGATAATATCGTTATGAAACAACGGAAGTAACGTTATACGGCTTTCATTTGTATAGCGCCGGAATCATCACGAATGTGTGTAGTACGGAACGTGGAAGCTATGAAAGTCGTGGGCACAATCCGTTGTGGAATGATGTTCCCAATTGTTACAAAATGAAAACCGGTGTACTGATAACTTTGTATTTATGAATTTCTAAACCAAAATCGCCTTTCCTCCAATAAACGTAGTTAGAACCTGTATGACAAGGAGTCGCGAACCTTGATCAACCGGTAACTACCTATCTATGTTTTCAAATACAAACATGGTCTGAATTGTGTAGCTGTGGAAATACTGTCAACCCTTTCGTATAGTACACCGTGAATCAATCAGGGATTTATTGGGATATGTTTAAATAAGTGAGGGTTGGGTTTATATCATAGATGGTCAAGCTTTAATACAAAGTTAGTAAACTAGTCCAGAGTGACCATAAAGTATGTGGCACCGGAAAGACCATAAATCAGCACAGTACTTCGTATAATGTTTAAATACGTGGGAAAAGCTAAGGAACTGTCGTCGGTTGAAGACTGTGTCACATCCTGGTTGAACCACACAGCTCTGGACTAAACAAAGACCATTAATACAAAGTTAGCAGTCACCAAACCAAGTCTTAATCTTAAATGCCTTGCCTTGCCTAGCCTTAGTATCTCCGTGGTGTTAAGAACGGTCAGAACTTATAGTGGGTATGTTACTCTATCTCATGCGCCCAGGAATACCATTCCAAAAAGGGTCACTATTCCAGCATATGGAAAGTGTTGAAGAGTTGAGCAGCCTCCTTTGATCAGAATCACCATAACCTAGCAACCCAGTGACATACTGTCTGAGAAATCAAACAGTAGGGTGTTAGTGTTTACACTACGAATACTCAGGCAAAAGCAAGACACAAATCTTTAAAAGACGTTTTCATAAATAACCCCAGACATCACCCCATAACACAAGCTAACGTAGTCATAACAAGCACTATTCTCCATTACTGATTCCCTATCTAGCTTTTATTTACTGTTTTTTTTATTTCCTGCTTTTTATTAGTTTAGTTTAAACGGACCTAAAACCAAATCAAAACTCTTTTCAAAAACCCATCACTAATTTGAATAAGTTTGTCTGGATAACTCCGCTTCACAATACGATTGATCTTAAGAACGACCCTGAGTTATACTTACCTCTGTAAGTAGAATTTAGGTCCCCAGCTTTTATAAATTTGAAACAACCACCGTTGCAGCTATTACGTAACGACCGTTTTAGCTGTAACAAACGTGATAGGTGTTTCACGGCTAACAATCATAGCCATAAGTTCATGAGCCATACGAATGGCACTCTGAATGTCAGCGGGTTTGGATGAGGCCACATTCCCCTGGATGTTCTCCGGGAGTCCGCGTATGTATCTCTGAATACGCTTGCGCTCAGGATCAACCATGGAAGGACAGAGGAGCGCAAGTTGTTGAAATCTAGTAGTATAGCTGGTGATATCGGTACCTTGAACAGACAAATTCCAGAACTCTTCTTCCAGTCGTTGGAGTTCTTCATTTGGACAGTACTCGTCAGTGAGTTTCTTCTTCAAATCCTCCCAAGGAATTTGATATGCAATGTCAACACCCACAGCATTGGCATAAGTGTTCCACCGAGTCAGGGCACCTTCAAGGAAAGTGCAGGTGGCGTACTTAACCTTGCAGTCCTCGGGACAGTTGCAAATCCGGAAGACTAATTCCATTTTCTCGACCCATCGAATTAATCCTATGGCCCCTTCAGTACCCTTAAAGTTTAAGGGTTTGCAGTTCAAGAAATCTTTGTAAGAACAGGGCTTGGGTTGTGGCCCGTTTGCAGCTGTATCATCACTGCCTGAACTCGGTTGTCATATAGCCATGGCTTGAGCCACACTTTGTGCAATGAGTTGAGCGATCTCGGCATCGCTGTACGTGTGTCTTTTTGGAGGCATAGTGCTGAATAATAAGGAAATGAGGTATGTCAGATGTTTGCACCAAATTATGATATATCACATATGCATATTTATAATGAAGAAATATGCAACAGTATGAAGCGATAATCATAATTCATTAGATAATAAAACTTGATTACAAGGTACGAGTTTCAAAAGATTACAGAATACGAGTTCGAGCGGTTACAAACTTTAGTGTTTACAAAAGGTGCCGGGAATTGTTACATCCGGTCAAATTACAAGAGTTTACAAAGTTAACTAGTTGGTTTACATAGTAGTTACTACACTAATCTCGGGGTAGATTCAGTCGTGGCAGCAGGGAGGTTAGGTGGTCCACAGATTCAGCAAGTCTAGTGACCATCCTGAGAGCATCCTCGGTTTCCCGCAGGCGCGTCTCGCATTCTCTCAGCCTTGATTGTAAAACGGAGATCTCGTTTCGGTTATTGATAACTTGATTATGAACGATCTCCATGGTTTCAGCAGTGTCTTCCATTTGATTGTGAGTATGGTTAACAGTTACAGACAGATCTTCCTGATCTAACTAGATTTGTGCAATGCGGCCCTGAGCCGTTAGCATCCAGTTTTCCCGAGTTTCTTGAAGTTCGATTTCCATGTCGTGTAGCCTTCTCTCATGACGGTGTACTCAAGCAGCTAACACCGGAACAGTGAGGTGTGTAGGTTCTTGTGTGTACGGAGAGAGATCCATAGCTGTATAATCTCCGACATCGTCGGGGATCTCAATGTGTTCCTCAATCCTCCAGGTGGCCATAGCTGCAGGTAACCAGCTCCATTGATGAGCGATTGCTCGGTGGCGAGCTAAAGCAGGTGTGTTACCAGTGATGGCAGGATTGGCATATTATTAATAACCACATTCTTTGGACATTCAGAATCCTTATGGCCAAATATCTTGCACAAGCTACATCTCGGAGGCTTCCACTCATACTCAACACGAACAGTATACAAAGTTTTACCGCTACCATCAACCTTTGGAATAGACACAACCACACTTTCTTTCAAAGCAACGCCTGAATCAACTTCAACCATAGCACGAGCAAATTTCGGGCGGCCCCACGACTCCATACACATAGTACTAGTGTACGAGTCCAACATCAATGGCGTACCAACCTTAGTGGCAATACCACTCAAACCAACCTCGTTAAATGCGAGAAGAGGAATATTATGAAGCTTTATCCAAACTGGGACTTTGGACAAATCCTCTTTAGCCAAGTTAGCATCCGACGTCCATTTCCTTAAAATGATAGGAACTAACCTAATCATCCAAGGACCACCTTCAAGTACTTGGTTCATACCGTGCTCAGAATTAAATTTAAAGAAGAAGAACCCGTTAGCATGCATCATTACTCGTTCAATTCCAAACTTACGCCAGACATTCATCACATAATTCTGAACAACCGGAAATGCCAGTCGTTTCCCTATAAAATACCCATACAAGGTGTTTGTGTATTTCTTACTAGCCTCCTTAACAGTTTCAAGTGGTATTTCAAGTTCAGCATCAACTCCCGACGGAGGATCCAAAACCAGAGTACAAAACTTAACCTTACATTTAACAGACTGGTCCGCAACCTGGGCATAAGATTTTGAACCATTTACTGGACGATTAGCAACATTATCTTGGACAGGAACAGTAGCAGCTAAAAGCCTATCCACTCCCCGATCACCATGAAACAAATTGTGTTGCACATTAACGGGTTTATCAACATTCTGCCCTACTTCCTTCTCATCATCACTTACCTCAGTTTCGTACGCCATGTCCAAATTCTCATTATGTTTCTCCAACGACACAACAGGGATTTTAAGAGGTTCCGGAACCTCAACCTGAGTGGCATCATCTACGGCTGGCACCCTACCCTTACTCACTTCATCATGTGAATGATCAACCGGCTGCGTGTCTACAGCATCCACAACAACCCCTTGAGAATCTAAATCAGATACATGATGCGTGTACAGGGTAGATACACCAGATTTCAACGGATCATTGCTTGGTTTCAAAGGAATACTTCTAACAGGAAGAAAACTTGTACCCCAAGGTGTAGCCGTTTTAGGGTTTTTCAACACCCCAGCAGAATCAGACCTCGTCGTAGATTGATTACGGATTCTCTCAAATCTAGCATTAATGGTTTCAACGTTAATAACATCACCATATTTAGCAGAACCAACCTGCGCACTTGAATTCTTGCTCCCCACTCCAAGCGCCGGACTACTAGAAACCCTAGCCGCATCATAAGGGTTTTTGTACATATCATGAATTCCATCCTTAGCAGCCTGAGTATTCATAACAGGAACATCACACGGTATGTTTAATGATCGTGAACTATCAGAATCAGATGAAGAAACACCTTCACTAGCCGCACCATCACTCTTCGAACCATTAATACCACGCATCTTCTTCTTTTTCTTTTTGCTAGCCGAACTCGTCATCTCACAAGATCAATCAGAAGCCAGAAAAAAAACCACAAGAGATCAAATATAGATTAACAAACGTAATAAGATCACAAATAATAGATTACAATTTGCGAAATCATGTAAAAGATGGCAAACGATTATAGAACTATGAAAATCGCCACAAACCCTAGAAACTAGAGAGAGAGCCGGCTTTTCCCACTAAACCATATTGTTTTGGAACAATATCAATACTTAACCTCGATAGGTTACAATCGTACACCATTAGAGTGTTGGAAAACAATTACCAATACATACCTTGATTTAGTTATCACTATACTTGGACCATATTGTCACCATGTTGTCACGGGACAATGTTATCGAATGGACTAGAACTGGTTAGTTCTACCTAGCTGAACAACGACCATACTTTTACAGGATTAGCCTTCCATTTAGGAACGAATACTATCCTTACAAATCAGGATCTCTATATATACTTGCTAGGTTGAGGCTAGGAGTATACATTAGTAACATACATTAGTATAGAAACCTTATACTAATACAAACAACTAGGTGATGACTGATCATACCTAGGCTCAATGTGTTACAATTTATATCTAAGTATTGTACATACATATTTAGATACAATATATTACTTCATGCGTGGCATGATACACTGTTATTTGTGTTTGTAGATTTGACTTATATATGTATATATATATATATACTCATACACTATATCAAGCACTTGGTGCTCCTTACAATTAACATATGCATATTGGCATACATACATACAAACACAACTACTCAAGTCAGGCGCGTTGTAGTACGGCTGGCTCTCATTTACTTAGCTAGGTCTGTCGTAGTACAGCTAGCTCTACATTTCACCAGTCGGGCTTGTCGTTGTACAGCCGACTCAATTACATACTTTGCTTGCGGGCAATGCGGACGATGTTCCAGAAGGGACACACAACGATGCCACGGTAAAGTGGGCACAAAACGATGCCACGGTATTGCAGTGGGCACAAGGACGTATTCGCGGTAAAGCGATACACTCTATGGATGGGCGGGTTTATGCTCGTAATCCACAACAGTTAACGGGTCGGTGAGATTTCATGCGAGGTCGTTAGCTCAGTATTTGATTAAATACTCTATCGTAGTTCTACGGGACTGCACGGTTACTCATACTCAGCAACGGATCGGCGAGCTTATACTCGATATTGTTGGCTTAATTTACGTTGCCGGGGGCAACACTACATGCTAGGTAGGCATGCCGATTATTACTCAACATCATATGATGTGGTCATACATTTACTTGGACTATACTCAGGCAGGTTTTGCCTTGCATTGGTTTATTTCACCTATACCAGATAGGTATCTAGGCATGGATTGCCACACCCTCGATATGACGCAGTCATACACTTGATAGTATTTAGGCATGTATTGCCTCACGATTGTAGACTCACTATACCTGATAGGTATCTAGGCATGGTATGCCTCATTCCTTACGTACTTAGGTACACACCGCCACTTTTAGGGTATGAAATACCTACCGAAATGTATACACATTGGTGTTACATCTTTAATACAATACAAATCAAAATACAGGGATATCGAACTACTTTTCAAAACATACAGGATTTACACTTTATGTTTTCAACTAATAATCCTATGAACTCACCAGCTTTATAGCTGACTCGTTCTAGCATGTGTTCTCAGGTGCCCAGCAGGATTAGGATTGCTACAAGATTATGCTAGCTCGAGTCGCATATTTTCAAACAATTGGGACTACTCTGCATTTACTATTGTATTTTCAAATTATGTGTTTGAAATTTCTATTAAATTCGCAACGTTGTAAACGTTCTATTTTGGCAAATGTATAATTATATTCAAATGCCTCATTTAGAGTCGTTCATTATGTATCTTATGCTATGATATTTAATTTGGTAACACCCGACCCGACCGCTTCCGCAAACCAAAATTTGAGGGTGTTACAGATTGGTATCAGAGCTTAAGGTTATAGTGAACTAGGTTGCATTTAGTGGGCCTAGACTATGACCGTTAGGCAGTATTTCTAATTTGGTATAACTGGTTCAGGGATTTCAGCATACGAGTTTAATTTAACATAGCGTAGCTAACTATGTACAATTAAACAAAGATGATGGAAGATCTGAAAGGGGTTATATTGGAGAAGGAATGCACTAGTTGACTAAGATTGTTTTGTGCTAGACACCCTAGGTTATTATATGTACTGTAGGTATATATGAATAGGCCTTACATGTGTACTATTTCTACGTATCTAAATATACTGAGTGTAATATCCGTAATTTTTAAAAAGTAATAGATTACTAGCTAACTAGCTAAGTTAACCACACATAATATGATTAGATATAGTTTAATGAAGTTGGTTAAGTATTATGAAATAATATTCACTGAAATTCATGTGGATCAAATTGTAAATTTTACTAAATCTTCGTATGTGTTCCCATCTATTAACCGACTTACAAATATTAAATATAATATGTATAAGTAAATAAAATATAATAGTAATTATATATAATAAATAAATAGATAGATACTAATTTAATTAAGATGGCATCGATATCGTACAGAAAGTAAAAATTGTATCACATTCATTCGCAAATTCCGTTTTCTCCGTAGCCAAACAATTATATATTAAGCAATCATTAAACCATAGAACTTAAATATTGTTCACATGAATAGCGGCTGGTTTAGAGTTGCGTACGACCGATTGAATTTAGGTTTTGGTCGCCGACACCGTTTCACGAAGAAATAAATTAAGGTACGGATCTCTATCTTTGTTATTAAAACTTATTGAGTTTGTATGATAATTTGTACGGATTTCTTCACTCTTGATTATAGTTAGTATTGTACGGATCTCTGTTTTTATAACTAAAATTTATTATGTACGGATTCTTAAATCTTTGTTCTACATTAATTATTGTACGGATCTCATGATTGTTTTGTTCGTGTTCGTTAACGTACAGATTTATAAATTCTATCGTCAAAACTTATTAGATTAAAAATTGTTATTTGCTAGTATAAATTATTTTGCTAAATATATTGGATTCCATATGTTCATTGACCTCCTATTATTCGATTATTGTTACTGACCTAATTGTTGGATTCACTACTATTGCCTTTGTTGTTGGACTTTATTCGAATCGGCCCAAAATTTTGTTTAGCGTTATTTATTCTATTCTGGGTATGCGAGCTATTAACTTCCTATGGGGTACCATAGGCATGTCATCGTGGCACCGGTGGCGTGACACTTCCGTAACGATGGATTGTTACGGCGTCTCCTCATTGTGGTGTGATAAGGAATTTTAGGGGGCGCATTGGTTAACCATAATTATTGTATTGTATTGTTGTGGATGGAGGTGTAGTGCCCAACGCCTCATTCACCATTGTTTGGTACGTTTAGATCTGCAGTCCATGTACCCATTGTATTGTATTGTATTATATTGAGCTCGGATTGACTACCCCATTGAACTCTGGATCATTTGAATCTCATTGATAAAATAATTGCCTTTGTTTGGTTCACCACGAATAGATCGCTTCTGCCATTGAATAAATCATTTTTGTAAATTATACATATTCCTTTGCTTTTATTTGTATCCGCGCACTGGGCTTTTGGCTCAGCCGCATTTCTTTCTATGCGGCAGGTGACCAAAAATAGCAAGGAACGGAGCTCGAGAGAAGTGAAGAAGCTGGAAAAGTTAGCTCGATATTTCTTGGATTATTATTAGTGTCTTTATTATTTAGACTTTCATATTAGAATTTTGTAACTTCCGCTTGTCTTACTTTGGAGACATTTTATGGCTCATTCATTAGATATTCGAAATAAATAGACTTTTGCTCTTATTGTATATTGTTAATGTGACCTCCGTTTTCACCTACGAAAATGGGGTGTTACAACTATGGTATCAGAGCTCTAGGTTCTATCTTGTAGATACCCAATAGCAATTTACCTTCGAGCTTCGGCTACCATTCTGTCATTTATTCGAGAACTTTCTCTTCAATTTCTTGATATCGTTACAAGCGTTTTGATCCCTTCCTTTTTGTTTCTTATAGATGCCTCCTCTTAGTAACATTTTGAGAAGCAACTCTCGTCGTACGGTTCGAAGAACAAATCGTTCGCGTAGGTCGACATTAAATGAGGATGCAGTGGACCCTAATATCTTGGCCGCAATAAATCAGTCATTGACAGCTATGATACCTGCAATAGTCACCCAGACTGTTAATGCAATTCGCCAGCAACCTACTCCGACCACTGGGATCACCCTTGAGACCCCGCTTATTAACGCATCTGGAGGTCCTAATGGAACTACACAGCCTGGGGAGCTACACGTATGGTTAGAGAGATTTCAGAAGCAAAAGCCCCAAACCTTTAGCTCAGCGCCAACTCCAGTTGATGCAGAAAATTGGATTGCTCACATGGAAAAGATTTTTGATGTTTTGGGATGTATTGACAACCATAAGGTGAAATTAGCAACATATAAGTTGGAGGGTGATGCTGGAAGATGGTGGAAAGCAATCAAGCAAGCGAAAGGCGGCGATGATTATGTTAATGCACTCTCATGGAACGAGTTTCGGCAAGAATTTTATCAACAATATTTTTCTAGAGCTGATCGGGAGGCGTACGTTAGAGAGTATGATAACATTCGTCAAAATGAAGATGAGTCTACCAATGACTTTATGGCAAGATTTGTCAGACTAGCAAGCTTTCTAGGCGCTGCAGCAGGAACACCAGCGGAGCAGGCTGAAAAGTTTAAATGGGCAGTAAAGTATCGAGTTCGTTCTCAAATTGTTAATGGACAATTTGATGATGTGGTAGAGGCTGCAAATGCTGCTAAGAATGTTGAAATGGAAGAGTTGGACTACAAAGCATCAAGGGCGGCAAGCAACAAGAAGAGGTACAGAGATGATCAATATGGAGGTACAAAACAACGTCAAGAAAGAGATGTTCAAAATCGTTATTCAAAACGTACCAATCAGGGAGGACCTGAGATCACCTTGTGCAATAGTTGTGGAAAACGTCATCCTTCGGAGACTTGTTACAAAGAAACTGGAGCTTGCTATAAATGTGGCGGCATGGGACATTTGGCTAGGGATTGTAAGAACCCGCGTAATACTGCTAAGGAAGACAAAACTCAATCGACAGCTCCCGGAAGGGTATTCACTTTAAGAATTGAAGGATCGAATTAAGGTACCATTTAAGAATTACATTTTGATAATATTTGATATCAACACACTTTACGGCCACTATATACTTGATTGTGAGACCTATTTTGTGATTATTTGACACTTTGCTATCTATTATCACGCCTTTACGGTATAGACTACATATGTATCACCTTATTGACTTGTCTCAAATTTCGAGGACGAAATTTTTATAAGAGGGGTAGGATTGTAATAACCGAAAATTTATAATTAAAAAAAAAAAACAAATATGATATACATACTTTAGAAATAATATATTTGTTGCTTAAATTTTATACATGAAGAATTTTGTATAATGATATTGTAATGGGATTAGTTTTAATCTTTGATTTCGCGGACGAAATCATTTTAAGTGGGGTAGAGTTGTAATACCCGAAAAATGATAATTATATGAAAACACATATAACATAAACATTTTAGTGATAATATTAGTTGACATAATTCATACAGAGATAATTTCTTATAATTAGAAACACTAGATTACTTATAGTCTTTGATTTCGGGAACGAAATCATTTTAAGTGGGGAAGGTTGTAATATCCGTAATTTTTAAAAAGTAATAGATTAGTAGCTAACTAGCTAAGTTAACCACACATAATATGATTAGATATAGTTTAATGAAGTTGGTTAAGTATTGTGAAATAATATTCACTGAAATTCATGTGGATCAAATTGTAAATTTTACTAAATCTTCGTATGTGTTCCCATCTATTAACCGACTTACAAATATTAAATATAATATGTATAAGTAAATAAAATATAATAGTAATTATATATAATAAATAAATAGATAGATACTAATTTAATTAAGATGGCATCGATATCGTACAGAAAGTAGAAATTGTATCACATTCATTCGCAAATTCCGTTTTCTCCGTAGCCAAACAATTATATATTAAGCAATCATTAAACCATAGAACTTAAATATTGTTCACAAGAATAGCGGCTGGTTTAGAGTTGCGTACGACCGATTGAATTTACGTTTTGATCGCCGACACCGTTTCACGAAGAAATAAATTAAGGTACGGATCTCTATCTTTGTTATTAAAACTTATTGAGTTTGTATGATAATTTGTACGGATTTCTTCACTCTTGATTATAGTTAGTATTGTACGGATCTCTGTTTTTATAACTAAAATTTATTATGTACGGATTCTTAAATCTTTGGTCTACATTAATTATTGTACGGATCTCATGATTGTTTTGTTCGTGTTCGTTAACGTACAGATTTATAAATTCTATCGTCAAAACTTATTTGATTAAAAATTGTTATTTGCTAGTATAAATTATTTTGCTAAATATATTGGATTCCATACGTTCATTGACCTCCTATTATTCGATTATTGTTACTGACCTAATTGTTGGATTAACTACTATTGCCTTTGTTGTTGGACTTTATTCGAATCGGCCCAAAAATTTGTTTAGCGTTATTTATTCTATTCTGGGTATGCGAGCTATTAACTTCCTATGGAGGTACCATAGGCATGTCATCGTGGCACCGGTGGCGTGACACTTCCGTAACGGTGGATTGTTACGGCGTCTCCTCATTGTGGTGTGATAAGGGATTTTAGGGGGCGCATTGGTTAACCATAATTATTGTATTGTATTGTATTGTTGTGGATGGAGGTGTAGTGCCTAACGCCTCATTCACCATTGTTTGGTAAGTTTGGATCTGCAGTCCATGTACCCATTGTATTGTATTGTATTGTATTGAGCTCGGATTGACTACCCCATTGAACTCTGGATCGTTTGAATCTCATTGATAAAATAATTGCCTTTGTTTGGTTCACCACGAATAGATCGCTTCTGCCATTGAATAAATCATTTTTGTAAATTATCCATATTCCTTTGCTTTTATTTGTATCCGCGCACTGGGCTTTTGGCTCAGCCGCATTTCTTTCTATGCGGCAGGTGACCAAGAATAGCAAGGAACGGAGCTCGAGAGAAGTGAAGAAGCTGGAAAAGTTAGCTCGAGATTTCTTGGATTATTATTAGTGTCTTTATTATTTAGACTTTCATATTAGAATTTTGTAACTTCCGTTTGTCTTACTTTGGAGACATTTTATGGCCCATTCATTAGTTATTCGAAATAAATGAACTTTTGCTCTTATTGTATATCGTTAATGTGACCTCCGTTTTCACCTACGAAAATGGGGTGTTACACTGAGTTTATATAACACAATTCTGATGTACCATCATAGACTCGCGAAGAGGCACATCGCCGTCTCCCTCACACTCACTACTCGACACTTTCTCCGTATGTACGCAAAGGAGGATATCACATATATCACTGAACCTCGGGAAGGAGGTACAAACGTTATCGATTGGGAATGGAAACCCGCACATGCTAAACATTCACGAAATTTAAAACAAACCAACGAATCTTTCACCTCTGACTATCTGGGTTACAACTGGATTAGTGTTGACTAGGTCCACAACAAATTAATCATCTCAAATCACAACTTGATCATTTAGATCAATCAATTCAATACTGTGGTGCCTTAGCACCTACATTTTAGCCCTTGTACTACAATTGGGAAATTCAAACTTCAACACATTTTAGCCTTGGAGCTACAATCAAACAACACACGGCACGTGGTGCTGCACTCACACGGTATGTTGATACCGCAATTTGGGCACGTTAGTGCAATCCGCATAGTACATCGATACTACAAATCATGGCATGTTGATGCCACACTCACGGTACATGGGTACTGCAATTACGATGCCGCGGGCATTACATTACGGCACGTGGTGCTACGTTTCATGGTACTTTTGTATTGCAAACATAATACATTAATGTGCTTCGGGCACTACATTTTGGCACACTGTGCTACACCCAGGCTCGATGAGCTACCTTCAATATGCATGTAGACTTGTTGTAGTTACATGTACGACTTATATTTATACATATACACTTAATTAATTGGGCACGAGGTGCTACGACTGACTCTTACTTCACGCGTACACTTGTATAGTTACGGGTGCACCATATATGTATATACGACCAATTAGGCATACAATGTGTAACACCCCAAAATTTAATGATTTGCGGAAGCACGATTTGGGTGTTACTAATCAATAGCAAAGCACAAAGATATATAGTAAACGACTCTATATGCGTCGTTTTAACAAAAATATATTGACATTGAAATGTTTACAACATTTATAGCTTTACATAGCTCGAGTTTAAATAAAAGAGAGATTTCAATACATAAGTACTTGTACAAAATATACTAATGCAAGAAAATCTCAAACGTCTATATGCTGACTCGAGCTAAAAGTCCTGAAGCCGAAGCAACCTACTGCTTGGTACCTGCGATACATGCTAAATGGGTCAGCTAAAGCTGGTGAGCTCACAGGTTTGAAATCAAGTAATATAGTATGAACCGCAAGATTTAATAATGATTTGCATCCAGCAAATAAATGATAGTAATCGTGTATACAGCCATGAGCACATAGTTGAGCTTAACTCGAGGGCCGGGTCCCCTAAAGAGAATTCCGGGCGAGGTGCCTCCACGAATGCCTAATCAACATTCGTCTTCCCAAATATTAGTACGTCCGTTTACCCGGTTAGTGCTTGCTAACCCGAACGAGGAGGGTCAATCCTATATGGTACCATATACTAATATTCACACTACAACGTATTAACAACTATGCTGACGGAGGACTTTAAATGATTAGTTGTGAAAAACTCATGTAGTATATGAAATGTTTGTACTTGCGTTCACATGTTAAAAATGAGCAATATATCACACCCCTGAGTAAAATAGTAAAAAGAGGGGCTATGAGACTCACCTGAGTCTTGAGAGTTTAACTTAATAAACTTGAGTTGATTAGTCGAGTATGAAGTCCAAAGACTTGTAACCTGAGGGTGTCCACGACACGCGATGGTTATAAACATGATTGGGTATCTCAAAAGATCACCCTTGTAGTTGTTACACAACTATATATATGTCCAAATTACTACGGTTTGGTTGATTTGTTAAGTGTTTGAAAACGTGTACGGCCCGTTGGTGATTAATTGTAATAATAGCCCTGATGTTATCACATTGATTCCGAAGTGTTATACTTGCAAAGTATATTCCATTATGTTTGAAAAGTTGTATCATATAAGCGTTTTGAAGTCATACAAGTTTGACACTTGGTGAGAAATGTGCTTACGGAATCTAAGTACGGGGGTCCGGGGGCAGCGCCCCTGGCGGGGTCCAAGGTGCTGGCCCCTGGCTGGGGTCGAGATGATAAATTTCGAGTCTCGATACTTAGTAAAAATCTGAGTTTTCTGTGTTTTGCGACACAATATGCGACACAAAAGTGTGTCATGCGACACAAGGGTTGTGTCGCATAAGATATGCGACACAATGTCTATACGCCACAAGGGGTGTGTGGCATAGATGCGAGATGCTGATTCAACAGCGACATAGTGATTGTGTCGTATGAAAATACGACATAAGATGCGACACAACGTTGTGTCGTAAAGGGTACGACACAAATGGATTTATACGACACTAGGTGCGACATAACAGGCAAAATATGACACTACATGCGACACAAGGCTTGTGTCGCATTGAAGAACACCAGCCCAGAAAGTCCGACTGTCGAGATTTTTCCGGCCAAAAACCCAAATCAAACCCGTTTTTAAGCTATAAAATCGTGTTTTACACTTTGTAATGGACATATATAAGTTATATAAACAACTAACAAGTGAAAAATACTAAGAATCGAAAGGTTTAGGGATTTTGTCGGAAACTTACAAAGTGGCGAAATGGAAATCCGGAAAGATGGAAGTGTAGATCGTGAAGCCGTGAGTCTTTTATCCTAAAGTAGAAATGAAATCCAAGGCCGTTTGATAGTAGTATTTTGCGATTTAGTGATGGTGGTGGTGATGAAGTTTGGGAGAAAAAGATGGAAGAGAGAGAGAAAGAAAGAAAGAAATGAAAAAGAAAGGGTGGAAGTGGGAGGTTAAACTCCCATTTTTCGCCCCGCGCTCCCGCTCCGTGTGGTATTCGTTCGCTCCGTCGTTCAAACGTTAAATAATTTTTATACGTTTAAATATAGTTTTAAGATACGGAAAATTACTAAATATTTTAGTTGAATTATTTAAGTTCCGAAAATTATAAAATATAACTTAGTTTGTTTGCGCGTTTTACATTCTTAAATCATATAAGTTTTGTTTGAATGATCCGAAATGAATACGAAATATTATCATAATAATATTTTTGATATAATAGCGTTATTTAATAAAATTGGTCACCAACGTCCGTATTTATGGAATCGAAATACATTCGATTTAAATTGCGTACGATTTAACCAAATCGCATTTTCGTATATATTCAACAATATATATAATTCGATACATTAATTAGCCTAACACAGAACTAATTACATATATTAACATATGATTAGGCACTAAGTACTAGTCCTAATTTGGCGGGTGCTACATTCTCCCCCTGTTAGAAGAATTTCGTCCCGAAATTTAACTCGAGGTCGTGGTTGATGTAGAATCGGTGAATAGCTGAGGATACTTGAGTCGCATTTAGTTTTCCAGTTCCCAAGTGAATTCCGGACCGCGCTGCGAATTCCATCTGACTTTGACGATGGGAATACGACTTTGTTTTAGTTGTTTGACCTCACGGTCCATGATTTCGGCAGGTTCCTCAACGAAATGAAGTTTGTCATCAACCCAAATTTCATCGAGTGGGATAATTAGCGTCTCATCAGACAGACATTTCTTTAAGTTAGAAATGTGAAAAGTAGGGTGCACGCTGCTGAGTTCGGATGGCAGCTGCAATCGATAAGCTACGGGGCCAATCCGTTCGAGGATCTCAAAAGGCCCGATGTACCTGGGATTTAATTTCCCTCGTTTACCAAAACGGATGATGCCTTTCCAAGGCGATACTTTTAAGAGTACTCGATCTCCAACTTGGAACTCGAGTGGTTTGCGTCTCACGTCAGCATAACTTTTCTGACGATCACGTGCGGCTTTGAGTCGGTTTTGGATTTCCACAATTTTCTCAGTGGTGGCGTGTATGAGTTCAGGACCAGTGAGTTTACTATCTCCCATTTCAGTCCAACAGATCGGTGATCGGCACTTACGACCGTACAGTGCCTCAAAAGGTGCAGCTTTGATGCTGGCGTGATAGCTGTTATTGTACGAGAATTCGCACAATGGTAGATGTCTTTCCCAGTTTGTACCGAAATCAACTACGCAGGCGCGTAGCATATCTTCCAGTGTCTGAATGGTTCGTTCACTTTGGCCATCGGTTTGAGGATGGTACGCGGTGCTCATATCGAGACGAGTACCCAATGCTTTTTGAAGTGATTGCCAAAAGTGAGAGGTGAAACGGGCATCTCTGTCAGAGATGATCGAGATTGGAACACCGTGTTGAGAAACAATTTCTTTGATGTAGGTTTGTGCAAGGCGCTCCATTTTATCGTTTTCCTTGATTGCCAGGAAGTGAGCAGATTTGGTGAGACGATCAACGATCACCCAAATGGTATCACAACCGCTCGGCGACTTGGGTAGTTTGGTTATGAAATCCATGGCAATTTGTTCCCATTTCCATTCAGGGATATCGGGTTGTTGAAGTAAGCCAGAAGGCTTTTGATGTTCGGTTTTGACTTTTGAGCAAGTAAGGCACTTGCTGACGTAAGTGGCGATTTTGGCTTTCATGTTCGGCCACCAATAAAATCCCTTGATGCCGTGGTACATCTTATCGGATCCCGGATGGATAGAATATTTAGACTTGTGAGCTTCCTCCATCACCAAGTCTCGTAGGTTCCCGAAATTAGGCAACCAAATTCGGTTTGAGAAATACCTAATCCCGTTAGGTCTGATTTTGAATTGTTTGTCAATACCCCGCAAGGCTTCGATTTTGATGTTTTCAGGTTTCAGGGCTTCGATCTGAGCGGTATGAATCTGAATGGTAAGATCGTTGTGAATGGTCATACTAAGGGCTCGGACTCGAAGTGGTTTTGGTCGTTCCTTTCGACTGAGGGCATCGGCTACAACATTAGCCTTTCCTGGATGGTACTTGATCTCGCAATCGTAATCGGTAAGCAACTCGACCCATCGACGTTGCCTCATATTGAGATCCTTCTGATCGAATATATGTTGGAGACTTTTATGATCGGTAAAGATTGTGCACTTAGTGCCGTAGAGATAATGTCTCCAGATTTTGAGAGCAAAAACGACAGCTCCAAGTTCAAGGTCATGAGTGGTGTAGTTCTTTTCGTGAATTTTGAGTTGTCGTGAGGCATAAGCAATGACCTTGTCTCGTTGCATTAACACACAACCGAGACCTTGATGAGAAGCATCGCAGTATACCACGAAGTCATCGGTGCCTTCGGGTAGTGATAGAATTGGAGCACTGCAAAGCTTTTGTTTCAGAAGTTGGAACGTTGACTCTTGTTTATCGGTCCAATCGAACCTTTTGTCCTTCTGAGTCAGTACCGTGAGTGGCTGAGCTATTTTGGAGAAATTTTTGATAAATCGCCGATAGTACCCAGCAAGACCCAAGAATTGACGTACTTCAGTTGCAGTGGTGGGTGCTTGCCAGTCTTTGATAGCCTCGATTTTTGATGGGTCAACGTGAATCCCTTGGCTGTCAATTACGTGTCCAAGAAATTGAACGGTTTGTATCCAGAACTCACACTTAGAGAATTTGGCGTAAAGCTCCTCGTGCTTAAGCAGTTCTAGGATGGTTTTGAGGTGTTGCGCATGTTCTTGTTCGTCGCGCGAATAGATGAGAATGTCATCGATGAAGACAATGACAATCTTGTCGAGATAGGGTTTGCACACCCGGTTCATGAGGTCCATGAATACAGCCGGTGCGTTGGTTAGACCGAAGGGCATCACTTGGAATTCGTAGTGTCCGTAACGAGTTCTGAAAGCAGTTTTTGGAATATCGGTGTCGCGAACCCGTAACTGATGATATCCTGATCGCAGATCGATTTTTGAGTAGAAACTTGAACCCTGAAGTTGGTCGAATAGATCATCAATGCGAGGAAGTGGATAACGGTTCTTGACGATCAATTTGTTCAACTCTCGATAGTCGATGCACATTCGGAATGAACCGTCCTTCTTTTTAACAAATAAGACCGGAGCTCCCCAAGGTGAAGAACTCGGTCTAATGAATCCTCTATCCAGGAGTTCCTGTAACTGGGTGGACAACTCCTGAAGTTCGGATAGGGCTAAACGGTACGGTGCGCGGGCCACCGGTGCAGCACCCGGCACGAGATCGATTGAGAACTCAACCTGTCTGGGTGGAGGTAGACCAGGTAGTTCTTCCGGAAAGACTTCGGGAAAGTCTCTAACAATCGGCACATCCTCAAGTCGCTTCTCCTCCGACTTCTTCTCTGTGATGTGTGCGAGTATTGCAGGGTAATCCTTTCTCAGAAATTTTCGGGTTTTTAAGCAAGAGATGATATTGAGTCTCGTCCCACCGGTCTCCCCTTGTATGATCAAGGTTCTACCGACGACGAGTGGGATACGGACGATCTTATCGTAACAAACGATTTCGGCTCGGTGTTTGGACAACCAGTCTATTCCAATGATGACGTCGAAACTTCCGATTTCAACGGGTACAAGATCGATTGAAAAGGTTTCGTCAGCTAGGTTTAAAGTGCAATTAGGTATCACACCGTTGGTTTCTATAAGTTTCCTATTTGCTAGCTCTACAGTGTACTTAACATCTAAGGCAACAGGAGTGATGTCAAGTAGTGGGCAAAAGTCATCAGAGATAAAGCTTCTATCAGCACCAGTATCAAATAGAACAGAAGCAGTTAAGTTGTTGAGGAGGAACATACCTGAGACCACATTCGGGTCTTGGCGGGCGTCCCCGGAGTTGATGACGAAGGCTCTACTTCGGGTGTTGTTGTTGTTGCTGTTGCGGTTGTTGTTGTTGTTGTTGTTCTTCAGCTTCGAGCACGTATCCCTGAAGTGCCCGGGGTTCCCACACTCAAAGCAGACTTTGGGTGGCCTGGTGTTGTTGGGGTTGTTGTTGGTAGGAGAGCGGCAATCTTTGGTGAGGTGGCCGTACCTCTTGCAATTGTTGCAAAAGGGACAACAGGAACCTTCATGGTGACGGCTGCACTTGGAACAATAGGGTTTGCTCCCAGTGTAGCATCGTTGGGTGTCGGTGGTGGTGTTGTAGGCTTTGATGGTGTCGGATTTCTTGTTTTGTTGGTTTGGGTGGTTGTTGTGGTAGTCGGACCACTTTCTTTTGTTGTTGTGGGAGGATGAAGTGGGTGGTTCAGAATCCTGGCTCATTGCCATCAGGTCTTGGGCCAGTAGGATTGCACCGTCAATGGTAGTTTGGTTTGAAGAGGCGACGTACCCCCGAACAGGCTCAGGAAGACTAAGGATGTACTTCCTGATTTTATCAGGTTCTGTACTCACCATGGCTGGGCGGAGGGCAGCGAGTTGCTTGAATCTGGTGGTGTAACCGTCGATATTACTGCCCTGAACTTTTAGGTTCCAGAACTCCTCGTCCAGCTTTTGGAGTTTGTCGATTGAGCAGTATTTGGCAGTGAGTTTTGCTTTCAAGTCCTCCCAAGAGAGTTGGTAGGCAGTGTCAGCACCCACTGATTGAGAATATGAGTTCCACCAAGAGTGGGCATCGTCTTCGAGAGAGCAGGTGGCGAAGTTTACTTTGTCGTTCTCCGCGCACTTGCTGACGCGGAAAACAGTCTCCATCTTTTCGAACCATCTGATTAGTCCGATTGCTCCCTCAGTACCTTTGAAGCTTGAGGGTTTGCAGCTCTGAAAGTCCTTGTAAGAACAAGGTTTAGTAGCGGGGGTTTCAGCGGCATCGCTGTTCCTTGCGGAATTCTGTGGAGTATTCCGAGCCAAGGCTTCAGTCACAGCCTGGGTTATGAGTGATGTAAGCTGAGCATCGGTGTATGGTCTTGTCTTTGGCGGCATGATTCTTCTATAAAAGAAATGAAGATAGATGAGATTCTTGTAAGAAAATTGTATTTGTCTCAGATGTACATGTATAAAGGCGGTAATACATAACATCAATATGAAAAAGAAAAATGGCAATTTGTATAAGTAGAAACAGCAAGGAATATTTGATAGATAATATGAGTTCAAAGGTTACATCTCATAGATGTATTACAAAAGGCGTCGGGAATTGTTACATCCGACCGAATTATAGAGTAGCGCTTAGATAGTTTTTAGACTACAAGATAGATTACAAGACAAGGACTACACTAGTCTCAACGTAGATTAATCTGCTCCATCATTTCAATGAGACGATCCACAGTATTGGCAAGTCTGGTGGCCTGTCGGGCATTGTCTTCAGCCAAGGCCAGTCGTTGTACCAAACTACCAACGTATTCCTCTGATACCCGTGAGCGTTGCTCACACTCTTCAAGTCTGTGTTTCAAAAGGGCGGTTTCTACGCTTATCTCTACCACTTTGTTGAAAAGAACGTCTACATTATTAACGGTGGTTTCGTGATCCTCGAAGACTTCTTCGATGCGTTCGAGGGATGTAAGTCTCCAGTTTTCGTTCGTTTCCTGCAACACGACATCCATGGTTGCGAAGTCGCTGTTCGTGTTGGTTCACCCTAGCGGCTAAGGCCGGCAAGGTGAAGTGAGTGGGGTACGGGCCAGCTCGAGGCAACCTGGCGTTCCTCCTAGCTACCCTTGGGTTCTGCGACCCGGATTGAGATCGCGATGAATTTGAGTGTGTGTTTGCCATTTCTGAGACAAAGCGTTAGTAAGAGTGAGGCCTATATTCATATAATTCCTATATAATATAGCCTATTGAGTGTCTAGCACAAACATGTTTAAGTCTCGGTCCTCTCGAGGTCAGAGTCTTCTAGTGTACCCTGTTCAGCCATAACTACCTTCAGATCTTACATCATCTT
This sequence comes from Helichrysum umbraculigerum, assembly GCA_949592205.1. NCBI lineage: Eukaryota > Viridiplantae > Streptophyta > Magnoliopsida > Asterales > Asteraceae > Helichrysum > Helichrysum umbraculigerum. The sequence goes on along the minus strand of CATIUR010000001.1, from coordinate 57,486,205 downwards.
TGCTTAATTGTACATAGTTGATCAGGCTATGTTAAATTAAACTCGTATGACGAAATCACTGAACCAGTTATACCTAATAAGGAATACTGCCTAATGGTCATAGTCTAGGCCCACTAAATGCAACCTAGTTCACTATAACCTTAGGCTCTGATACCAATCTGTAACACCCCCAAATTTAATGATTTGCGGAAGCATGATTTGGGTGTTACTAATCAATAGCAAAGCACAAAGATATATAGTAAACGACTCTATATGCGTCGTTTTAACAAAAATATATTGACATTGAAATGTTTACAACATTTATAGCTTTACATAGCTCGAGTTTAAATAAAAGAGAGATTTCAATATATAAGTACTTGTACAAAATATACTAATGCAAGAAAATCTCAAACGTCTGTATGCTGACTCGAGCTAAAAGTCCTGAAGCCGAAGCAACCTACTGCTTGGTACCTGCGATACATGCTAAATGGGTCAGCTAAAGCTAGTGAGCTCACAGGTTTGAAATCAAGTAATATAGTATGAACCGCAAGATTTAATAATGATTTGCATCCAGCAAATAAATGATAGTAATCGTGTATACAGCCATGAGCACATAGTTGAGCTTAACTCGAGGGCCGGGTCCCCTAAAGAGAATTCCGGGCGAGGTGCCTCCACGAATGCCTAATCAACATTCGTCTTCCCAAATATTAGTACGTCCGTTTACCCTGTTAGTGCTTGCTAACCCGAACGAGGAGGGTCAATCCTATATGGTACCATATACTAATATTCACGCTACAACGTATTAACAACTATGCTGACGGAGGACTTTAAATGATTAGTTGTGAAAAACTCATGTAGTATATGAAATGTTTGTACTTGCGTTCACATGTTAAAAATGAGCAATATATCACACCCCTGAGTAAAATAGTAAAAAGAGGGGCTATGAGACTCACCTGAGTCTTGAGAGTTTAACTTAATAAACTTGAGTTGATTAGTCGAGTATGAAGTCCAAAGACTTGTAACCTGAGGGTGTCCACGACACGCGATGGTTATAAACATGATTGGGTATCTCAAAAGATCACCCTTGTAGTTGTTACACAACTATATATATGTCCAAATTACTACGATTTGGTTGATTTGTTAAGTGTTTGAAAACGTGTACGGCCCGTTGGTGATTAATTGTAATAATAGCCCTGATGTTATCACATTGATTCCGAAGTGTTATACTTGCAAAGTATATTCCATTATGTTTGAAAAGTTATATCATATAAGCGTTTTGAAGTCATACAAGTTTGACACTTGGTGAGAAATGTGCTTACGGAATCTAAGTACGGGGGTCCGGGGGCAGCGCCCCTGGCGGGGTCCAAGGGGCTGGCCCCTGGCTGGGGTCGAGATGATAAATTTCGAGTCTCGATACTTAGTAAAAATCTGAGTTTTCTGTGTTTTGCGACACAATATGCGACACAAAAGTGTGTCATGCGACACAAGGGTTGTGTCGCATAAGATATGCGACACAATGTCTATACGACACAAGCGGTGTGTCTCATAGATGCGAGATCCTGATTCAACAGCGACATAGTGATTGTGTCGTATGAAAATACGACATAAGATGCGACACAACGTTGTGTCGTAAAGGGTACGACACAAATGGATTTATACGACACTAGGTGCGACATAACAGGCAAAATACGACACTACATGCGACACAAGGCTTGTGTCGCATTGAAGAACACCAGCCCAGAAAGTCCGACTGTCGAGATTTTTCCGGCCAAAAACCCAAATCAAACCCGTTTTTAAGCTATAAAATCGTGTTTTACACTTTGTAATGGACATATATAAGTTATATAAACAACTAACAAGTGAAAAATACTAAGAATCGAAAGGTTTCGGGATCTTGTCGGAAACTTACAAAGTGGCAAAATGGAAATCCAGAAAGATGGAAGTGTAGATCGTGAAGCCGTGAGTCTTTTATCCTAAAGTAGAAATGAAATCCAAGGCCGTTTGATAGTAGTATTTTGCGATTTAGTGATGGTGGTGGTGATGAAGTTTGGGAGAAAAAGATGGAAGAGAGAGAGAAAGAAAGAAAGAAATGAAAAAGAAAGGGTGGAAGTGGGAGGTTAAACTCCCATTTTTCGCCCCGCGCTCCCGCTCCGTGTGGTATTCGTTCGCTCCGTCGTTCAAACGTTAAATAATTTTTATACGTTTAAATATAGTTTTAAGATACGGAAAATTACTAAATATTTTAGTTGAATTATTTAAGTTCCGAAAATTATAAAATATAACTTAGTTTGTTTGCGCGTTTTACATTCTTAAATCATATAAGTTTTGTTTGTATGATCCGAAATGAATACGAAATATTATCATAATAATATTTTTGATATAATAGCGTTATTTAATAAAATTGGTCACCAACGTCCATATTTATGGAATCGAAATACATTCGATTTAAATTGCGTACGATTTAACCAAATTGCATTTTCGTATATATTCAACAATATATATAATTCGATACATTAATTAGCATAACACAGAACTAATTACATGTATTAACAGATGATTAGGCACTAAGTACTAGTCCTAATTTGGCGGGTGTTACACAATGCCTCAATCGATAAATACAAAATGATGTCACCACACACATGGGATGTGTTGGTGGACCCTGCTTCAACACCACCTAGGGCACAGTAGGTGTCACATTCACCGGCATGAATGGCCATATGGTATGCTAGCACTACACTATTGTCCGTAGGGCTACTCACAACAACATAGTCTGGTGGACTACATATAAAATACAACAATGTCGTAGTATGACTACCCGGTTAAGACCCAAAAGTCCAAGGACTTTCAAACATACGATGACTTCCATAGTTGGACGTCTGTGAAATACTTACTTGCGTAGACAACTATAGAAATCAAAATCTTTGAATAAAGATCTCACACTTTGTCGTTTCACTCTTATTTAAGAATCATGCCGCCTAAACGACAAACCTTCACCCAAGCTGAACGTGACCAGTTCGCGGATCAAAGGGTAGCTGAGGCTCTAGCTACTCGGAACCAAGCAAAACCTTGTACCTTTAAGGACTTCCTGAGTGCGAACCACCAAACTTCATCGGAACTGAAGGGGCTGTCGGATTAATCCGATGGTTCGAGAAGATGGAATCTATATTCTACATTTGCAACTGCCCCGACGACTGCAAAGTCATGTACGCCACGTACACTCTCCAGGATAATGCCTCTACCTGGTGGAATTTCCATGCCCGAACTATAGGGACCGACACCACACACGAACTCCTGTGGGAGGAGCTGAAACGAATCATGAGGGACAAGTATTGCCCCAGCGAGGTACTCCACAAACTTGAGGATGAACTTTGGCATCTCACCGTAAAAGACGACGACATCGAGACATACACCAATCGTTTCCAACAACTAGCTCACCTTTGCCCAACCATAGTAAACCCTGAGAGCCAACGAATCGAAAGGTACATCGGTGGACTTCCGATGCAAATTGAGGGAATGGTCACCGCCTCCAAACCCGCTACTATTGAAGAGGCTATTCGCATGGCCCACAGACTCATAGCACAGGTGGTTCGACGTGGAACACCTTCAACTGGAAACAATCAAGGGAAATGGAATGGAGATTCCAGCACTAGTCATGACCTAACAAACCAACCCGAACCCTTGAGGTACTACGCCACCGAACCTAAGGAAAAACGAGGCTATGCGGGGAATAAACCATTTTGTCACGGCTGTAAGCGTCATCATGATGGCTCATGTGGTTTACCCTGTGAAAGATGCCAACGATTTGGACACAAAATCTGGGATTGCAGGGTTCCCGCCAATCCCGACTCTCAAAGGATATGCTTCAAATGTAAGGAACCCGGTCACTACAAGAAAGATTTCCCAAGGAAACGCAAAATTCACCTGATCGGCTCCGAATGAACCGAATAAACTTCGACAATAATGTAGGTACGACCTTCCTCAAAAACATGATCCTTCAAGTTCTGATTTACACTAGGAGTGTACTTTTGCTCCTCGATATTTCTTTTATCAACTAAATGCCGAGTACATCATAGGGCTAGTTAGCCTAGGACAACGTAAAACTCAAAGTTTGCTTTCAGCAGACTGGACCAACTGAACGTTCACCAATTACTTAGTCCTGATAGGACTATTCACTAAACGGTCATTATGTGACAACTATTTAGTCTCGGGTGGGCTACGAAGTAAACGGTTACCTCGTAACAACAATAAAACTACAACTCGAACAAACAAAATAGTCAGTAGTGTGACTATGATGATAAACCGCAACACAGTCATGGATTGACTGCTCTTCAACTCCGTCATAGACATTATATGTCTACAATATAATCGACAAGCTTTTCGTACATACATGTCTCCCCGAACCCCACGCGATCACAACCTCACGCGAAATTTCGGGACGAAATTTTCTTAACAGGGGAGAATGTAACAACCGGTTAAAAAGTCAATTTTCGCACCAATTTTAAACTTTAAATAATTACATTTTAAAGTTCAAGTGAAATATTTTTATTAAAAATATTTACCAAATAATATAAACAAAATTAAAGATTTGAAATATTAAATTTACATTTTGATCGAGTAAATAAACACGGGTATTTTGCACTGTGGTTGTAGACCACAGTATACGAAGTGAGTATCTAGAAATGGATAAAAACCATCCCCAAACCCCCATTCTTTCATTTCCATTTCATTTTCACACACACTCACCTCTAAAACTCTCTCCAACCAAAATCATCACCAAATTTCGGAACTATAAATCCGACCACAAAAGTTGCATTTTCGGAATCACCATCACGAGAGGAACAAGATTAACAAAGGCACCATACTCGTTTTCTTCCCCGTTTGGCTTCGATTTGCATTTGTAAGAAAATATCTAAGTCTTTAGATTTATTCATTTTGGTGTAATGTTTTGATGTAATATTGTGAACACAACTTAGTTATAACCTAAACAAGGAAGAGAACACGATTTTACGGCTTAAAAATGCGTTTGGTTTGGGTTTTGGATTGGAAAATCGCGACAGTCGCAACTTTCTGGGCTGGTGTTCATCTTTGCGACACAACGCCTATGTCGCATGTTATGTCGCATAAATCGTGTTGTGTCGTAGGCTATGTCGTATTTTGTGTCGTATCTCGTGTCGTACCCTTGTGTCGTAAACCAAATACGACACAACCCTTATGTCGCTATTGATTTAGCACCGAAAAGCTTATGCGACACAACTCTTGTGTCGTATAGCTCTTGTGTCGCATTACTATGCGACACAACCCTTGTGTCGCATACCAAATTTTTATGTCACAATTAGTGTCGCAAAAACCCAAAAACAGAAGCCAAAAACATTCTAAGTGTTTAAAAATCACTTTTCAATAACCAAACCAAATACGATACGATTAATACGCAAAATGGATAAATCAAAGTATAATAATAATGGTTAAGGTTATTATTATAAATCTGTCACCGAAACCCCGTACCCAGTTTCCAAACATGAACAACAAATGAATATTTACACAACTCACTTAGACAAACAAATTTGTCTCTTACTCATAGAACCTCACGTGTTTATGTTGGGACATAGATTGTGACAACAGATCTAGCTTGAAATAGGACTAGTGTAATTATTATTGTGTTTGTATATTGGTTTGGATTTGTAAAAGAATATTTGTTTTGTTAGTGATATTCGTTAAACATATTGTTTTGTTAAGTTAGACGAATAATTAAATACAAAATAAATAATAGACGTTTGATGCGTAGCGAGTCGAGATATCAGGTCGCAGCGAGTCGAGCTGTGAGGTGAGATCTGAACTCGTGAGGTATCAGTCTGGCGAGCCGAGCTCTGTGTTGGGCTTGGGCTGCGAGTTGGACTGAACTCGCAGGCCCATGCGAGCCGAGACGACTGGACGTATATATTGTTTTTTACTCCGTGAAAAACATAACTTTTTGATACTTTTGCGATTCTGCGAACTCAACAAATCCAGAGAAAACTAAACCTAAAGGCTAGGCTTTGACAATTCGTTGTTTAAAGCTAAGTCTTACTAAACGCAATACGAACATATTCGTTGTTAGTAAGATAACACCGTATTAAGGGATTCCGCACCTTAATACTACAGATAACGAAGTTATCGATCCTAAAACTAGGGGACTTACATCTGGTATCAGAGCTTTCGGGCTAAATACGAGTGTGTTCGTGAGTTTTAGTGTTATTGCTTTTTGATTCGGGTCGTTATTACGTGCATTCTTGTAATACTAACGATCAAAATCATTCTCTGGACATTTTAGGGTTTGTTTACAGCCGAAATTTTAAGTTTCAGTCGTAAAAATACCTTAAAAATTCGTTTTCGGGTTTAACAGCCGTTTCGCGAGTCGAGATTAGGGTTCCAGCGTCGCCTGCGAACCGAGTTGAACTAGCGAGTCGAACTGAGGCTTGCGAGTCGAACCGAGATCCCTCGCGAATCGACATCACTTGCGAATCGACATCTTTTAGCAATCCGAACTGAGGCTTGCGAATCGACGAATTCTGTGAGTCGAGCTGAGATTGCGAGTTGAGCTGAGTCTTGCGAGTCGAGTTTTCTGAATTCGCTGAAACAGTTTAATTTTACATTTTTAAGATGTCTGACTTAAGTAGAATGATCGAAATGGACCACGAGGTGGGAAAGTCAAACGTTCCACCTAAGTTGTTAAGAATCGAGGATTACTACAATTGGAAGGACAGATTTGAATCTTACTGTAGATTCCATGACCTGTCAATCTGGATGTGTATCAAGAGTGGATACACCCCACCTACTCAAACTGTTCAAAATGCTACTGTGGTTCTTACCTATGCGAACATGAGTGATCAAGAGAAGGAAGCTTACAGAAATGAAAATAAATCACATTCTTGCATAAAGATGTGTCTTCCTAAAGAGATTGCTCATCAACTGAAATCCTTTCATACTGCTAGAACGCTCTGGGAAGCTCTAGAGAAAAGAGGTGAAGGAAGTCCACAGGTGAGAGCTGGCAAGAGGAGTCTTCTTAAAAAGCAGTTTACTATGTTTAAAGCTTTAAAAGGAGAAGATCTTGATGCCTATGTCACGCGTTTCTACCATCTACTAAGTGAATTAGAATACCATGAGATTGTTGAAGAAGAAGTATCTAAAACCGACAAGTTTCTTGAGGGTTTGCCTTCTAAATGGGAAATGTATGGTGTTATGATTAAGGATAACGAAACTAGGTATTCTACTATGACCTTAGAGCAAGTCATTGACAAGCTGAAAGGTTATGATTTCTCCAAGAAGTCAAGAGATAGTGATTCTGATCAGGTTCAGAACCCTGGGTTGTATCATGGAAAGTCAAGTCTTTCGACTGCGTCATCTAGTTCGACCACTGCACTGTTAGTTGGTGATACTAGTAAAAATGGAGAAATGATTACTGAAGATCTGTGTTTTATTTCCTCCTCTGGTGATGAGACAAAGGGAAAGAATTCTGAGAAGTCACCTCAAGAGCATCAGAAGATGCCGATGAGTGTGAAATCTGCTGAACAGCAACTGTCTGTTCTTGCTTCCTTTGTGGCATCATATGAGAACTACATAGAGGGAAAGATCAATGATCCTATTCTGTTTGATGAGGATTATGAGCAGATAGATTCTGATTATCTTGAGGAATTGGAGCTTCAAGATCAACTAGCGTTGATATCTAGAAAGGTGAAGAATTTCCTCAAGAGAACTGGTAGAAAGGTGTTGGGCAATAGATCAGGGTTTGACAAAACCAAGGTCAGATGCTTTAACTGTCAGGGTATTGGTCATTTTGCTAGAGAATGCCAAAGACCTAAAGTAGAAGCACTAGGAAAACAAGGTTCGGGAAGTACTCTTGCTTCCAAAGCCTTAGTAGTAAAGCAGTTGGATGGCTCTTATGATTGGCAAGCTCATTCTGAGGAAGCCTTGATGGCCGAGATCGAAGAAACAACTGCTGGATCAGTTTCCTACATGCCCACTGATATGGAACAGAGAGTAGAGGTGCCTAAGTCTGAAGTGAAGGCAAGTGATGATGACGTGCTATATATGGATTCAACTCCAGATATGAGTCCTGAGGAATTCGTGGCACGCATGGCTGAATTACAAACTGACAAGAAGAAGGTATGTTTAGATATTCTTAATCTTGCTGATGTTTGTTACTTAGTTACCGATTTACAATCTCAGAATAGTGTCTTAAATGTGTCAAATAGCAATTTGTCATCACAATTAAATATGGATAAGGAATCCTATAAGACTGTTAGATCTGAACTTGATCAAGCCATTATGGATATTCGTAGATTAAGTGATGATAAACAGGTCTTAAAAGATAAAATTAAGTCTGATGCTTCGGATAGAACAAAACTTAGAGATACCATAAGTGAAAAATCTGTTGTCATAGATGGTCTCTATATGAATATCAAAGACTTAAATGAGACGATTGCTAGTAAGGATCAGGAAATAGTGAACCTTAACTTAAGGTTAATTGAGCAAAACCGTAAACTTGAGAACTATAGGACATCTCAAATGGATAAAATGTTAGATGCTCAACGTAGTGTAAAGGACAAGACTGGGTTAGGTTACAATGATGTATCCCCGCCTTTTAATGCCAATTACACTTCTATTCCTGAAGATTCTGAGATGACTGAAGTTAATCCTGAGATTTCAGTAGCTGATAAACCTGAACAGTCAGAGGCACAGAAAGATGTTATTAAGAACGTATCATTAGATAATAGCAAGGCTTCTCAGTTCACCAAAATACAGTTTGTATCGGGTGGAGTGATTAACGATGCTAAGACTGATGATAAAGTTGATAAGGAACAGCTTAAACCTTTAGTGCCTAAGACTCCGGATGAGAAAGCAAAAGTGAGTAAATCACGCAAGCAGATGTCATGTTTCAAGTGTCATCAAAAGGGACACGTGGCTTCGTGTTGTCCTAACAAAAAGCCTGAAACACCACATAAGCTTGTGATTGATGAAAAGACACAGACCGACTCTAGTATGACTGTAGATGGGTTAGATACCAAACTTAAGTTAGGTAATAAACCTTTTAACATTCTTAAAAGAGATGGTAAACATAGTGTCTCCCCACCTAAACCTAAACGGCCATATACTCAAAATGATAATGTTATCCATAAGTCTAGGGATGTGACACCGTCGAGGTTTAGAACTTCAAGTAGAGGCCATAGTCATTATGAGAGTGGTACTACTTCACGATCACATGAGTTTAATTATAATTATCATAATAGAGCTCATAATTATGTGCCTAAGAGGTTCTCCTCAAATTCACCTCTTAAGGCTGATCGTCCACAAACTCAAGCTACTTCGAAAGTAACCAAAGCTCCTGATGGGAAGGATGGTTATTTTAAAGAGCTTAAGTTTGTGGATGATAAGGGACAAACCAAGACCGTAATGGCTTGGGTCCCTCTTGATAACTGATCGTATTTTATGTGCAGGAGCATGCTGTGAACAAGGACAGCTGGTGGTATGTAGACAGTGGATGCTCAAGGCACATGACCGGAGAAAGAAGTCTGTTGAAGGACTTCAAGGAGAGTCTCAAGCAAAAAGTAAATTTTGCAGGAGATAAAGGAGGAATAATTTCGGGAAAAGGAAAAGTTTTAAATGGAACTTTGACTCTTGAGGATGTGAACTATGTTGAAGAACTAACTCACAACCTAGTGAGTGTTTCCCAAGTCTGTGATAAAGGTCATCCAGTTTATTTTAATGAAAATGAGGCCTTAGTCCTGAAGCCAGGTTTTAAAATTCCTGATGAATGGATATTGATGAGGGCGCCAAGGAAGAAGGACATCTATGCTATCAACATGGGTGTTCCTAACTCTTCAATGGTGTCTACATGTTTATTATCCAAGGCTTCGGAAACAGACGCATTATTATGGCATAGGAGAATGGCACACCTGAACTGAAGAAAGATGAATTATATAACCAAAAATGGTTTGGTTCTAGGTGTACCACAAAAACGTTTCGAGTCTGAGGATAAGTGTGTTCCTTGCATGAAAGGAAAGCAGCACAAGAAACCACACAGACCTAAGACTGAAAACTCTATCTCTTCGCCATTTGAATTGCTACATATGGATCTCTTCGGCCCTATAAGCAAGAGAAGTATAGGTGGCAAATGGTACTGTTTGGTTGTCACAGATGATTATTCTAGATTCTCATGGGTATTCTTTTTGAGATCAAAGGATGAGACTCCTGGAATTCTAATTGAGTTCTTTGATCTAGTAGAGAATGTCTATAAAAAGAGAGTTAAGCGTATTCGTAGTGACAATGGAACAGAGTTCAAGAATTCAACGTTGAATATCTATTGCTTAAGCAAAGGGATATTACATCAATTCAGTGCACCTTATGAACCTCAACAGAATGGTGTTACTGAAAGGAAAAATAGGACGTTGATTGAAGCTGCAAGAACAATGCTTGCTGATTCAAAGCTTCCGGTCATCTTTTGGGCAGAAGCAGTGAATACAGCATGTTATGTTCTTAATAGAGTTCTTACGGTTAAGAGACATAACAAGACTTGTTATGAGCTTTTGAACAATAAGAAACCTAACTTAAAAGGGTTTGAACCCTTTGGAGTTTCATGCACCATATTAAAGACTGGACATCAAGCAAAATTTGGTGAGAAGGCTGACGAAGGATTTTTTCTAGGTTATATACCCAATTCGCCAAACAAGAGAGTCTTTAATAAAGTCACAGGACGTTTGGAGGTAGTTTATAATATTGAGATTACGTGCTACTCACCTGATGTTCATAAGGGCTTAGATTGGCAATTTGATTATTCTGATCTTTTTGCATCATTTAAAGTTCCTATTAGTGACTATGTCAGTGATTCAGAGATAGCTGAACATTTATTGTTTGAAGATGAGAATATTGGTTCTGCTTCAACATCAAGTGTTAAGCAATCTGGAATTAAGACTAATGTTGACTCAGATAAAGCTTCCACAAGTGAGTCACAACAACCTTCAGAGGATAAGTCTCAAGAAACAGAAGATCCTGATGATCTTTCTACAAAGTTTGATGATATACTTACTCCTTTGAAACATTTAAGGATATCTTCAGCACGTACGGAAGATGTACCTGAATTGGAAGAGATTGGTACTAATTTGGAAGATGAGATACCAGTTGAACCAGTTACTACAACTAGAACGAGTAAGAATCATCCCGTTGAAAACATCATCGGTGATATTAATACTCCGGTTCAAACTAGGCATCAATCCAGAGCTAGTACGTCTGAGAATTCTGAATACCAAAGCTTGTATACTGCAATGAAAGAGACAGGGATTCTTAATCAATGTCTATATTCATGCTTTATCTCACAAGTCGAGCCTAAAAATGTTCAAATGGCTTTAAAAGAAAGTTCGTGGGTAGAAGCAATGCAAGAAGAACTATCTCAGTTCTCTAAATTACAAGTATGGGAGTTGGTTGACCTACCAAAGGGAGAATATCCAATTGGAACTAGATGGGTATTTAAGTGCAAGAGAGATGATAAAGGAATCGTTACTCGCAATAAAGCTCGTCTGGTAGTTCAAGGTTTTAATCAACAAGAAGGTATAGATTACAATGAAGTGTTTGCACCAGTTGCTAGGCTAGAAGCAATTAGAGTATTCTTAGCATTCGCATCATATTATGGTATAAAGGTCTATCAGTTGGATGTTAAGAGTGCCTTTTTGTATGGCAAAGTGGAAGAATTGGTGTATGTTTCACAACCGCCAGGGTTTGCTGATCCTGAGTATCCAGATAGAGTATATCGTTTGAATAAGGCTCTATATGGATTACATCAAGCACCAAGGATGTGGTATGGAACACTATCAACGTATCTACTTGAGAATGGATTTACAAGAGGATCGATTGATAGTACACTGTTTGTGAAATGGAAAAAGAAAGACTTTCTTCTCGTGCAAGTTTATGTTGATGACATTATCTTTGGATCATCTGATGAAAAGATGTGTCAAGAATTTGAGAAAGTCATGAGAAAAAGGTTTGAAATGTCTGCAATGGGAGAGTTGAATTTCTTCTTAGGATTACAAGTTGATCAAAAGAAGGATGGATTCTTTATTCATCAATCTAAATATACATATGAGCTATTAGAAGGCTTCAAGATGGATGAAAGTAAGGTCTACAATACTCCAATTCCAGTCAATCATGGACTAGGTCCAGATACGTCGAGTGATAGCGATGTGGATCCAACTCTTTATAGAGCCATGATCGGATCACTAATGTATCTTACAGCCTCTAGGCCTGACATAATGTTTGCTGTTTGTTTATGTGCAAGATATCAGGCTAATCCGAAAGAGTCACACATGCAAGCTGTTAAACGAATCTTTCGTCACCTCAAAGGGAAACCTAAGCTGGGTCTTTGGTATCCGATTGATGGAGACTTAGATCTCGTAGCTTATACTGATTCGGATTATGGAGGATGCAATCAGAATAGGAAATCTACGACCGGAGGATGTCAATTCCTAGGAGGTAGATTAGTATCCTGGCAGTGCAAGAAGCAAACCTCAGTAGCCATTTCTACATGTGAAGCTGAGTATGTTGCAGCTGGCAGCTGTTGCTCACAAGTTCTTTGGATTCAACAGCAACTGCGGGATTACGGGTTAAATATAACCAATACTCCTATGATGATTGATAACGAATCTACTATGTCGATCACCAATAATCCAGTGAAGCACAGTAAAACTAAGCATATTGATATTAGACATCATTTTATTAGAGATTGTGCTGAGAAAAAGTTGATAAAGTTAGTTAAGGTACCATCATTGGATAACTTAGCAGACTTATACACAAAGGCGTTCGACAGAGCAAGATTTGAGACGTTGGTTCAACTGAATGGAATGAGAAATCCAGAGTGATTAGTCTTCCAAGGGTAATTTTGTAATAGTTAGTATTTATGTGTTCATTAAAAAAAAAAAAAGAAAAAAAAAGGCGTATGACATTCATTTGCTTGTTACCTAAGGGGAATCGCCTTCATTTAAGTTTTTATTTGCAAAAACTAAGGGAAATGATAGTACATTAGGAGAATAAGCTTCACAATAATAAGCTTAAGTCCTAAGTATGATATGGTAGTAGGTTCAAATAAAGTTGCTTTAGAACTACAGCGGTTCTATCAGGTATGTGTTTATATTTATTTGATTATACACCTATATCCACAAGTTATAATTTGTCTATTTTTATTAAATCTTTAGATGGCTTCATCATATGATGTACTGGTAGGCAAATTATATGAAATTTTCTAAGCCTTAAGAAGTTAATCAACTACTTGTTTATTATTTTGTGTTACTATTCTATGATGTATGACATTAAGTCTTAATTGTTGAATGATGGTATTGCCATACACTGTTATTATACATATTAATTTGAATTGACAAATAGTAGCAATATGGGTATTAACTTAATTACTGGTAACTTTGTTGTACTAAGTACAGAACTGAAACATTTAATTAAATTAATATTCTCAAATATATTTTCAATTATGCTAGAAGGGATCTTCTGTTGTACTAAGTACAGACTTAGATAACATAGCATATTCAAAGTATGTTTGATATTTGTCTAACCTTAAAAAAATTCAAGCGTATGTTATATGTTTCGAAAAGATACATCATTTAGTAACCGCTACCTTGAAAATTTAATGATGCAGTGTTATGTGTTTTACTTGAATTCTTCAGTATATCATATAATAGGAAGCACTTGATAATACTCATACTAACAATAAAGAGTTTGCTTAGAAAATTGAGTCTAATTTGTTTATGTGGATCATAATACCGGTAATCGTCTTGAACTATCTACAATTAAAATATTCACTTTATGTGAGTAATACAATTATTAATTATGCTATGTGGATAAAGGTACCTAAGATATAGTTTTATAAATATAAATGTATAAATGATAAATTTAGTTGTAATTTTACAGTGATTCACTTGAATTTCATGAGGAATGTATACTACCAATTTGCTTAGACTTTTTAATATATAATTAATTGCTTATTCTTACTAATATGATCCCTAAGCAGATAAAATCTTATTTACATTGTATATTTACTTTGTTTCAAAGTGATTAATAAAATGGTACTTGATACCAATGGTTATGTAATTTTGTTTTATTTTTTTAAAATTTTTGTATTAATTATGTTTACCCTTCGGAATTAAATTATACTGTATATTTTTGAGTTGAACAACGTGACAAATACAAGTTAAAATTAATTATAATTTAGACTTGTAAAATATCGGGTTTTTATTTATACTTAGCATTAAATTCGCGTTTTTAATTGTTTCTGCGAGTTGGCATCAACTTGCGAGTCCACTTAAATCTCGCGAATCGGATATGTAGTATAAAGGGGGTCAAACGAGTCAAACCAACCCACCGAACCCACACATACTTCGCGAGTTCAGTAAAGCTTGCGAATCCGTCAAAAAGGCGAAACGAGGCGATTTTCTTTTTTCGTTTGATTTTGAATTTTAGAGTACGGGAACGAGTTATTCAATCCGTAGACTTTATACACCTTCATATTACAAACATTTTGAGGTATAAACCAACGGATTTCACCGTTTAAATTACTCGAAATCGAAGTTTTAAAAAGCTTAGGGTTTCGGTTTATAATTCGAACGATTCACGTATATTAAAGGACTATTAGAACACGAATCCTTGTGGTTTATGTTAAATGGATGTTAATAAACGTAAATCAATCGATAGATCATGTTCAAATCAACAGATGAATCGATTTTAATTGGAAATTCGCGACGGCAGTTCATCGAACGAGTTGACAATGTGAATCAACTCGCAGCGAGTTGACTAGCGAATCGATGTGATTAGCGAGTTCACTTCCTATCAGATTAGTATAGCGAGTTGATCAATGTAGCGAGTTGATGAGTATAGCGAGTTGATAAGCAAAACGAGTTGATCTCACCTCGTTAGGCCAGTTTATGCGAGTCCGGAATTTACAACCATTTTAATTTTTTTTTGTTTTGTAATAACTTTTATTTAATTAATTTAAATTAGACTTAAGACTTTTTAGTTATAAGTTAAATTTTTATATACGACTTGAGACTATTTTTGTAACAAGTTATATATAATTTCAATTTTAAACTATGATGTTTGATGAATCTCGATTCATAATACGTAATAGTTTAAATATTTTTAATCGTGCATTAAATTATATCTGTTGTTTGTGTTTATTTTACAGATATGGCTAGAGCATTTGATAAGGGTCACAACATTCTGGTTGATATGAACCTTGAGGCCAAGAGGGCTGACAGGGTTGCTGATATTCTACGTTTTCTAGCACGATCAAGGATTAGATACGCCATTACGGCCAATCCTCCGATATCTCAGGCTATTCTGAATGATTTTTGGACAGATATAGTATATGACGAATCTGTCACCCCACCTGAGATTCGAGCTACGGTTAGTGGACGACCTGTTACCTTTTCAGCTGGTAATCTCCGTGAGATTTTGCAGCTAGGTACCGTAGAACAGGAGAATGGGAATATTGAGTACCCTATGGATTTTATTGAGGGTGCTATAGGTCGTATGGGATATACAGGAGACAGGCGTGGACGTCAGTTCCAGAAGCCTCTGGTTATTGGTCAGTGGAGGTTTCTTTGGCATGTGATGAATATAGTCTTCGCAGCGAAGAAAGGTGGATTTGATGAGTTGAGTCCTGCGATTCTATCGGCTGCACTGTCACTGGTTTATAATAAACCATACAGTTTTTGTGATTATCTTTTTGGTGAGATTGCGAAACAGATATCGGGGTCTGTTAGATCAAGATTTTTGGTTTACCCGCGATTTTGCATGCTGATTATCCGTGCACGTCTACCGGATTTGGCTATACCTGAACCACATCTAGTGGTTAATACGATTGACCATCGTGGGTATAACGCCATGTTCATGCAGACAGTCAGGAAGGAAGGAGTGGTGAAACCGGAAGTTAGACCACTTTTCGGATATATTGTTGATCCGAACTACGTTGCACCGCCAAATCATGGGTGGTTAGACGTAGCTCCTGCTGCTGTTGCTGCTCCTGAATAGCTGATGTTGTACCAGAACCTGCAGCTGAGGAAGCTCAACCTGAAGATCCACAAGGGCTCCTTGAGGATGTTCTTATTCAGGTTGGTCAGGTGGATCAGCAAGTGAATCCAGATGTTGCTGCACAGGTTGTGCAAGAGGTATTGGAGCAGAATGATGATGCGACAAATCCTTTGCTTCAAGACATTGAGAGTTATTTAGCACCACCTGAGGTAATCTTTTATTTATGTAATAATATAGATGCTTAGTTGATAGATTGTTTTATTAATCATAGATGCATAATATTATTATATAATGATTATGATATTAGATATTTAGTAAATTGGATATTATTTCTGATTTTAAAATATAAATATCATTACATGAACAGGAAGCTGAAGCTGAGGCTGCAAATCCCGAAGTTATATTACTTGAGGATGAGCAGATACAGCTTGATAGATCAGTTGAAGTACCAACTGAGGTATTATATCTGATTAATCTTAAATATATAGAACTTGTATGATAGAGCTTACGCTAATCATAAATGTTTAATATATTTAAACTTTAGGATCCTGTTAGATCATCTAGAGGTCGTGATGGTGAGACGGCTTCAGATGAAGATTCTGATAATACACCTTCTCCTCCTCCATCTGCTTCTGAAAGGAAGAGAAAAGGAAAAGATATTCTGGAGGAAGGTACTGAGGAAGTTGAGATTCCTTTGATGAAGCGTCCGAGAACGCTAACTATTCGAGAAGGTTAGTATTGATTATAAAAGTTAAATAATCTTAACTTGTTGTTTATCAGGAGTTGAACTGAGACAGTTAATTCTGTATACAGTTGCTCAGGATACACCACAGGTAGAGATGGATACACCGATGGTTACTGAATCGATATCTTTACCGCTTCAGCATGAGGTTGCTGATCTAGTTCGTGGAGCTAATTTTCCAACGAACAAAACAGCTAGATTTGCGACAAGTTTGCTTACGCAAGCTTTGTCTCAACCTCATACACCGCTTACCAGAGACTGGCATATTGAGTCTCTTACACCGCCTGGACCAAGAACGATACCTGTTACTCCAACGACTGATGCAGAAAGGATTACATCCTTAGAGTCGAGGGTAAAGGATTTGGAGAAGCTTACTTCTCAGATTCCAGAGCTGGTGTCGAGCAATCTTCTTCTTTCACAACAGATTCTCAAGCAGAGTGAATCGTACAATCTGTTGATGAAGACTCATGAGACTTTGCTTGCGGACTTCAACGTACAGAGATTGAAGTTATCTTCTTTAGAGAGTCTGGTCTTGAGATAGCATTCAGGACAGTCTACTCAGGGGGAGATATTGGTATATCTGGAGTCTTGCAGAGGAAATGAGTTGAAGAGGAAGAGAGATCAAGACAAGGACGATGATCCCAATGCACCGAGTGGTGAGCAGACTGGTCCTTCAAAGACTGGTGAGCAAGCTACTATTCAGGGGGAGTCTGGTGCTGGTGCTAGTGGTTCTGGAGTGGATACAAGTGCAGATAAGACTGTACCGGGTGATACTGAAGCTGGTAAGATAGCTTAGTATTATCATAGTACTGTAATATTTGTAATAGTTTGTAGTGAACAAATGTAAACTTAATTATTGTTTAAATATATTTGGCTTAGGGTTATTATTATTTTACGTAAAATATGTTGGGTAATTTAAGTTTATATAATTATGTTAAGATAAAATAGTGATCGAAAGACTTCCGACTCATTGAGTAGTCGAGCGGCGTGTTCCGATTAATTTCGGCGGTCAAAATTTTATGATAACATATGCTTTTTAGATTTGATTATAGACTTAAGACCGTAAGGTATATAAGTAATTAACAAGTTAAAAATGTATTCGTATTAACTAGACAAATGATATATAATTTAAAGGTTAAATTGATAATGAATTAGATCAATTAACACTTGGAAATTATATAAGTTAATTAATAGTAAATTTAAATGTTTGGTGATTATTCACAATGCATTAGAATTTAAAATTAATTAATATTTGTTAAGTAGACTTAAGAAATTTTGGATTGATTCAGGGTAATCAATAAAAGATTTTATAAGTTATATGTAAATTGCGTTTATATTTTAGGTTAAAATATACAAAAGAATTAATAAAGAAATTTTTAGGTTGATTCAGGGAAATTGATAAGAGAATTTTAATTATTAATATTTATTTGTATTTATGGTTTTCTCTTAGGATTGGAGATGCTTGATCTATCTGATTCGGAAGATGATATTTTTGACGAGATAGATGAAGACATTGATTATGATCTTGAGGAAGGAGAATTCCAACCACCTACTGATTGGACTGCTGTACCTGAGAATGTGCAAGACATGGGTGTAGATCTAGATGCAAACATTGATGAACACCATGTGAGTCCATCTAGGACAGAAGTTGTTATTGAAAATGAACAAGGTCCAACAATTGTCGATATAGATGAAGATATTGATGATTCAACCTCTGATGAAGAAGATTTACGCATGCAGTAAGATTTACAAATGAAGACCAAAGACAAGCGTGAAGATAAAGACGCTAGAGCTATTGTCAAGGGGGAGTCTGTTGGGACATAGATTGTGACAACAGATCCAGCTTGAAATAGGACTAGTGTAATTATTATTGTGTTTGTATATTGGTTTGGATTTGTAAAAGAATATTTGTTTTGTTAGTGATATTCGTTAAACATATTGTTTTGTTAAGTTAGACGAATAATTAAATACAAAATAAATAATAGACGTTTGATGCGTAGCGAGTCGAGATATCAGGTCGCAGCGAGTCGAGCTGTGAGGTGAGATCTGAACTCGTGAGGTATCAGTCTGGCGAGCCGAGCTCTGTGTTGGGCTTGGGCTGCGAGTTGGACTGAACTCGCAGGCCCATGCGAGCCGAGATGACTGGACGTATATATTGTTTTTTACTCCGTGAAAAACATAACTTTTTGATACTTTTGCGATTCTGCGAACTCAACAAATCCAGAGAAAACTAAACCTAAAGGCTAGGCTTTGACAATTCGTTGTTTAAAGCTAAGTCTTACTAAACGCAATACGAACATATTCGTTGTTAGTAAGATAACACCGTATTAAGGGATTACGCACCTTAATACTACAGATAACGAAGTTATCGATCCTAAAACTAGGGGACTTACAGTTTAGGACACTAGGAGGTTACCCATCAGACTACGCGCGTATCGTAGGATCGTTGACAACTCACAGGTGAGTTTCATAGCCCCACTCTTTCAACTGTTTTACTGTTTTCGGGGTGAAACACATGCTCAACAATTGTTTTTGAATTATATTAATAAACTGTTATAATTCACACTTACTTATATTACTGTTATGTAATACAAATGTGTAATACTTAGGAATTACACCCATCATATTGTTTTGGAACAATATCAATACTTAACTTAGATAGGTTACAATCGTACACCATTAGAGTGTTGGAAAACAATTACCAATACATACCTTGATTTAGTTATCACTATACTTGGACCATATTGTCACCATGTTGTCACGGGACAATGTTATCGAATGGACTAGAACTGGTTAGTTCTACCTAGCTGAACAACGACCATACTTTTATAGGATTAGCCTTCCATTTAGGAACGAATACTGTCCTTACAAATCAGGATCTCTATATATACTTGCTAGGTTGAGGCTAGGAGTATACATTAGTAACATACATTAGTATAGAAACCTTATACTAATACAAACAACTAGGTGATGACTGATCATACCTAGGCTCAATGTGTTACAATTTATATCTAAGTATTGTACATACATATTTAGATACAATATATTACTTCATGCGTGGCATGATACACTGTTATTTGTGTTTGTAGATTTGACTTATATATGTATATATATATATATATATATATATATATATATATATATATATATATATATATATATATATATATATATATATATATATACTCATACACTATATCAAGCACTTGGTGCTCCTTACAATTTACATATGCATATTGGCATACATACATACAAACACAACTACTCAAGTCAGGCGCGTTGTAGTACGGCTGGCTCTCATTTACTTAGCTAGGTCTGTCGTAGTACAGCTAGCTCTACATTTCACCAGTCGGGCTTGTCGTTGTACAGCCGACTCAATTACATACTTTGCTTGCGGGAAATGCGGACGATGTTCCAGAAGGGACACACAACAATGCCACGGTAAAGTGGGCACAAAACGATGCCACGGTATTGCAGTGGGCACAAGGACGTATTCGCGGTAAAGCGATACACTCTATGGATGGGCGGGTTTATACTCGTAATCCACAACAGTTAACGGGTCGGTGAGATTTCATGCGAGGTAGTTAGCTCAGTATTTGATTAAATACTCTATCGTAGTTCTACGGGACTGCACGGTTACTCATACTCAGCAACGGATCGGCGAGCTTATACTCGAGATCGTTGGCTTAATTTACGTTGCCGGGAGCAACACTACATGCCAGGTAGGCATGCCGATTATTACTCAACATCATATGATGTGGTCATACATTTACTTGGACTATACTCAGGCAGGTTTTGCCTTGCATTGGTTTATTTCACCTATACCAGATAGGTATCTAGGCATGGATTGCCACACCCTCGATATGACGCAGTCATACACTTGATAGTATTTAGGCATGTATTGCCTCACGATTGTAGACTCACTATACCTGATAGGTATCTAGGCATGGTATGCCTCATTCCTTACGTACTTAGGTGCACACCGCCACTTTTAGGGTAGGAAATACCTACTGAAATGTATACACATTGGTGTTACATCTTTAATACAATACAAATCAAAATACAGGGATATCGAACTACTTTTCAAAACATACAGGATTTACACTTTATGTTTTCAACTAACAATCCTATGAACTCACCAGCTTTATAGTTGACTCGTTCTAGCATGTGTTCTTAGGTGCCCAGCAGGATTAGGATTGCTACAAGATTATGCTAGCTCGAGTCGCATATTTTCAAACAATTGGGACTACTCTGCATTTACTATTGTATTTTCAAATTATGTATTTGAAATTTCTATTAAATTCGCAACGTTGTAAACGTTCTATTTTGGCAAATGTATAATTATTTTCAAACGCCTCATTTAGAGTCGTTCATTATGTATCTTATGCTGTGATATTTAATTTGGTAACACCCGACCCGACCGCTTCCGCAAACCAAAATTTGAGGGTGTTACAGATTGGTATCAGAGCCTAAGGTTATAGTGATAGGTTGCATTTAGTGGGCCTAGACTGTGACCGTTAGGCAGTATTCCTAATTTGGTATAACTGGTTCAGGGATTACAGCATACGAGTTTAATTTAACATAGCGTAGCTAACTATGTACAATTAAACAAAGATGATGGAAGATCTAAAAGGGGTTATATTGGAGAAGGAATGCACTAGTTGACTCTGATTGTTTTGTGCTAGACACCCTAGGCTATTATATGTACTGTAGGTATATATGAATAGGCCTTACATGTGTACTATTTCTACGTATCTATATATAATGAGTATATATAACACAATTCTGCTGTACCATCATAGACTCGCGAAGAGGCACATCGCCGTCTCCCTCACACTCACGACTAGACACTTTCTCCTTATGTACGCAAAGGAGGATATCACATATATCATTGAACCTCGGGAACGAGGTACAAACGTTATCGATGGGAATGGAAACCCGCACATGCTAAACATTCACGAAATTTGAAACAAACCAACGAATCTTTCACCTCTGACTATCTGGGTTACAACTGGATTAGTGTTGACTAGGTCCACAACAAATTAATCATCTCAAATCACAACTTGATCATTTTGATCAATCAATTCAATACTGTGGTGCCTTAGCACCTACATTTTAGCCCTTGTACTACAATTGGGAAATTCGAACTTCAACACATTTTAGCCTTGGAGCTACAATCAAACAACACACGGCACGTGGTGCTGCACTCACACGGTATGTTGATACCGCAATTTGGGCACGTTAGTGCAATCCGCATAGTACGTCGATACTACAAATCATGGCATGTTGATGCCACACTCACGGTACATGGGTACTGCAATTACGATGCCGCGGGCATTACATTACGGCACGTGGTGCTACGTTTCATGGTACTTTTGTACTACAACCATAATACATTACTGTGCTTCGGGCACTACATTTTGGCACGCTGTGCTACACCCAGGTTCGATGAGCTACCTTCAATATGCATGTAGACTTGTTGTAGTTATATGTACGACTTATATTTATACATATACACTTAATTAATTGGGCACGAGGTGCTACGACTGACTCTTACTTCACGCGTACACTTGTATAGTTACGGGTGCACCATATATGTATATACGACCAATTAGGCATACAATGCCTCAATCGATAAATACAAAATGATGTCACCACACACATGGGATGTGTTGGTGGACCCTGCTTCAACACCACCTAGGGCACAGTAGGTGTCACATTCACCGGCATGAATGGCCATATGGTATGCTAGCACTACACTATTGTCCGTAGGGCTACTCACAACAACATAGTCTGGTGGACTACATATAAAATACAACAATGTCATAGTATGACTACCCGGTTAAGACCCAAAAGTCCAAGGACTTTCAAACATACGATGACTTCCACAGTTGGACGTCTGTGAAATACTTGCTTGCGTAGACAACTATAGAAATCAAAATCTTTGAATAAAGATCTCACACTTTGTCGTTTCACTCTTATTTAAGAATCATGCCGCCTAAACGACAAACCTTCACCCAAGCTGAATGTGACCAGTTCGCGGATCAAAGGGTAGCTGAGGCACTAGCTACTCGGAACCAAGCAAAACCTTGTACCTTTAAGGACTTCCTGAGGTGCGAACCACCAAACTTCATCGGAACTGAAGGGGCTGTCGGATTAATCGGATGGTTCGAGAAGATGGAATTTATTCTACATTTGCAACTGCCCCGACGACTGCAAAGTCATGTATGCCACGTACACTCTCCAGGATAATGCCTCTACCTGGTGGAATTTCCACGCCCGAACTATAGGGACCGACACCGCACACGAACTCCCGCGGATGTACCTCCTGATTTTATCAGGCTCGGTGCTTACCATTGCTGGTCGAAGGATGGCGAGCTGGTTAAACCTCGTGGTGTATTTATCAATGCCAGTCCCCTGCACCTTTAGGTTCCAGAATTCTTCCTCCAGCTTTTGGAGTTGTTCGATCGGGCAATACTTGGCTGTGAGCATTTTCTTCAGATCCTCCCAAGGTAGTAAGAAGGCAGTGTCGATACCCACAGTCTGGGCATACGAGTTCCACCAAGAGAGGGCATCATCCTCGAGGGTACAGGTGGAAAATTTGACCTTGTCGTCCTCCGCACATTTGCTGATGCGGAAAATAGTTTCCATTTTCTCGAACCATCTGATCAGTCCGATGGCTCCTTCAGTACCCTTGAAACTTGAGGGTTTGCAGTTCTGGAAATCCTTGTAGGAACAAGGCTTGGCGGTGGTAGTGGTTTCAGCGGAATCGCTGTTTCTCCCGGAGTTCGGTGTAGAATTCCTAGCCAGGGCTTCAGTCACAGCCTGGGTTATAAGGGATGTAAGCTGAGCATCGGTGTATGGTCTCGTCTTCGGCGGCATGATTCTTCAATAAAAGAAAAATGAAGATACATGAGATTTTTGTAAGAAAATTGAATTTGTCACAGATGCTTATGTATAAATGCGGTAATACACAACATCAATATGAAAAATGGCAATTAAAATGAGTCGAAATAGCAAGGAATATTTGATAGATAATACGAGTTCAAGGGTTACATCCCACGGATGTATTACAAAAGGTGTCGGGAATTGTTACATCCAACCGAATTATAGAGTAGCGCTTAGATAGTTATTAAATTACAAGATAGATTACAAGACAAGAACTACACTAGTGTCAACGTAGATTAATCTGCTCCATCATTTCAATGAGACGATCCACAGTATTTTCAAGTCTGCTGGCCTGTCGGGCGTTATCTTCTGCCAGGACCAGTCGTTGCACTAAACTGCGAACGTATTCCTCTGCTTCCCGTGAGCGTTGCTCACATTCTTCTAGCCTTTGCTGCAAAAGGGCGGTCTCTACACTTATCTCCACTACCTTGTTGCGAAGGACATCCACGTTGTTAATGGTGGTTTCGTGATCCTCGGAGACTTGTTCGATGTGCTCGAGGGATGTAAGTCTCCAGTTTTTGTTCATTTCCTGCAACACGACATCCATGGTGCGAAGTCGTTGGTCGTGGTGATCTAGCCTAGCAGCTAAGGCCGGCAAGCTGAAGTGGGTGAGATATGGGCCAGCTCGAGGCATCCTAGCGTTCCTCCTAGCTACCCGTGGGTTCTGCGACCCGGATTGAGAGCGCGATGTATTGGGTGGTGTGTTTGTCATTTCTGAGACAAAGCGTTAGTAGGAGTGAGGCCTATATTCATATGATACGTATATAATACAGCCTATTGAGTGTCTAGCACATACATGTTTAAGTCTCGGTTCTCTCGAGGTCAGAGTCAACTAGTGTATTCATGTTCAACATAACTGTTTCAGACCTTACATCATCTTTCCTTAATTGTACATAGTTGATCAGACTATGTTTAATTAAAGTCGTATGCTGTAATTCCTGAACCAGTCGTGCCTAATAAGGAAATACTGCCTAACGGTCATAGGCCCACTAAATGCAACCTAGTTCACTATAACCTTAGGCTCTGATACCAATCTGTAACACCCCCAAATTTACTGTTTTAGCGGAAGCATAAATTGGGTGTTACTAATCAAATATCAAAGCACACAAGATATAGCAAACGACTCTATATGCGTCGTTTTAACAAAATATATTAATATAAAAGTGTTTACAACATTTAAAACTGTACATAGCTCGTGTTCGATTAAATGAGAGATTTCAGTACATAAGTACTTGTACAAAATATACTAATGCAAGAAAATCTCTAATGTCTGCATGCTGACTCGAGCTATAGTAATCCTGTGGCAGTCCAATCTACTGCTGGGTACCTGTGATACATGCTAAAATAGGTCAGCTAAAGCTGGTGAGCTCACAGGTTTGAAATCAGATAATATCGTATGAACCACAAGATTTAAGTAATGATTTGCATCCAGCAAATAAATAGTAGTGTACACAGCCATAAGCACATAGTCTGAGCTTAACTCGAGGGTCGGGTCCCGTATAGAGAATTCCGAGCGAGGTGCCTCCACGAGTGCCTAATCCACACTCGTCTGAATAATTATTAGTACGTCCGTTTACCCAGTTAGTGCTTGCTAACCCGGACGAGGAGGGTCAATCCTGTATGGTACCATATACTAATAATCACGCTACAACGTATTACCAAACTATGCTAACGGAGGACTTTGAAATGATTAGTGGTAAACAACTCATGTAGTATATTGTAAAAGTTGTACTTGCGTTCACATGTTAAAAATAAGCATTGAATCACACCCCTGAGTGAAAAGCGGTAAAAAGAGGGGCTATGCGTTAAACCGATAAACGTATGATGCTTAAACAAGCAATGAGATGTCCGCAGACAGATAACCTGAGGGTGTCCACGACACGCGATGGTTATTAATATGAATAGGTAGTTACAAAGACTACCTCTGTAGTTGTTCGTTCAACTATAATGTCCAAATGACCACGATTTGGTTGTTTGATTAACTTATGTTTTGAAAACGTGTACGGCCCGTTGGTGATTAGTTGTAGTAATAATCTTAACATTATTATTTTGATTTCAAATAGTTATACTTAAAAAGTATGTATAAACTTTAGGTGACGGGGGTCCGGGGGCAACGCCCCTGGTGAGCGGGGTTCCAGGGGTGGCAACCCCTGGCGGGGTCCAAGGGGCTGGCCCCTGGTTGGGGTCGAGATGCCAAGTCAGCTCGAAAAAATTTTATTTCTACTAAATTGCTTTGGTGAAAAACGCATCTGGAATTTAATTTGGGTGAAATCAAGTGATAAAATTTAGGTCTCGACACTTAGTAGAAAATGGTTTGAAACTTTCTTTTTTATGCGTCACTTATAGCGACACTCAAGTGTTTAGGCGACACTTAGGAAGTGTCGCATAAAATTACGAAATATGAGTTTAGGGCGTCACTTAGGGAAGTGACGCATGAGGTAGCGACACTCAGGCAGTGACGGTAACAAGTGTCGGTTTAAGGTTCTAGGCGTCACTAGGGTAGTGTCGATCAGAAGTGTCGTATAAAATTCGATTTCGATTATAGGCGTCACTTAGGCAAGTGACGCTAGTAGTGACGGATATTAAAAATGCGTCACATAGGTAGTGACGCAAAAAGAGGGCTTTTAGCGACACTTAGGAAAAATTAGGGTTTTTAGTGACACTCTATGCGTCACTTAAGTGACGCACGAAGTGACGCTATACTGCAGTCGTCGTTGCGTCACTTCGAGCTATTGACGGATTTTTGAGCCAAAAACGAGTTTTCCGGCGACCACTTAGTCCGATTCTTTTACCCAACCCATATTTGGACATTTTAAGCATATCTAAACCAAAATCAAGTATTTTAAAGAAGATTTAAGCGGTTTCGAGAATTCGTCAGAAACTTACAAGTTAATGTCGGAGAAATCCGGAAAGGTAGAAACGTAGATCGTGATGAGGTGAATCTTTTCTTCCAAACGGGTGAGGTGATCCAACGTCGTTTCGTGGTAGTTATTGGGGATTAAAGGTGGTGGTTGTGTTTGTGATTTTTTTGAAAGAAAAAGGGAAGAGAAAGAAAAAAAAAAAAAAAAAGAGAGAGTGAAAAGTGAGGTGGGGGGTGGTGACCTCACCTCCTTTTTGGCTGATTTTTTTGATTCTCCATGTATGCGCTCCGTGTGGTGTTCGTTTTCCCAATCGTTTAAACGTTAAATAATTATTTTATACGTTTAAATATACGTTTTCAAATACGAATGATTATTCCATATTTTTGTTGAAGTATTTTTATTAAATACTTTATATTTGAGTTATAAAATATAACTTATCTTTATTTTGAATTGTTTGCGCATTTGATATTTTTAAATAGCGAAATTGTTTGTACGATACGAGTTGTGTCCGAAATATTATAAAAATAATATTTTGGATATAATTGCGTTATTAAATAATGTTATATTATTTAATAAAATTTGTTCACCAACGTCCGTATTTAATTTAGTCGAATTACATTCGATCTGAAAATTGTACGATTTAATCAAATCGCATAATCGTATATATTCAACAATATATATATTTTGATACAATAATTAGCCTAACACAGAACTAATTACATGTATTTTCAATTGATTAGGCACTAATTACTAGTCCTAATTTGACGGGTGTCACAAAATGTTTGCGTCTCACGTGAGCATAACTTTTCTGACGATCACGTGCGGCTTTCATCCGGTTTTGAATACCAACGATCTTCTCGGTGGTCTCGTGTATGATTTAAGGACCAGTGAGTTGGCTGTCTTCCACTTCGGTCCAATAGACAGGTAATCGGCACTTACGACCGAACAGTGCCTCGAAAGGTGCAGCTCCAATACTAGTATGGTAGATGTTGTTGTACGAGAACTCGCACAAAGGTAAATGATGTTCCCAGTTTGCACCAATGTCAACTACGCAGGCTCCTAGCATGTCCTCCAGTGTTTGAATGGTTCATTCGCTTTGGCCGTCGGTTTGTGGATGGTATGTTGTACTCATATCAAGGCGAGTACCCAATGATTTCTGAAGTGATTGCCAAAAGCAAGAAGTGAAGTGACTATCTCTACCAGATATAATTGAAATGGGAACGCCGTGTCTAGATACTATATCTTTCAGATATATTCGTGTGAGACGTTCCATTTTGTCAGTTTCTTTGATGGCTAGAAAATGAGCAGATTTTGTAAGACGATCTACGATCACCCAAATGGTATCGCATCCGCTCTCGGTTTTTGGAAGTTTGGTGATAAAGTCCATAGTAATCTGCTCCCATTTCCATTGGGGAATGTCCGGTTGTTGTAGTAAACCGGAGGGTTTCTGATATTCAGCTTTGACTTTAAAGCATGTGAGGCACTTGCTGACATACGTGGCGATTTCAGCTTTCATGTTAGGCCACCAATACAACTCCTTGATGCCATGATACATCTTGTCAGATCCAGGATGTATAGAGTATTTGGACTTGTGAGCTTCATGCATCACCAAGTCACGTAGGTTCCCAAAACAGGGCAACCAGATTCGGTTTGAGAAGTATTTGACCCCGTTGGGTTTGATCTCAAATTGTTTTTCCATATTACGCAAGGCCTCGTTTTTGATGTTTTCAGGTTTAAGTGCTTCGAGTTGAGCGGTGAGGATTTGAGTGATAAGATCGTTGTGGATTGTAATACTGAGGGCTCGAACTCGAAGTGGTTTGGTGCGTTCTTTTCGGCTGAGGGCATCGGCAACAACATTTGCTTTGCCCGGATGATATCGGATCTCACAATCATAATCGGTAAGCAACTCGACCCAGCGACGTTGCCTCATGTTGAGATCCTTTTGGTCGAATATGGGCTGGAGGTCTTTGTGGTCGGTGAAAATTGTACATTTAGTGCCGTACAGATAGTGTCTCCAAATTTTGAGTGCAAAGACTACGGCTCCCAATTCGAGATCATGAGTGGTATAATTCTTTTCATGAATTTTGAGCTATCGGGAGGCGTAAGCGATAACCTTGTCTCGTTGCATCAACACGCAACCGAGACCTTGGTGAGAAGCATCGCAGTATACCACGAAGTCATCGGTGCCTTCAGGTAATGATAGGATAGGTGCACTGTAAAGATTTTGTTTCAACAGTTGAAATGCTGACTCTTGTTTATCAATCCAATCGAACTTCTTTTCCTTCTGAGTCAGTGTTGTGAGTGGTTGGGCTATTTTCGAGAAATTCTCAATAAATCGCCGATAGTATCCGGCCAATCCTAAGAATTGACGTACTTCAGTCGGCGTTGTTGGTGCTTGCCAGCACTTGATAGCCTCGATTTTTGATGGATCAACATGAATTCCTTGACTGTCAATCACGTGTCCAAGGAATTGAACGGTTTGCATCCAGAACTCACACTTAGAGAATTTTGCATATAACTCCTCGTGCTTGCGTAGTTCTAGAATGGTTTTGAGATGTTGCGCATGTTCTTGTTCATCGCACGAATAGATAAGAATGTCATCAATAAATATAATGAAAAATTTGTTGAGATATGGTTTGCACACTCGGTTCATAAGGTCCATGAATACAGCCGGTGCGTTTGTTAAACCGAAGGGCATGACTTGGAATTCATAATGCCCATAACGAGTTCGGAAAGCAGTTTTCGGAATATCAACATTGCGAACTCGTAGTTGATGATATCCAGATCGCAGATCGATCTTGGAATAGAAGCTTGACCCCTGAAGTTGGTCGAATAGATCATCGATGCGTGGGAGTGGATAAAGGTTCTTGACAGTTAACTTGTTCAGTTCCCTGTAATCGATGCACATGCGGAAAGAACCGTCTTTCTTTTTGACAGATAGGACCGGAGCTCCCCATGGTGAGGAACTTGGTCTAATGAATCCTTTGTCCAGAAGTTCCTGTAACTGAGTGGATAACTCCTGAAGTTCAGATGGGGCTAAACGATACGGAGCTCGCGCCATGGGTGCTGTATCGGGCACAAGATCGATAGAGAACTCGACCTGTCTCATTGGTGGAAGACCAGGCAGTTCTTCGAGAAAGACTTCCGGAAAGTCTCGAACAATTGGCACATCCTCAAGTCGCTTTTCCTCTGACTTTTTCTCCATGACATGTGCGAGGATTGCCTGATAACCCTTTCTCGAGTACTTACGGGTTTTTATGCAGGAAATGATATTTAATCTCGTCCCTCCGGTCTCCCCTTGTATGGCTACTACCGGAGGCGAGAGGTATGCGGACAATTTTATCGAAACAGATGATCTCGGCACGATGCTTGGACTACCAATCCATGCCGATGATGATGTCGAAACTTCCGATCTCGACAGGTATAAGATCAATGGGAAATAATTCGTCGATGAGGTTTAAAGTGCAATTGGGTATCACACTATCAGTTTCAATGAGTTTTCCATTTGCTAACTCTAAAATGTACTTAACATCTAAAGTCACAGGAGTGATGTCAAGTAGGGGACAAAATTTATCAGATATAAAGCTTCTATCAGCACCAGTATCAAATAGAATAGAGGTAGTTAAGTTGTTGAGGAGGAACGTACCCGAGACCACATTCGAGTCTTGGCGGGCTTCCCCTGAATTCAGAACAAAGGCTCTACCTTTTGCAGTGTTGTTGTTGTTGCCCTTGTTTTTCAGTTTTGGGCAGTCGTTCCTGAAATGCCCAGTATTGCTACACTCAAAGTAGGCTTTGGGTTGGCTGGTGTTGGTGCTGGAGTTTGTTTTGGTAGCCCTGCAGTCCTTAGCGAGATGCCCACGCAATTGTTGCAAGGTGTACCGCAAGGACCATCGTGGTTTCGGTTGCACTTGGAACAAAAGGGTCTATTTCCAGTGTAACCTCATTTGGTTTATGAGTTGGAGTTGTAGGCTTTAACAGTCTCAAGCCGTTTGGCGGGTTGTTGGTTTTGGCTCTGGTTGGTGTTGGAGTTCCCAGTCGATTTTCGTTTGTTTTCTCCGGACTGGTTTGAGTTGGTGTTGGCAGCAAGTGTTCCTCGGCGAACCACTTGTGCCATGAGATTGTGTGCCATACGAACGGCACTTTGAATGGTTGTGGGGTTGGAAGCAGTCACCATACCCTGAATGTGTAAGGGAAGTCCCCAGATGTAACGTTCGATCCGTTTGTATTCCGGATCAACAAGGGATGGGCACAACAGTGCCAGTTGGTTGAATCAGGTGGTGTATCCGGCAATGTCATTGCCTTGGGTGGTGAGGTGCCAAAACTCGTGTTCCAGTTGTTGAATCTCATCTCGTGGACAGTACTCGTCCTTCATCATCTTCTTTACTTCTTCCCAAGGTGTAAAGAAAGCAGTGTCAATGCCCACAGTCTGAGCATAAGTATTCCACCAAGTCAGAGCACCATCCATGAAGGTTCAGGTGGAGTACTTGACCTTGCAGTCTTCCTAACAGTTACAGATTGGAAATACCAACTCCATTTTCTCCATCCAGCGTATAAACCAATAGCACCCTCGGTGCCCTTGAAGTTCAATGGTTTACAGTTCAGAAAGTCCTTGTATGAGCAGGGCTTTGGAAGAGGTGTGTTGTTTGTGGTGTCTTCAGTGTCTGAACTTTTTGCCGAGCAGCTAGAGCATCTGCTACCCCTTGGGCAACTAGTCGATTGACGTCAGCTTGGCTAAACGTACGTCTTGGAGGCATAATGCTTGAATCAATCAAAGAGAAAGAGATAAGTGAGTTGTCTTGTACAAAAGTTATGATATATCACATATGTATATATAAGGAGGTAATATACAACAGCACAAAGTGATAATCATATTTCATTAGATAACAGGATTTAGTACAAGATACGAGTTTCCAAAAGGTACGTGATCGCAATTATTACAAAAGATGTCAGGAATTTATACATCCGTATGAAATTACAAGAGTCCCACATAGATAGCTAGATTTATTAAAAGATAGATACTATTCTAATTTCGGCACAAGTTCACTTGTGACATAAGAGTGATAAGGTGGTCCACGGTAGTTGCAAGTCTACTGGCTTGTCTGGTGATGTGGTGAAAGTATATGCAATTATAATAACAAGTTTAAATTAAGGAAATACTAAATAATACTATCACACAATTCAGGCAAGATTGACCCGTTCATGTAATATAGCTTAATAAGTAAGTCCAAATTCGAACACAAGGAACACAAGAAACGTGATTCTTATTTATAATTAATTATCTATTTATTCTAATTACAGATATTTACAATTATAATACAAATAAATACAAGGATCCAATTTACAATAATCTACAAGATAAGGGGGACGTTGATGCGTGTGAAAGCGCGTCTTGTTTTATTATTTATAAATGGAAATACCTTATTAATACTTTTCACACAACCAGGCAATAGTACCTGATCGAATGTCAGTATAGACTTGGTAAGTCCGAGTCGAACACAAGGAACGGATGTCAATTACAAATAAATTGGAAATTGTTACACATAATGAAAACAATGAATATTGGGGGGCGTTTTAGTTCCGATCGAACAATTGACTAACAATTATGTAATATAGTTTTAAATTAAAACTGAAATGAAATAAATAATAATTAAGAAAACAATTAATCAAATATAGATACTTGATTCAAATGGTAAGAAAGATGCATTCGCTTGGACTACTTTCCTTAGAATCCGATTATCACTTTATTGAATTGCTAACATACGGATTTTATTGTGATATGACAGTTGTACCAACCCTCCTTACAAGATAAGTTGATTAAACCCAATTAAGAAAGACATAAAGTTGTTTTCAACACGCTAACAGTTCAATTTAACGTTGCCCACCAAATTGTGTTCTAAATTAAACCTACACCGTTTATGTGATCTATTCTTATAACTTGAATCAACAAAGTTTATAAATAATAATAGTTATCTTGTTCATTAATGATTATTACCAATTATTAACCCTAACCTGTCAAACTCAATATATTCAGCAATAATCGTCAATCAAAATCAATAATTATCAATAATTCTATAATCAAAAGGAACTCAATCTCAATTAATCATAAAATCACGTTAGGTAATCACTAATAATCAATAAATAACCAAGGATCATCAAATAAACACATAAACATTCATAAAATCCGATATAATCCGCAATTCAATAATCAAATCATCATCTAAGTAATCATCATCCAAGCAAATACAATAAAGATTTAGCTACTCATAATGTTCCAGAAAATCAGAAACGAAAACATAACCGAAATCATAATCAAATGAAAAGGATTAAAGTATTCGAACCAAAAATCGAAAGAATGATTGAACAATCGAAAGAGCTTCAAATCTTCTTGCTTTCTACCTTCAAAATGCTCCCGAAATGAGGGAAAAACCCCCTCTAATCGTCTCTGATCGAATGGTTTTGGTTTGTGTGAAGTTATCAAGTGAAAACCCTAAAATCGGACTAAAATAGCTGAAAAAGTCATCCATACAGCGTATGGAATTCCATACGGCGTATGGATGTAAAAGCCCATCAGTACAGCCCGCGATAAGAGGTTTCAGCCCAGTTTTTCAATCCATACGGCGTATGGACATCCATACGCCGTATGGATGCATTTTCAGAAAAAATGGAAAACACGAAAGTTGTAGCCCTATGTGTTAGCTAAATTCTCCAAGTTGAATCACCTCAATCGGAGTTCGTATGAGAAAGTTATGGCCAAAATACTAACAGCTGTCTGAAAACTCAGCTTTTACATTCTTCCTCCATTTTCAGCTCATCTTTCATTCTTTTTCCGATTCGAGCTTCATTTACACTTCAATCCAATCCAATCTTGCATATCTTCACTCTCTTAGCTTCTTTTCTTCTATCCAATCTTCTATTGTCCAATGTTTTATTCTTTTAGCAACTTTTCTTCCAGATAAGCTCGTTTTCCGTTTCTTTTCAATCCAAGTTCCAAATAAACTCCTAAATGCAAATATGAACGAAATAAGTATCTTATTCACACAAAATGCATTAGAAACCTATTAAACGAAGGGGTAATTAGTACTATAATTTAGTACATTTTGGCATTTATCAAACATCCCCCACTTGAATCCTACTTGTCCTCAAGTAGACTGTCGGTTAAAATCATAAACTAGCAAAATATTGGAAATTAGGGACTTACATATTAACTAGCATTTACCAACCTAAATCTTACTCTTAAAACTAATTTTACCTTAAATCTAGCAATCAAGAAACTCTATCAGGAAATCAAATTCTTCATGAGTTATTATTAGACATGTAAGATGATTCATTAGGATTATCGATATTGTTGTCCACTTAAACAATCTGAATTACAGCAGATGAGCTTAACATTATTATTCTAGCAGGCTTTTACCTTTGAATCTCAATAGCAAAATACTCTTATATAATTAACAAGCCACAACTTTCCTCATCAAGAAATCCAAATAAATCCATCATTTTTCAAACCAAGACATTGGTGACAGGTCTGTACCTCAGTACAACAAAGTGACATAACTTGGCTTTGGTAGATATATCTATACATTATTCATTTTCATTTTTTTTTATTTTAGATAAAAGCAAATATACTGACGGAAATCAGGTCTGTACTTACGTACAACAGAGGAGACATCACCCAGTATATTCCCAAATGAGGATCACAAGATTTTTCAGAATGAGGACTATGACAAGCTAACATATAAGATTTAAAACCAAAGTTATACCTTGCTAAAAATTTCCTTAGGCAATTACCTACTTCATTCATTAATTTCTTAAGAGCTCAACTACCTTCATACAGACTGCCTATCGATACATCACAAAATGAACTATCCCATATTTAAACATTTAAGGTTAATTTATTCCTTTGAATTCCCCAATATTGTTACAAAATTACTAAACTTAAGAAAAATTAAAATTTTAAAAGAAAAATTTAGACTGAAAATTGACTAATACAGAATGCCCCTTTAAAATGATATCTACCAATATTTGCACTCTGATCAGTTAGGACAAATAGACTTCTTTTCCCCTATCCCCCACTTAGAAATATGCAATGTCCTCATTGCAAAAAGAAACATAATATTAGGGAATAGAAAAGAAGTGAAACAGAAAAACTCCCCTGATTAAGAAGAAAAATTCATGAATGAACTGGTTCTGAAATAAAATACAACAGCACACTTCCGTAGGCATCACGGTTGCATTTAGCGTATGCAACAAGCCTTTAAACCCCTCAGTATCCTAAGTGGACGAGTTGTAGTCTCGTGAGGGTTTCCAGGGAGCATACCCACAAAGTTCAAACCTGCAAGCAAACAATAAAACAAAATAACAAAATAACGGGTTGTCTCCCGAAAGCGCTTTTGTTTATCACGTCGGTAAGCTCGACGTCTCGCATCATATCTTAAATACGATCCATCTCCAAATCATGTTTGGAGCCCCTTGCATCACCATAGTATCTCTTCAAACGACTTCCATTAACCTTGAAAGTTTTTCCAGAATGACCTTGCAGATCAACATCACCAAAAGGATAAACTTTCTCTACCACAAAAGGTCCTGTCCAGCGTGTCTTCAACTTACCAGGAAGCAAATGCATAAGAGAACTGTATAGGAGAACCTTACCACCTTTTTCAAATAAACTCTTTGATTTAAAACGTGAATCATGCCATTTCTTGGTGCGCTCCATATATAATCGGGCGTTAACATAAGCATTCATTCCTAACACTTTCTCCAATTGTGCATTCGTAAGATGCGATTCAATATCACTGATCCAAACCTTCGGCGTTCCAAATCGTGAAAACAATCGCTTACGGAACTTCACCACAACCCGTGCATCATTTATAGGTAATGCCTTCGCTTTCAACATCTTTCGTGACGTGTAATTAGGTCCCTTATGCCCTCTAGTAGGACCATTGTGACACTGACTTAGAATTCGCGTCTCCGTTTTGATCGAGATTCCATTTGTCAAGATTGACTCTTTACTCTCCTTTAGCTTAATGCCTTCATTTTCTAAATCTTTCTCGCACGTTGTCTCGATCTCCACAGGCAATTTATCGAACTTGTCGATGTCACGGATTGTTGCGAGGCTTCCCTTCCATCCTTCAAGAATCATTGGGTCTAAATCTACGTCATCCTTCAAACTTTGCAAACTCTCGTCATCCTCAGATAATTCTCTCATGCTAGCAAAGTAACAAGTCTCATCCACTGATTCTGGATATTGCATAGATTCATTCACATTAAATACAACCTTCTCATCCCCCAATCTCATGGTTATTTTCCTATCAAAAACATCGATCAATGCTCTGGAAGTGGCAAGGGAGGGTCTACCTAGAATAATCGGCACCTTAGGATCCTCTACCATGTCGAGAATCACAAAGTCACAGGGAAACACAAACTTATCAACCTTGACTAAAACGTTCTCAACCATCCCTTTGGGGTATTGAACAGAGTGATCAGCCAACTCGATGCACATTCGGATGGACTTAGGTTTTCCTAGCCCAAGTCTAGCGTACATAGTATAAGGCATAATAGATATGCTAGCCCCGAGATCCGCTAGTGCATTCGCGATATCTAACTTACCAATTAAACAGGGAATAGTGATACTCCCCGGATCCTTCATTTTTGGTGGTAACTTGTTTTGCATCATGGCCGAGCATCGCTCGTTCATTGTTACAGTGGTTGCTTCAGGCAACTTGCTCTTATTAGTCAAAAGCTCCTTCAAATATCTTGCATACTTAGGTATTTGAGCAATGACCACCACAAACGGAATGTTAATGTGGAGTTGCTTCAAATTCTCAAGAAATTGATGGTCATGAGCTTCATATTTTCCTCTCCTCAAAGCTGCTGGGTAAGGTGGTGGTGGCGCATGATCCTTCGCATATTGCTTATCCTTAGCAATCTGATCAGCTTTTGTGTCCACCCTTGGACTGTTGACAACTTCTGCTTCCTTCTCTTTCTCGGGCAAAGGTGCAGGCTTCTTCTTAACAATTGGATCTTCATGAACGTTTCCACTTCTGGTAATCACAGCTTTCGCCTGATCACGTGGATTGGTTTCAGTGAATCCGAGAAGAGTTCCTGGGGGTCTCTCTTGGAGAACTTTAGCTATGCTGGAAATGGTTCTCTCAATTTGCTTGATCGCCGCTCCCTGATTTCGAACCAATGCTTCAATGGTGTCCATCCGTTGTCCAGACCTAGCAATAAATTTCTCATTGGCGGTCAAAAACTTCCCCATCATTTCTTCCAAATTGGATTTCTTCTCGGGGAAGGTTGCTGAGGGTTGTTCCTTAGTGAAAAGACCTGGCTGAGTCTGGCGGAACTGGCGACCTCCTTCCTGGTATGGTCTTAGGAAAAATTCCCCATTGCCTTGGCAGTAGGTTCCGTGAGTTTCCATACATTTAACTTCCTCTCTCACTTTTCCAGAATTCATTTCGGGACAATCCTTGACTAAATGTGTTCCTCCACAATTGTCACACCCTACTTGGATTGCATGGACAGTCTCGGTCACCTTTTTTATGTCTCTTCCAATGCTGTCCAGTTTGGCAGTTATGGCGGCGAGTCCATCGTCATCGCTAATTGACCTCTTTCTCCTAGAGGAACCATCATCCCATAACCGAGAATGCTTTGCTTGGTCGCGAATAGCTGCTAAGGCGTCCCTAGGAATCTTTTTCGGGTTATGTCCTTGAGCATCTAATTGCTGTCTTGTAGCACGATCCACTCCCCTGTAGAATACCATTATAATTTGCTGGTCGTTTAGGTCATGCTGTGGACATTTATGCATCAAGTCCTGGTACCTTTCCCATGCTTGGTGTAGCGACTCATCAATGTCTTGCTTGAAGTTTCGAATCTCGTTGATCATCTTCGACGTTTTGGATGGCGGGCAGTACATCTTGAGAAACTTCGTGCGGAGATCTTCCCACGTGGTGATGGATTCAGCTGGTTCATTAGTAATCCATCTTTTTGCGGCTCCCTTGAGTGTTCTTGGGAACACTCGGAGCATGACTTGATCGCATGTAATGTTAGGGATGCTGAACATATCGGCAATCTCCTCAATCTTTTCCACGTGCTCGTTAGCATCTTCTCTCTCCTCTCCTCGAAACAGGTTTTCCCTAAGCTCTTTTAGGAATTGTCCCTTTATCTCGAACTCGACGTTTTCTGCAATTGCAGGCCTCACAACTCCTGGGCCAAGGTCGCTACGCCTTCTGCTCGAATATTCCTCGAGAGTCATATTGGCAATGTCGTCTGCCATTTCTAAATCTGGTTCCGATTGATCGATGGGTGGTTCAAAGAGAGCTCGTAAATATTCTCCGAAATCGTCCTCCAAATACGAAGGGTAGAACAAGACTCTTAATATAACACAAATTATAAACTAATCCTATACATAGATAATACACATAAACAGGTAAATAAAGATTAAATTAAAACTGATAATTTACAGAAAACAAATTCCAATTTATCAAATTGAATCAAACCGTTCCCCGGCAGCGGCGCCAAAAACTTGATGCGTGTGAAAGCGCGTCTTGTTTTATTATTTATAAATGGAAATACCTTATTAATACTTTTCACGCAACCAGGCAAGAATACCTGATCGAATGTCAGTATAGACTTGGTAAGTCCGAGTCGAACACAAGGAACGGATGTCAATTACAAATAAATTGGAAATTGTTACACATAATGAAAACAATGAATATTGGGGGGCGTTTTAGTTCCGATCGAACAATTGACTAACAATTATGTAATATAATTTTAAATTAAAACTGAAATGAAATAAATAATAATTAAGAAAACAATTAATCAAATATAGATACTTGATTCAAATGGTAAGAAAGATGCATTCGCTTGGACTACTTTCCTTAGAATCCGATTATCAATTTATTGAATTGCTAACATACGGATTTTATTGTGATATGACAGTTGTACCAACCCTCCTTACAAGATAAGTTGACTAAACCCAATTAAGAAAGACATAAAGTTGTTTTCAACACGCTAACAGTTCAATTTAACGTTGCCCACCAAATTGTGTTCTAAATTAAACCTACACCGTTTATGTGATCTATTCTTATAACTTGAATCAACAAAGTTTATAACTAATAATAGTTATCTTGTTCATTAATGATTATTACCAATTATTAATCCTAACCTGTCAAACTCAATATATTCAGCAATAATCGTCAATCAAAATCAACAATTATCAATAATTCTATAATCAAAAGGAACTCAATCTCAATTAATCATAAAATCACGTTAGGTAATCACTAATAATCAATAAATAACCAAGGATCATCAAATAAACACATAAACATTCATAAAATCCGATATAATCCGCAATTCAATAATCAAATCATCATCTAAGTAATCATCATCCAAGCAAATACAATAAAGATTTAGCTACTCATAATGTTCCAGAAAATCAGAAACGAAAACATAACCGAAATCATAATCAAATGAAAAGGATTAAAGTATTCGAACCGAAAAATCCAAAGAATGATTGAACAATCGAAAGAGATTCAAATCTTCTTGCTTTCTACCTTCAAAATGCTCCCGAAATGAGGGAAAAACCCCCTCTAATCGTCTCTGGTCGAATGGTTTTGGTTTGTGTGAAGTTATCAAGTGAAAACCCTAAAATCGGACTAAAATAGCTGAAAAATTCATCCATACGGCGTATGGAATTCCATACGGCGTATGGATGTAAAAGCCCATCAGTCCAGCCCGCGATAAGAGGTTTCAGCCGAGTTTTTCAATCCATACGGCGTATGGACATCCATACGCCGTATGGATGCATTTTCAGAAAAAATGGAAAACACGAAAGTTGTAGCCCTATGTGTTAGCTAAATTCTCCAAGTTGAATCACCTCAATCGGAGTTCGTATGAGAAAGTTATGGCCAAAATACTAACAGCTGTCTGAAAACTCAGCTTTTACATTCTTCCTCCATTTTCAGCTCATCTTTCATTCTTTTTCCGATTCGAGCTTCATTTGAACTTCAATCCAATCCAATCTTGCATATCTTCACTCTCTTAGCTTCTTTTCTTCGATCCAATCTTCTATTGTCCAATGTTTTATTCTTTTAGCAACTTTTCTTCCAAATAAGCTCGTTTTCCGTTTCTTTTCAATCCAAGTTCCAAATAAACTCCTAAATGCAAATATGAACGAAATAAGTATCTTATTCACACAAAATGCAGTAGAAACCTATTAAATGAAGGGGTAATTAGTACTATAATTTAGTACATTTTGGCGTTTATCAGACGTTTTAGTTCCGAACGAACATATTTATATTTATATTTTTGATACAGATTCTAATAGATAAGTTTTAAGGAACAACTTAGGTATACTCAATTGGATAAAAGATTATAATTATTCAAACTATTATTTATTAAACTTATTATATGTACTTATGTCTATTTGCTTTGTTGGCTATTATTATTGGTGATTTACTAATGTAGAAGATCACTTAGGGTTAAGTCAAATCCTCATCATAGCAACACAATCATAAGGTTACGCAAAGTGTTACTAATTAATATGATCTATCATCAATTTATTATACAATTTCTATGGTTAGGCTTGAATCGCATTATTACTTTATATTAATGATTTATTCTTAGTTTATCGAATAAGGTTAAGATCAAAACATAAACACAATCACTTAATTTATATAAACAATTTATGGTCATCCTAGTTTAATATAAATCAGTCTAATTATGTCAAGAACAATCACTAAAATATCATAATAAAGACAACTCTTGTATAATAAACATTCAATAATATAGTTCCAACATAAACATATAATTTAAATAATAAACTCAATAAACATTCATTCAAACAAATATAATGAAAACCTAATTCACAATTAAATCAAATAAACAATATCATAAATAACTCAATAAGGTTATTAAAGTTACAAGGATAAAGAAATCGAACCAATTGATGAACTAGCTTTTCCTAGGGTTAAAAACCTTCAAACCCTAGCTCTTTAGCCTCCAAAATCGCACCTAAAGTCGACCTAAAACCCTAACTTTCGGTTTTAGTATTCTTGAATCGTATATGGTTTAAGCTAATTTGAGCCTTTATTTATAGTTTCCAAAACCGACGTCCCAACCGCCGGTTGGGTTCTCCAACCGCCGGTTGGAGTTATTTGCATCCGGGTCCAACTCCACGTGTCTGCACCGCCTTCAAACCCTAAAGCTCAACCGCCGGTTGGTTAATCCAACCGCCGGTTGGTTAATCCAACCGCCGGTTGAATGTAAATTCCAGAATATTCTAATTTCGGGCTTGGGCTTGATTTTTGGACTTTCAATCTTCATATCCGGACTTTATTCTCTTTTTGGCCCAATTCTTCATTTTAACTCTTTTGGTCTTCATTTCTTCAAGGTTTAAGCTCCTTTTTCTTTATTTCTTCATTTTCTTCAGTTTCTTTCAGTTTCGGATTAGTTTTTGCTCATTTTTCTTCAATCTTCAATTAAAATACATTTCTACAAATATTAAGAAAATAAGTAT
The DNA here is from genome assembly GCA_949592205.1 of Helichrysum umbraculigerum. NCBI lineage: Eukaryota > Viridiplantae > Streptophyta > Magnoliopsida > Asterales > Asteraceae > Helichrysum > Helichrysum umbraculigerum. The sequence goes on along the minus strand of CATIUR010000001.1, from coordinate 57,445,107 downwards.
CTAAAATCATATAAATGCACTAAAATGTATATAAAAATAGGGATAAATTACTATAAAATATACTATCTATTTGATGATTATCAAATATCCCCACACTTAAGTTTTGCTTGTCCTCAAGTAGAAAACTGAATAAAATTTAAAAATAAGCATCAAACTAATATTTAAGAATCAGAATACCAATACTAAAAATCTGTTTCATAAATTAAAATTTTAAAACAATTTAATTAACATGGATAACTATAATGTATAAATAAAATTATTATTATTTGTGTAATATATAGCTCATGAATGATTACTAATATATTTGTCCACTTTAAACAATCTATATTTATATTTCTGAATACACCTTTATTGTTAGTATGTATATTACTTATGATTTCCATATATGATATACCTTTAAATTTAGTTATACAATTTTCTTTTATATACCAATTAAATATATGAAATACATTTTTAAGAATCAAGACATTGGTGACAGGTCTGCATTTTCATGCAACAGAGCGACATAACTTGACTCAGGTTTAAGCAAAACCAGACTTGGTCAAACCATTTTGGCGACCTCATTATGTATCTTTTATTTTAAGACTTTTCAAGTACTTTTGACTTGCGTTTGCTTAATTTTTAAATATATATTAATAGAAACCAGGTCTATACTTTCGTATAACAGAGGAAACCATCAATATTTACCCCCAAATGTACTCACATAAGTAAATTGATATAAAATTATTGCAAAATAAATTTAAAAATTAAGACTTTTTATGTCATACATCATATTATGTATCATAAAATAATATACAAGTTATTTTATTAATTTATTAAAATTCAGAAATCTTCATATAGATTGCCTATTAGTACATCATATCATATAACTATATATCACTCCTTATTTAAGTAGCTTACGTTATATATACAAAACAGTTAATCCACATTAAAGTCTAAACTTTTAAATACAAAATAAAACTTTTAACAAAAGTATTCTTAACTAATAAATACTTAGTTATTCACTTAAAATTTTAAATTTTCAAAAATTTTAGAACAATAGAAACTTAAATGTTTAATTAAAGAAATTCTTTTTCTTACGAACCCTATCCCCACACTTAAATTATACAATGCCCTCATTGTATAAAAATTGATAAACAAAAGTGAGTAAAGGAAAGAAAAATAGAACAGAAAAACTCCCCTGACTGAAATTATAAATTTCATCATCGGCTAAGAAAAATCTGCTTGGTTGATTCCTTCATCTCTTTAAAAATAATATACAACATCCACACTTTCGTAGTTAATCACGGTTGCATTTAGCATATGCAATAAGCCTTTAATCCCCTCGGAGTGGACGAGTTATAGTCTCGTGAGGGTTTCCAGTGAACATACCCACAAAGTTCAAATTAAATAAATAAATAAGAACTTTATAAATAAAGTGCTGAACTTACTGCCAGTCTAATGATATCACAAATAAACAACCATATCAGCATAATAATAATAATAATAAACGTGAAAAGTAAACATAATGATAAGTACAGTCATCCCGAATATAAATGTATCAAATGTATCCAACAGAATCTAATCATCATCTGAATCCTCCTGCCCTGGCTGTCTCGAAGGTCCAGCTCCATCATAAACCAAATGAATATACGGCTGAAACTCGATAGACCTATCTCTCAACAGCTGCTGTAACAATCCAAGCTGATAATCAGATCTATGAAAACTCTCTCTCTCTCAAATCTATCAAACCGCTGCTCCATACTGGCAAACCTCTGATCAATCGTATCCAATCCCCTACCATGTCCAATCTCAATCCTCTCCGGTCTCTGCTGAATATCATCCAATATATCACCCCGGCCACGACCTCTACCACGTCCTCTGCCTCTACCTACTGGCAGATGAATCTCTGGTACTGGTATCTCCGGTACTGGTGGTATAACTGCTGCTGGTGGAACAGGGGGTCCTCTCAATCTAGCTCTCTGTACAGGCTGCTGTCCAGGGGCAACCTCTGGTGTCCATAACAAAACTCCCTCCTGTACACCCTCCTGAATAATCCCTAACTCAATCAACTTGTCCTCGCCTAGCAAGGACATCCCAGGTGTAACCGGTGTACAAGTCAAAAAATCAGCAGCTCCCATCTGATAATAATGAGCTAACCTAGTAACATACTGCCCTCCACATAAACTACTGGTCCTCCTATGTCCTGTCGCTCCAGTGGTCATCCAATGAACTAATCTTCGGGGAACATTGATCAGCGTCCCCTGAATCATAGTATGCAAATAAAAGAAATCGGGCTGATAGACCTTCTCAGGTCCAGTGTGCCTACCACAAATAGAAGATGATAACAACCTATGTAACAGTCTATGAACCGGGCTCCTCATATGTATATCTGAAGGCGCTCTCTCTCCATAATCAACAATCGCCAGCTGTCTCCAATACTCAGCAATCTCTACAGATGAATACTGCTCTACCATACCTGCAATCAAATGATCTCCAAAAGAATGGTTGTGGAGCTCATCTAGTGTATAGAGCCCCACAGCTACCCCAAACTCAATCAAACTCATGGTCCTAGGCTGACCTCACAAATAAAAATAAATCGAAGGCTGGTCAAACTGTCTAGAAGCACTATCAAACCTAAGGGTAGTATAAAAATAAATCACAAGCTCCCTATAAATAATCTCCCGAATCTGAAATAATCTAACCCAAGCCAAAGAAACAAAACCAACATCACCTGACTGTAACAGATAACTCTGAGTCATCAGCCTCCTCAGAGTAGCATCTCCAGTCTCACCCTCTCTGCGAGGATCTATAACTCTCTCCATAACTGACAAACCAAAACATCCGGTTTCTCTACCGGCTGAGCAATATGCTCCAGTAATCCATCAGCGTACTTTGCTCTCCTCTCTGGTGTAATCGACTCATGCTCAAAACGTAGGTAAGGATGTAGCTGGAAATCCTCTCTGTCTAATAATGCACATCCTCTCTGTCTCCTAGTAGACATAACTGTAAAACAAACTTTAAATAATTGTGTTAGATATATTATAAACATTTCAAAAGAAATTTGGGCAGCATTTCTGCTTAATTTTTGATAGCCACCTGTTTAATTTCTTAATATTATATCAAAACTAAACAGAATACTTAATCTAAATAGCAAATCAAAATATATCATTAATTCTACTATATTTATTGTCTCGAAATAATATCGAATCCAACAAGGTTTGTAATTTGTTGTAATAAATATTTAATATAGTTTTAACTGTCGAATTTTATAACGACCTATTTCAAAAATTATTTTGATTATAATGATACGTTATTTTAAATCATTCATCATTTTTTTTATATTTATACCCTAATGTGTTCAAAATTTCACTTTTATGCAATATTACCGAATTTTTGCTTTGATTCTTTTATTAAAAAGAGTTTATTTCGAAAACATATCGATTCTAAAAAGTTTATAAAATGTAATAATATTTATTTTTATTTTTTTATTATTTCAGACTATATATAATTCAAATTCAAATATGAACTAGAATTTTATTTCAAAATTTTATTGAATCAAAAATGTACCATTTCCTAATATAAGTGTGGTTAACTAATTAAAAATCGAATATCTTAATGAAACAACCCGAAACAATCCGCAAACAAACCTCAAACCGCAAAAATCATAACCTAACTAATTTCTAAGCATTCCTAATCATCTAAACTAGCAGAATACTTATAATTAATCCAATAAACGCAATCGAAACAAAAACTTTTGGATTAAAATTCGGAAAAACATAAAAACGAGTTTAGATAATACCTTTGATGATGTAAATCACAAAAACGCAATGCAAGGATGAAAATGCGATGATTCCCGGTCGAAATCCTTTGGTCCGGTCGTATGTGTGCGTGTAAATGTGTGTGTGTGTGTGTTAATGGCAGAAAACCCGATGGTTTTCTGGTTTTGATCGCAAAAGTATCCAACCGCCGTTGGGCTTTCCAACCGCCGGTTGGCTCAAAATTTGGCCAGGCCCTTTTTCGGTCCAATTAAAATTCATTGGGCTTAGGCCCATTAATACTTTTAGCTATATAATTCTAATATTTTTACGAATAAAATGCGTATTATAACAATTTACATTTACACAATATCTACAAATCATAATCTATGTGTATAAAATTTGTTTATGTTTTAGATAATAATTATTTTGAAAATTTTAAATAATAAATGGATAAAAAGAAATATGTTTTGGCAATTTGTACTTTTAATATAAATTCATGTAATGCTGTTAGTTGTGACAAATAACAGATATAATAAATCTTACCTTGGTATACATAGATTTTTCAATCGGTTATTGTGTCGACTCATCCACCGTTTGGAAATTCGATTGTCGACTTTATCGTATTCCAAATATTGTTTCAATCTTTTTGTCACCAAAAATATTATATTTTGTATATCTGCAATCTTGTAAACAATGTTAAGCATGATTTCAAAACTTATAATTATAATCTCTTCTAAGTATTTCATTAATTTTTATCACTATTGCAACTCGTGTAAAAATCAATTCTAAATACTTAAAATTTCTATCATTTGTGTAGCTAATACAAATAAAGATGAGATAATCATATAATTCTGAAAACAATAAAATTCATATTAATCAACCATAAAACTAAAAACATTAAACTTTAAATATCCAAATAACATTCAAATCCTAAACCATTATAAAACTAAAACAAAAATTAGAAAGAATTTAACTAATTATTAAAAATGAAGAGGTTGCAAATGATCTTCAGAAATGATTTTTGGTGCTTAAGCCTACTTCCCGCTAACAGGTCTTCCAAAATTCTCAGGATAAATTCTGCGAAAGTGCAAATAGATCTTATTAGTTAACTCGGGTATTGGCGAGGCATATTCAGAAAAACTTTCATGATGAATCCTTTCAGCATCTTCTACTTCTATGAGTGTGTCAGCTACCCTTTTAACCTTCTTAGCTATTCTTCCTTCTTCATCAGTAACCATGTAATTATCTTCAACCTTTGTTTCTCTTTCCACATGATTATGTCTTAATGAATCCATTAACCCATAGAAACCTAAATGTATATCATGATAATCATATGTGTTATGAGTTCTCACTGCCTTTCCTATGTCCCTTAAGATTCTCCTATAGTATCCTTCTTGATGCTCCGTTGTTATCCCAGAATACCTAAAAGTATCTACCAACTGATAGTAAACTTCAGATAACCCTAAATGAAAAAGGTTATTTCTTTGATTATAATGAACTCCATTGTAAGCTAGTTGCAACTCCATTTTAGCATAAGTGACCAAGTTTGCCATTGGTTCGTCAGAAAAGTACCCAGGAATTATACGCGTTCTTTCGTCCCATTCTCCATAGTAAAATTCATCAACAATTTCTTGAACATAAAAATCAACCGTACAATCAATGAAAAATCTTCCAGAACCAATATGCTCTCTAGCTTTTATTCAATTGAAGAAATCTTGAAAGTTTTCAAGTAAACATATGTCAGCAATATTACTCAAGTTTCCAGTGGCATACTCTATTATCTCTTTAAGCTCTCTTAACATTTCTCTTTGTTTATCAGAATAAGGAAACAAAGACTTCTCAAATGTTTCATGCACATATGTATACTTCAACAATTGCTCTTCACAAAACGTTGTGTCTACCATCTCATGCTCACTTACAATATCATACTTCAGCTCATCTACACAGTTTATGAAATCATCTGTATCTCTAGTCTCATTAGATATAACCCAAGCAGTGAATTGTTCTTCCATTTTCTTAATCAACTCTTTCTGATAATCAGTATACTCTAAAGTGGATTTGTGTATGAGTTACATAATAAACCTAAGCTCATCTTCATGATACTCTAAGTAGTGAAACATATCTTCCTTATTTGAAACTACAGGTGGTGATTCATAGTCTTCTTCTTCATTAGATAGCTTGATCTTCTTGTTTGGTTCAAAAGAATGGTAATCTACTTCTATATCTTTGAAATCCATATTCTCATTTCCAAAGTCCATTTCCATCAACTCCATTCTAATAACAGCTAAATTTTTCTGTGCACAAAGAATAGCACATAGTTCAGATTACTTATCTAGTCCTAAGTAACTTATTATACAATTTTTAATTTAATTTCCTTTACATTGCTAGTCAAAAAGATCTCGGTAGCTCCATTGATAGTACACAAAAGCGGAGAAACAGGTCAGCGCTAAGCTTATTAAAAACCTATTTCTTTCGAGAAGCACCTTACCTCTTATATGATAAATCAATGAGGTAGGGCTTTACTCCCATTATACCTTTGTTTTTGTCAGTATTCTCAATGGGTGAGCCGATATTTCTTATTGATTTTGCAAAGTATCAGAAATAAAAATTATACAAGTAAAATAATTAGTTTAATTTTAAATACACCGCTTCCCCGGTAAAACAAAAGTTCAACCGGTTAAGTGTTCCCCGGCAGCGGCGTCAAAAACTTGATGTGGTGAAAGTATATGCAATTATAATAACAAGTTACAATTAAGGAAATACTAAATAATACTATCACACAATTCAGGCAAGATTGACCCGTTCATGTAATATAGCTTAATAAGTAAGTCCAAATTCGAACATAAGGAACACAAGAAACGTGATTCTTATTTATAACTAATTATCTATTTATTCTAATTACAGATATTTACAATTATAATACAAATAAATACAAGGATCCAATTTACAATAATCTACAAGATAAGGGGGACGTTTTAGTTCCGAACGAACATATTTATATTTATATTTTTTACCTCCTCAGTAGTTGGTGGAGTTTGAGTCTCGTCGTTTGTGTTAGCTGGTGCTAGAGGAGGAATGTCTTCCATGTCTGTGGCAAGAGCGTTTAGTGAATATCGTGAGGCCTATATATATATATATATATATATATATATATATATATATATATATATATATATATATATATATAGCATATAATATAGCCTAATGTGTCTAGCACAAAAAAGTATAGGTCCGGTTTCTCTCGTGGTCAGAGTCAACTAGTGTATTCCTGTTCAGACCTCACATCATCTTTCCTTAATTGTACATAGTTGATCAGGCAATGTTAAATTAAAGTCGTATGATGTAATTCCTGAACCAGTCATACCTAATAAGGAAATACTGCCTAACGGTCATAGTCTAGGCCCACTAAATGCAACCTAGTTCACTATAACCTTAGGCTCTGATACCAATCTATCGCACCCCCAAATTCGGGTTGCGGAAGCGAATCGGGTCGGGGCGCGACTAATCAATAATCAAGCATATAAGATATAATAAACGACTCTATATGCGTCATTTTAAACAAAAATACATTGATTGTAATAAAAGTTTACAATAATTTATAGTTACAAAAGCTCGGTAATCTATCTGGGAGATTCTATGGCATTACTACTTTTACAAAATATAATAATGCAGGAAAATCTCTTGATTGTTTGCATTCGAATCGAGCTAGATAATCCTAAGCAGTCCTACTACTGCTGTGTACCTGAGAATACATGCTAAAAGGGTCAGCTAACGCTGGTGAGCTCACAGGTGTAATAATGAAACAATAATGTATGAACCACAAAATTAGTATAATGATTTGAAATCAATCAAATAAATATGTATATTACTGCCATGAGCTCATAGTTTGAGCTTAACTGAGGGGTCAGGATTACAATCAAGTGCCTGATCGAGTTTGCCTCCTGCATGTGCCTAATCTTACACATGTGTGAACAAATGATAATGCGTCCGTTCGACCGCAGTCATGGTAGCGCGACTACCCCGGACGGGGATTGTCAATCCCATATGGTACCATACACTAACACTCACGCTAAATCCATACTAACAAACTATGATGTGGAGGGCTTCATGATTAGTAAAAACAACTCATGCAGTCAATATATCAAGTTTCGTACTTGTGTTCAGATGTAAATAAAAGGCAGCATGTATTCCCATCCCTGGGTTTAAAACAGTAAAATGAGGGGCTATGAGACTCACCTGAGTCTGATGATATGCAGTGAAGCAAATATGATGTGGTACAATGTAGTGTCCGAAGACTGTAACCTGTCAGGCGTTCAAAACGCACAAGGTTATAAGTATATGTGTACGTCTCAAAAGAACCGTCCATGCTAGTTGTTCATCCAACTAGTAATGTCCAAATGATTTGGTTTGATTTGTTTGTTTGAATTTTTTTTTTTTTTTGAAAACGTGTACGGCCCTTTGGTGTCGGTTGGTAATAATAATCTTTAAAGTATTATTATTATGTGTTGATCCATTGTATACTATTAAAGTATATGATTGGTAAGTTGTATCGTATATAAGTATTGGAGTAACGTGTGTTCGACACTTAGTGTGAAAACTAGTTTTCAAGTTTCTGATTTAGGCTACACTTTTTTTTTTGGGTAAAGGGGTTACCCCCGGCAAATATTATAAATGATAAAAAGCGTTACAGTTACAAGAAAGATTACAACACTTAACCTATGAAATGATTAAGTGCATACACATGACATGCCATGTGTATGACATCCTGCAAAAGCACAACCTAGACCAACCAAAACAGCCTATACAAAACACGCCAAGCTATAATCCATTGCAACCGCATTCTAGAAAAATCAATCAGATGAAGAGCACACCCGCTTCGGGATCTTCCATCTCTCCATAGCACGAGTCGCCCTAAGAGAAGGTTTAAATGTGAGGGAAACCATCTTCAATCTAACAGTCAAAATAATAACATCCGCAAGCTCCAAGGCTGATCTCCTCCCTTTGGCAAAAAGACGAAAATTACGCTCTTGCCAAATAAAGTAAGTTGAAGCAGCCAAAACAAGCCGAGAAACCAAATGATCAATATTCTTCACAGACTTGGCCTTCATGAAGAAAGGAATCAAATGATCCAGCTTGTCCGAACACCACCTGCAAATCAGCATGACTAATAACTCTGAACCACACCTGCGAAGAAAATGAGCACTCAAAGAATAGATGAGAGTGTGAATCAGGGCATCCACATAGAAAACATCGAAGCAGGTTTAAGTTGACCGAAGGGCCAACATCCCATTGCCTCATACGATCTTGAGTCTTCAACCTGCCTTTAAAAACCAGCCACAAATGAAAAGAATGTCGAGGAATACAATGAGGAAACCAGACAATAGAAGCCTAACTAACAGCCGAATTTCTCGATCTAATGGCATCCCAAACTTCACCAACCCGAAAATTAGAGAAATTCCCAGCCCCATCACGCCAAACTAACTTATCAGGTTGAGAAGACAAGTCAGGAACCACAATCTGAGATAAAAAAGGATACCTCTGAATCCAAGAAGATGGCCATCTCCAAGAGGTACCCTCAATTAGGTTAGAGACCGAGTCTGTAATCGAGAAACCCTGACGCGTAATGTCCCGGTGAGAAGAAAAAATACGAGCAATAGGACTCTGGTCACACCACATGTCATACCAAACCAATGCAGATTGCCCATTACCAAGCTGATACCAACAATGAGGACGAATCAAATCTCGAATATGAAGCAAGCTCCTCCAACCCCAACTCATGTTATTCTGAGGGGCAATATCCCAAAAGCTGCGATTACGCGACTTATAAGCATAGATCCATCGAACCCAAATGGAGCTCTTCCTGGAAATGATATTCCAAATATGAGAAGTCATAAGAGAAATATTCCAGTCTTTCAGCCGACGGATCCCCAGCCCACCCTCTTGCTTGGGCACACATAAATCCTCCCATGAAACCTTTGCTTTACCAGTCTTCATAGGCCCTTGGCACCAAAGAAAACCCCTCATAAGCTTCTCTAACTCAGAAATTATCAACTGAGGAAGAATAAACATAGATGCCCAATATCTGTGAAGAGATGAGAGAACAGAAGTAATAAGTTGGACACGACCAGCTAAGGACAAGGACTTATTCTTCCAATTACCAATTCTATTCTGGACCTTCTCTACCAAAACTCTACAATCCGTTTTCAGAAGTCTTGTAGAAATTAAGGGAACACCCAGGTATCGAACAGGTAAAACACCTTCCTCAAAAGGCATAATACTAAGAATACTCTGCCGCACATGCATAGGAACATTACAGAAGAAGGCTGTACTCTTTGGAATGCTAGGAATCAACCCCGAAACCTGTTTGAATTCATTAAGGGCAGATTGTAATACCTTAACCGAATTCAAATCCCCGTGAGCAAATAAGAATAAGTCATCAGCAAAACAAAGGTTAACAAGATCAAGCTTATCATAGTTAGCATGATACTTAAAAAAATTCGACTCATCCACCTTCTTCCTAATCATTAAAGTCAACACTTCCATAGCCAATGTAAAGAGATAAGGCGACATAGGATCTCCTTGTCGCAAACCTCTTCTTCCCTGAAAATAACCATGGACATCCCCATTAATACTTAGAGAGAAAGAGGTACTAGACACACACGTCATAATCCGATCTACCATTACAGGGTGAAAACCGAATCCATGTAATATAGCCCAAAGAAAATTCCAATCCACAGTATCGTATGCCTTTTGGATATCAATCTTAAAAGCACATCGAGAAGCTCCGTGATTTAAGTGATAACGCCGCATAAGCTCCTGAGTCAGAAGAATATTATCCGAGATGTTCCTACCCGGAATAAAAGCCGACTGATTATCACTCACCAAATTAGCCAAAACATCCTTAAGTCTATTATTAATCAACTTACTAATACACTCATACAAAACATTACATAAGGAGATAGGACGAAAATCATTAATCCCCGAAGGGGTAGCAACCTTCGGAATTAAAGCAATAACAGTATGGTTAATCTCTTTCAATATCCGACCATTGGAAAAGAAGTCCCGCACCGCATAAAAAACGTCATTGCCAATAATATCCCATGATCTCTTAAAAAAAGCAGCCGAAAAACCATCAGGACCCGGGGACTTAGAATCACCAATAGAAAACATAGCCCTCCTAACCTCATCCATAGAAACAGGGCGAATCATCAAATCAGCCTCATGAGTCGAAAGCTTCCTAGAAAACAGCCCCGTAACCTCCAAAGGCCGACAATCACCTGGGCATCCCAAAAAATTCCGATAATGATCCACAAAGGCCAGAGGAACCGAATTTCCCTCATGCATAACATTATTCACATCATGCACTCGATCAATCCTACTCCTATTAACCTTTTCTTTAACCACATTATGGAAATATTTAGAATTACAATCCCCAACCCGAAGCCATTCAATCTTGGCTTTCTGCTTAAGAAATCTCTCCTCATCAGTAACAGCAGCATTAAAAGCATGAAGATAGGCACTCTCCTCTTCTCTTAGATCAACAGAATCCGGGTTACGATCTAACGCTTTCTGAACCTCATCCAATTCAGCTCTAAGACTAACCACCCTCTTATGAATATTTCCTTGGGCCCTCATCAAACCGGCTAAAGGCTTCTTCAGATTCTTTAACCGTCTAGTAATCTGAAACATAGAGTGTCCCTCAATCACCTCATTCGACGCATCCTGAACAAGACTTTTAAATTCAGGTTTATGGACAAGCAAATTATAGAATCTGAAGGACTTAACCCTGGATCTATGAACTCTAGGTAGCGTGAGAACAGCAGGAGAATGATCAGAAATCCTTTAGGGTTAAAAAATAGCAAGCGCCTCAGGAAAACTATCCAAAAAATGACCATTACACATGATACGATCAATCTTCCGCAAAATACCCGTATCAGATTGGGATTTCTGATTCCAAGTAAAATGCAGCCCAGTAGCATGAACATTTATAAGCCCAATGTCTTCCACACACTCCCTGAATTCCCGCGTGGAAATAGAATGTCTAGAAGACCCAGAAGAAGAATCATCCAAATTCAGAATGGCATTGAAATCACCTAAAATCGTCCAAGGAGTGTTGCGAGCAAATCTACTATGCAACCGAAGGGCATCCCACAACTCACGTCTGCGAGTATGAGAATTACTAGCATACACAAACTAACAATAGAAAAACAGAGTACTATCTCTCACTCGAACCTGACAATGCATAACCTGATCCGTGAACGAAATAACCATCATATCCACCCTATCCGAATTCCATCCAAGAATAATACGGGAGGCATTAGCACTCCTAGAAGCATTAGAAGTCCAATTCCAGTTTCAGAAAACTCTTGAACAAATCGGATCAAGGTTGGAAATATGAACATGCGACTCCAAAATAGCACAAATGCACAACTTATTCTCACTCACCACCTGCTGAACCTCATTCTGTTTGGGGACCCGGTTCAAGCCCCTAATATTCCATGAAGCTAGACTAACCATCGAGAACTGGGATACAGGGAGTGCTTGCCCCCTCAGAACCATGAACATCAGTTGGAAGTTTCATAAAATCATCCGTCTCATCATAAACATTCTCAATATCAGAGTCCGAATCAACCAATGAAGTTCTATGACCAGAACCATCCCCTTGAGTAGAGGGATGATTCTTAACAAATATATCCCCCTCATTAGCCTGAATCTTCTTACCCCTAGGGTCTTCCTCTTTATCATCCTTAGTCAGAACACTAAACCTATTACCTGTTACCTTCTTTGAAGCCTGATTCTGATTACTAGTACTTGGCCCCTGGAAGGAATTATTTCCCGAGTTTTTCACCCTATACATTACCTTCGGTTTTGGCTTAACCAAAGAAAACCCATCCTGTGACTTCCCACCCTGTTTTAAAGGTCCACGAGCTGTCTGTTTAGGAGCCACAAAATCAGAATTATTAGGCTTCCTAGCCTCAACCCGAGTCACATTCTTAGGACATTGATCATCATTATGCCCAAAGATTTTACAAGTACAACATCTAGGCGGCCGCCATTCATATTCGACCCTGACCGTGTAAATAGTCTTACCATTACCTTCAAGTTTAGGGATAGCCACTGAAACACTTTCTTTTAAATCAGACCAGAATCAAGTTCAACCATGCAACGAGCAAAATTTGGACGACCCCAAGAATCCGCACACATTGTACTAGTATAGGAATCAAGCATAAGCGGGTTCCCAATTTTAGTTGCAATACTACTCAACCCAACCTCATTAAAAGCAAGAAGTGGAACATTATGTAATTTTATCCATACCGGCACTTTCGATAAGTCCTCCTTCTCTAAATCAGCATCAGAAGACCATCTTTTCAGCATTATAGGAACTTGTCGAATCATCCAAGGCCCCCCTTCAATAACCTCACTCATACCTTGTTCCGTAGAAAACTTAAAGAAAAAGAAGCCACTTGAATTCATCATGACTTTTTCGATGCCAAATTTTCTCCATACATTCATGACATAACTATGAACTACGGGATAAGCCAATCGTTTCCCAATAAAATATCCATACAAAGTGTTGGAATACTTTTTACTAGCTTCAATGACCGTTTCCAATGGAATTTCCACATCCACATCACTACTACTCGAAGAAGCCAGGTTCATAGCACGAAAGTTAACCTTATGTTTCCCCACACGATCCACCACCTGAGCATAGGATTTAGCTCCATTAGTAGGTTGTTTTTGAACCGGCTGTTGAACAACAACCGTAACATCCTCCAGTCTATCAATACCACGCATACCACCATTGTTACCTGTTAGATTTGCCATAGGAACATCATAAGTTGACATACCAGTAGCCAAATTAGGATTGGATACAGGAACCTGTTGTGTTGGAGTAATCTCCACCTGCTCGTCTACCAATTTAGCACTTACGTCAACCTTATGATATCGCAAACTAGGATCACGATCTTCCACCTCATTCTTATCACTAGAATGCATACCAGGGATTTTAGAGGAGTCATTCCCAACCTGATTTGCATCTGCCACATTAACAGAACTACCCTCCTTCTCCGCAAACCCACCAATATCCAAACCTGCACTTCTCGATTCACCATGATGAATAACACTAGAATCCCATGCAGAAACTGAATGAACCGTAGGTATAGTGGCATATACCGAAGAAGAACTCAAAGAATTCAGATTACTCAAGGAGGAAACTGCATCATTCGATTGGCCATCACCATAACCAGCAATATACGACTGGCCATCACCATCATTAAACGATGGTGCAACACTTACCTTAACATCTAATTTTTTAGAGTAAGACATGTAAGAATCAGAAACAGGATCATTATCATTGGTATTAACCTCGTGAATCTCACTCAAATAAGAAGGAAATTTAGTTTCCTTATAATCGGAATTAAAACCTGGGCGCCAAGCTTTATGCATATCGGCCATATTAGGGTTAGGGTTAACCCTAGCCGCATTATGAATATGATTATCTGCATCCGATTAACTAGATGGAATACCAAGGCTCCTTAATCGATCAAATCTAGCAGCAATTGACTCCATATTAATGCCCTTACTATCGACACTAGTAGAACCAGATTTTAGGGTTTTCACATCTTCTTCCGAATGAGCAGCATTTGCGTAATCAGAATCAAATTCAGAATGCGAAGAAGCACCCCCAAGATCACCATCACTTTTCACCCCATGCTTCCTAGAACCAGGACTAAAATTTGACTTCTTCTTTCTCCTTTTTGAGGCCGATTGCTTCATCTCTAATAACGAATCAAAACCAGAAAAAAAACCACAGCGAGACAGATATAGATTAATTAACTTACGAGGATAAAAAATAACTAAGAAAACAACCTGTTCATGAATCAGAAAGCTTCATGAAAAAATCGCCCAAAACCCTAGATGGTAGAGAGAGAATCGGCCAATTAACTTTGTCTATGCTACACTTAGAGCGTCACTTAGTAGTTTTTGGCCTACTTAGTAGTTTTTGGTGATACTAGGAGAGTGTCGCATATATAATGAAGTTCAGTGTTGTATGCGTCACTGAGTGAAGTGTCGCATAAGGTGGCGTCACTAAGGTTAATTGCCGCAGGTGTACTGTTCCTAACATAGGCGTCACTTCGATGAAGTGACACTAGTATGCATCATTTGGTTAATGCGTCACTCGGTGAGTGTCGCTAATAATAGTTTTACATCCATAATAGCGTCACTAGCTAAGTGTCGCATGAAACCTTTGGTCTCTGCGACACTTAAGGCTGATCGGTTTTGGTCATCATCGAAAACGTGGTCAATGGCCTAGGTTTGACACGAAACTTTTACCCAAGTCTTAAAATGGTCCAATAAGTTCAATAAAATTATTGGTTCGTGTCAGGGTTCACCCGAAGTGTCGGTTTTGTAAGATGACTAAAACAGCCCTTATGTTTATATTTTCAGATTTTCGACTCGATGAACCTCTCGTTTTATACACTTTTTATTCCAAACCAAGTCTCACCAAAAATCACAGTAGGATATCCACATGTCTAGTTCATTTCTGCATTTTATGGTATTTTTATAAATTTATCTACTATTTTTAACAAAAATAAATATGAAGAGTGGACGGTTTTGGTCTAAAACAGACACTAGCTCGAAGATCAGCTTCTACACCAAAATACGTGTATTTATGGAAAAGGTTAAAGAAGAACTTTTTGTAGAGGATATCCATACGGAGATTTCGGTATAAGATTCATGTGTTGATTCATCCTAGAACTCAAGTTATGGTCGATTTTGTGAGATGATTTTCAGAGACAGAAAACTGTTAAGATATGTGTGTTTATAAAAACGTGTTTCAACCTTTTGTTTTGACATTTTCTTGTTAAATGAGCAACATAACATATTTATAGGTGTTCAAGTAAATCTAGAGAGAGAAAGTAATTCCTTACAAGAAAAGAAGATGATCTAGAGAGAGAGATGGGAAGGATGAACTCAATTATGCTTCTTGCTTCGTTTTCCTTTGCTTCTCTTCTTCAAAATGATGGTGGTTGATGATGGATTTAGGTGGTGATGATGGTTCCGAATGGTGGTGAGGGAGAGGAGGGAGGAGGTGGTTTTAGAGTGAGAGTGTAGAGAGAGAAGTGGAGTGGTGATGAATGATAGAATTGGTGATGATTTGGTGGTTTTGATCACCAACAAGAAAGAAGCAAGATCCACAAAATGTGGATCTTGTTTGGGGTTGGGTAAAACCGGCCCATGGGGGCCCCACCAAGGTGGTGGTGTCTCCAAATTTCGTTCCCGTGTTTGTGTTCCGTGCGGTGTTCGTTTCCCCGGTCGTTTAGACGTTCGTTTATATTTTATACGTAATTCGTACGTATTTTAAATGACATTCGAATTTCAGCAAATAAATGATAGTAATCGTGTATACAGCCATGAGCACATAGTTGAGCTTAACTCGAGGGCCGGGTCCCCTAAAGAGAATTCCGGGCGAGGTGCCTCCACGAATGCCTAATCAACATTCGTCTTCCCAAATATTAGTACGTCCGTTTACCCGGTTAGTGCTTGCTAACCCGAACGAGGAGGGTCAATCCTATATGGTACCATATACTAATATTCACGCTACAACGTATTAACAACTATGCTGACGGAGGACTTTAAATGATTAGTTGTAAAAAACTCATGTTGTATATGAAATGTTTGTACTTGCGTTCACATGTTAAAAATGAGCAATATATCACACCCCTGAGTAAAATAGTAAAAAGAGGGGCTATGAGACTCACCTGAGTCTTGAGAGTTTAACTTAATAAACTTGAGTTGATTAGTCGAGTATGAAGTCCAAAGACTTGTAACCTGAGGGTGTCCACGACACGCGATGGTTATAAACATGATTGGGTATCTCAAAAGATCACCCTTGTAGTTGTTACACAACTATATATATGTCCAAATTACTACGATTTGGTTGATTTGTTAAGTGTTTGAAAACGTGTACGGCCCGTTGGTGATTAATTGTAATAATAGCCCTGATGTTATCACATTGATTCCGAAGTGTTATACTTGCAAAGTATATTCCATTATGTTTGAAAAGTTGTATCATATAAGCGTTTTGAAGTCATACAAGTTTGACACTTGGTGAGAAATGTGCTTACGGAATCTAAGTACGGGGGTCCGGGGGCAGCGCCCCTAGCGGGGTCCAAGGGGCTGGCCCCTGGCTGGGGTCGAGATGATAAATTTCGAGTCTCGATACTTAGTAAAAATCTGAGTTTTCTGTGTTTTGCGACACAATATGCGACACAAAAGTGTGTCATGCGACACAAGGGTTGTTATGCGACACAAGGGTTGTGTCGCATAAGATATGCGACACAATGTCTATACGCCACAAGGGGTGTGTCGCATAGATGCGAGATGCTGATTCAACAGCGACATAGTGATTGTGTCGTATGAAAATACGACATAAGATGCGACACAATGTTGTGTCGTAAAGGGTACGACACAAATGGATTTATACGACACTAGGTGCGACATAACAGGCAAAATATGACACTACATGCGACACAAGGCTTGTGTCGCATTGAAGAACACCAGCCCAGAAAGTCCGACTGTCGAGATTTTTCCGGCCAAAAACCCAAATCAAACCCGTTTTTAAGCTATAAAATCGTGTTTTACACTTTGTAATGGACATATATAAGTTATATAAACAACTAACAAGTGAAAAATACTAAGAATCGAAAGGTTTCGGGATTTTGTCGGAAACTTACAAAGTGGCGAAATGGAAATCCGGAAAGATGGAAGTGTAGATCGTGAAGCCGTGAGTCTTTTATCGTAAAGTAGAAATGAAATCCAAGGCCGTTTGATAGTAGTATTTTGCGATTTAGTGATGGTGGTGGTGATGAAGTTTGGGAGAAAAAGATGGAAGAGAGAGAGAAAGAAAGAAAGAAATTAAAAAGAAAGGGTGGAAGTGGGAGGTTAAACTCCCATTTTTCGCCCCGCGCTCCCGCTCCGTGTGGTGTTCGTTCGCTCCGTCGTTCAAACGTTAAATAATTTTTATACGTTTAAATATAGTTTTAAGATACGGAAAATTACTAAATATTTTAGTTGAATTATTTAAGTTCCGAAAATTATAAAATATAACTTAGTTTGTTTGCGCGTTTTACATTCTTAAATCATATAAGTTTTGTTTGAATGATCCGAAATGAATACGAAATATTATCATAATAATATTTTTGATATAATAGCGTTATTTAATAAAATTGGTCACCAACGTCCGTATTTATGGAATCAAAATACATTCGATTTAAATTGCGTACGATTTAACCAAATCGCATTTTCGTATATATTCAACAATATATATAATTCGATACATTAATTAGCCTAACACAGAACTAATTACATATATTAACATATGATTAGGCACTAAGTACTAGTCCTAATTTGGCGGGTGTTACATTCTCCCCCTGTTAGAAGAATTTCGTCCCGAAATTTAACTCGAGGTCGTGGTTGATGTAGAATCGGTGAATAGCTGAGGATACTTGAGTCGCATTTGGTCTTCCAGTTCCCAAGTGAATTCCGGACCGCGCTGCGAATTCCATCTGACTTTGACGATGGGAATACGACTTTGTTTTAGTTGTTTGACCTCACGGTCCATGATTTCGGCAGGTTCCTCAACGAAATGAAGTTTGTCATCAACCCAAATTTCATCGAGTGGGATAATTATCGTCTCATCAGACAGACATTTCTTTAAGTTAGAAATGTGAAAAGTAGGGTGCACGCTGCTGAGTTCGGATGGCAGCTGCAATCGATAAGCTACGGAGCCAATCCGTTCGAGGATCTCAAAAGGCCCGATGTACCTGGGATTTAATTTCCCGCGTTTACCAAAACGGATGATGCCTTTCCAAGGCGATACTTTTAAGAGTACTCGATCTCCAACTTGGAACTCGAGTGGTTTGCGTCTCACGTCAGCATAACTTTTCCGACGATCACGTGCGGCTTTGAGTCGGTTTTGGATTTCCACAATTTTCTCAGTGGTGGCGTGTATGAGTTCAGGACCAGTGAGTTTACTATCTCCCATTTCAGTCCAACAGATCGGTGATCGGCACTTACGACCGTACAGTGCCTCAAAAGGTGCAGCTTTGATGCTGGCGTGATAGCTGTTATTGTACGAGAATTCGCACAATGGTAGATGTCTTTCCCAGTTTGTACCGAAATCAACTACGCAGGCACGTAGCATATCTTCCAGTGTCTGAATGGTTCGTTCACTTTGGCCATCGGTTTGAGGATGGTACGCGGTGCTCATATCGAGACGAGTACCCAATGCTTTTTGAAGTGATTGCCAAAAGTGAGAGGTGAAACGGGCATCTCTGTCAGAGATGATCGAGATTGTAACACCGTGTTGAGAAACAATTTCTTTGATGTAGGTTTGTGCAAGGCGCTCCATTTTATCGTTTTCCTTGATTGCCAGGAAGTGAGCAGATTTGGTGAGACGATCAACGATCACCCAAATGGTATCACAACCGCTCGGCGACTTGGGTAGTTTGGTTATGAAATCCATGGCAATTTGTTCCCATTTCCATTCAGGGATATCGGGTTGTTGAAGTAAGCCAGAAGGCTTTTGATGTTCGGTTTTGACTTTTGAGCAAGTAAGGCACTTGCTGACGTAAGTGGCGATTTTGGCTTTCATGTTCGGCCACCAATAAAATTCCTTGATGCCGTGGTACATCTTATCGGATCCCGGATGGATAGAATATTTAGACTTGTGAGCTTCCTCCATCACCAAGTCTCGTAGGTTCCCGAAATTAGGCAACCAGATTCGGTTTGAGAAATACCTAATCCCGTTAGGTCTGATTTCGAATTGTTTGTCAATACCCCGCAAGGCTTCGATTTTGATGTTTTCAGGTTTCAGGGCTTCGATCTGAGCGGTATGAATCTGAATGGTAAGATCGTTGTGAATGGTCATACTGAGGGCTCGGACTCGAAGTGGTTTTGGTCGTTCCTTTCGACTGAGGGCATCGGCTACAACATTAGCCTTTCCTGGATGGTACTTGATCTCGCAATCGTAATCGGTAAGCAACTCGACCCATCGACGTTGCCTCATATTGAGATCCTTCTGATCGAATATATGTTAGAGACTTTTATGATCGGTAAAGATTGTGCACTTAGTGCCGTAGAGATAATGTCTCCAGATTTTGAGAGCAAAAACGACAGCTCCAAGTTCAAGGTCATGAGTGGTGTAGTTCTTTTCGTGACTTTTGAGTTGTCGTGAGGCATAAGCAATGACCTTGTCTCGTTGCATTAACACGCAACCGAGACCTTGATGAGAAGCATCGCAGTATACCACGAAGTCATCGGTGCCTTCGGGTAGTGATAGAATTGGAGCACTGCAAAGCTTTTGTTTCAGAAGTTGGAACGTTGACTCTTGTTTATCGGTCCAATCGAACCTTTTGTCCTTCTGAGTCAGTACCGTGAGTGGCTGAGCTATTTTGGAGAAATTTTTGATGAATCGCCGATAGTAACCCAAGAATTGACGTACTTCAGTTGCAGTGGTGGGTGCTTGCCAGTCTTTGATAGCCTCGATTTTTGATGGGTCAACGTGAATCCCTTGGCTGTCAATTACGTGTCCAAGAAATTGAACGGTTTGTATCCAGAACTCACACTTAGAGAATTTGGCGTAAAGCTCCTCGTGCTTAAGCAGTTCTAGGATGGTTTTGAGGTGTTGCGCATGTTCTTGTTCGTCGCGCGAATAGATGAGAATGTCATCGATGAAGACAATGACAATCTTGTCGAGATAGGGTTTGCACACCCGGTTCATGAGGTCCATGAATACAGCCGGTGCGTTGGTTAGACCGAAGGGCATCACTTGGAATTCGTAGTGTCCGTAACGAGTTCTGAAAGCAGTTTTTGGAATATCGGTGTCGCGAACCCGTAACTAATGATATCCTGATCGCAGATCGATTTTTGAGTAGAAACTTGAACCCTTAAGTTGGTCGAATAGATCATCAATGCGAGGAAGTGGATAACGGTTCTTGACGATCAATTTGTTCAACTCTCGATAGTCGATGCACATTCGGAATGAACCGTCCTTCTTTTTAACAAATAAGACCGGAGCTCCCCAAGGTGAAGAACTCGGTCTAATGAATCCTCTATCCAGGAGTTCCTGTAACTGGGTGGACAACTCCTGAAGTTCGGATAGGGCTAAACGGTACGGTGCGCGGGCCACTGGTGCAGCACCCGGCACGAGATCGATTGAGAACTCAACCTGTCTGGGTGGAGGTAGACCAGGTAGTTCTTCCGGAAAGACTTCGGGAAAGTCTCTAACAATCGGCACATCCTCAAGTCGCTTCTCCTCCGACTTCTTCTCTGTGATGTGTGCGAGTATTGCAGGGTAATCCTTTCTCAGAAATTTTCGGGTTTTTAAGCAAGAGATGATATTGAGTCTCGTCCCACCGGTCTCCCCTTATATGATCAAGGTTCTACCGACGACGAGTGGGATACGGACGATCTTATCGTAACAAACGATTTCGGCTCGGTGTTTGGACAACCAGTCTATTCCAATGATGACGTCGAAACTTCCGATTTCAACGGGTACAAGATCGATTGAAAAGGTTTCGTCGGTTTAAAGTGCAATTAGGTATCACACCGTTGGTTTCTATAAGTTTCCCATTTGCTAGCTCTACAGTGTACTTAACATCGAAGGCAACAGGAGTGATGTCAAGTAGTGGGCAAAAGTCATCAGAGATAAAGTTTCTATCAGCACCAGTATCAAATAGAACAGAAGTAGTTAAGTTGTTGAGGAGGAACATACCTGAGACCACATTCGGGTCTTGGCGGGCGTCCCCGGAGTTGATGATGAAGGCTCTACTTCGGGTGTTGTTGTTGTTGCTGTTGCGGTTGTTGTTGTTATTGTTGTTCTTCAGCTTCGGGCACGTATCCCTGAAGTGCCCGGGGTTCCCACACTCAAAGCAGACTTTGGGTGCCCTGGTGTTGTTGGGGTTGTTGTTGGTAGGAGAGCGGCAATCTTTGGTGAGGTGGCTGTACCTCTTGCAATTGTTGCAAAAGGGACCACAGGAACCTTCATGGTGACGGCTGCACTTGGAACAATAGGGTTTGCTCCCAGTGTAGCATCGTTGGGTGTCGGTGGTGGTGTTGTAGGCTTTGATGGTGTCGGATTTCTTGTTTTGTTGGTTTGGGTGGTTGTTGTGGTAGTCGGACCACTTTCTTTTGTTGTTGTGGGAGGATGAAGTGGGTGGTTCAGAATCCTGGCTCATTGCCATCAGGTCTTGGGCCAGTAGGATTGCACCGTCAATGGTAGTTTGGTTTGAACAGGCTCAGGAAGACTAAGGATGTACTTCCTGATTTTATCAGGTTCTGTACTCACCATGGCTGGGCGGAGGGCAGCGAGTTGCTGGAATCTGGTGGTGTAACCGTCGATATTACTGCCCTGAACTTTTAGGTTCCAGAACTCCTCGTCCAGCTTTTGGAGTTTGTCGATTGAGCAGTATTTGGCAGTGAGTTTTGCTTTCAAGTCCTCCCAAGAGAGTTGGTAGGCAGTGTCAGCACCCACTGATTGAGAATATGAGTTCCACCAAGAGTGGGCATCGTCTTCGAGAGAGCAGGTGGCGAAGTTTACTTTGTCGTTCTCCGCGCACTTGCTGACGCGGAAAACAGTCTCCATCTTTTCGAACCATCTGATTAGTCCGATTGCTCCCTCAGTACCTTTGAAGCTTGAGGGTTTGCAGCTCTGAAAGTCCTTGTAAGAACAAGGTTTAGTAGCGGGGGTTTCAGCGGCATTGCTGTTCCTCGCGGAATTCTGTGGAGTATTCCGAGCCAAGGCTTCAGTCACAGCCTGGGTTATGAGTGATGTAAGCTGAGCATCGGTGTATGGTCTTGTCTTTGGCGGCATGATTCTTCTATAAAAGAAATGAAGATACATGAGATTCTTGTAAGAAAATTGTATTTGTCTCAGATGTACATGTATAAAGGCGGTAATACATAACATCAATATGAAAAAGAAAAATGGCAATTTGTATAAGTAGAAACAGCAAGGAATATTTGATAGATAATATGAGTTCAAAGGTTACATCTCATGGATGTATTACAAAAGGCGTCGGGAATTGTTACATCCGACCGAATTATAGAGTAGCGCTTAGATAGTTTTTAGACTACAAGATAGATTACAAGACAAGGACTACACTAGTCTCAACGTAGATTAATCTGCTCCATCATTTCAATGAGACGATCCACAGTATTGGCAAGTCTGCTGGCCTGTCGGGCATTGTCTTCAGCCAAGGCCAGTCGTTGTACCAAACTACCAACGTATTCCACTGATACCCGTGAGCGTTGCTCACACTCTTCAAGTCTGTGTTTCAAAAGGGCGGTTTCTACGCTTATCTCTACCACTTTGTTGAAAAGAACGTCTACATTATTAAAGGTGGTTTCGTGATCCTCGAAGACTTGTTCGATGCGTTCGAGGGATGTAAGTCTCCAGTTTTCGTTCGTTTCCTGCAACACGACATCCATGGTGCGAAGTCGCTGTTCGTGTTGGTTCACCCTAGCGGCTAAGGCCGGCAAGGTGAAGTGAGTGGGGTACGGGCCAGCTCGAGGCAACCTGGCGTTCCTCCTAGCTACCCTTGGGTTCTGCGACCCGGATTGAGAGCGCGATGAATTTGAGTGTGTGTTTGCCATTTCTGAGACAAAGCGTTACTAAGAGTGAGGCCTATATTCATATAATTCCTATATAATATAGCCTATTGAGTGTCTAGCACAAACATGTTTAAGTCTCGCTCCTCTCGAGGTCAGAGTCTTCTAGTGTACCCTGTTCAGCCATAACTACCTTCAGATCTTACATCATCTTTGCTTAATTGTACATAGTTGATCAGGCTATGTTAAATTAAACTCGTATGACGAAATCACTGAACCAGTTATACCTAATAAGGAATACTGCCTAATGGTCATAGTCTAGGCCCACTAAATGCAACCTAGTTCACTATAACCTTAGGCTCTGATACCAATCTGTAACACCCCCAAATTTAATGATTTGCGGAAGCATGATTTGGGTGTTACTAATCAATAGCAAAGCACAAAGATATATAGTAAACGACTCTATATGCGTCGTTTTAACAAAAATATATTGACATTGAAATGTTTACAACATTTATAGCTTTACATAGCTCGAGTTTAAATAAAAGAGAGATTTCAATATATAAGTACTTGTACAAAATATACTAATGCAAGAAAATCTCAAACGTCTGTATGCTGACTCGAGCTAAAAGTCCTGAAGCCGAAGCAACCTACTGCTTGGTACCTGCGATACATGCTAAATGGGTCAGCTAAAGCTAGTGAGCTCACAGGTTTGAAATCAAGTAATATAGTATGAACCGCAAGATTTAATAATGGTTTGCATCCAGCAAATAAATGATAGTAATCGTGTATACAGCCATGAGCACATAGTTGAGCTTAACTCGAGGGCCGGGTCCCCTAAAGAGAATTCCGGGCGAGGTGCCTCCACGAATGCCTAATCAACATTCGTCTTCCCAAATATTAGTACGTCCGTTTACCCGGTTAGTGCTTGCTAACCCGAACGAGGAGGGTCAATCCTATATGGTACCATATACTAATATTCACGCTACAACGTATTAACAACTATGCTGACGGAGGACTTTAAATGATTAGTTGTGAAAAACTCATGTAGTATATGAAATGTTTGTACTTGCGTTCACATGTTAAAAATGAGCAATATATCACACCCCTGAGTAAAATAGTAAAAAGAGGGGCTATGAGACTCACCTGAGTCTTGAGAGTTTAACTTAATAAACTTGAGTTGATTAGTCGAGTATGAAGTCCAAAGACTTGTAACCTGAGGGTGTCCACGACACGCGATGGTTATAAACATGATTGGGTATCTCAAAAGATCACCCTTGTAGTTGTTACACAACTATATATATGTCCAAATTACTACGATTTGGTTGATTTGTTAAGTGTTTGAAAACGTGTACGGCCCGTTGGTGATTAATTGTAATAATAGCCCTGATGTTATCACATTGATTCCGAAGTGTTATACTTGCAAAGTATATTCCATTATGTTTGAAAAGTTGTATCATATAAGCGTTTTGAAGTCATACAAGTTTGACACTTGGTGAGAAATGTGCTTACGGAATCTAAGTACGGGGGTCCGGGGGCAGCGCCCCTAGCGGGGTCCAAGGGGCTGGCCCCTGGCTGGGGTCGAGATGATAAATTTCGAGTCTCGATACTTAGTAAAAATCTGAGTTTTCTGTGTTTTGCGACACAATATGCGACACAAAAGTGTGTCATGCGACACAAGGGTTGTGTCGCATAAGATATGCGACACAATGTCTATACGACACAAGCGGTGTGTCGCATAGATGCGAGATCCTGATTCAACAGCGACATAGTGATTGTGTCGTATGAAAATACGACATAAGATGCGACACAGCGTTGTGTCGTAAAGGGTACGACACAAATGGATTTATACGACACTAGGTGAGACATAACAGGTAAAATACGACACTACATGCGACACAAGGCTTGTGTCGCATTGAAGAACACCAGCCCAGAAAGTCCGACTGTCGAGATTTTTCCGGCCAAAAACCCAAATCAAACCCGTTTTTAAGCTATAAAATCGTGTTTTACACTTTGTAATGGACATATATAAGTTATATAAACAACTAACAAGTGAAAAATACTAAGAATCGAAAGGTTTCGGGATCTTGTCGGAAACTTACAAAGTGGCAAAATGGAAATCCAGAAAGATGGAAGTGTAGATCGTGAAGCCGTGAGTCTTTTATCCTAAAGTAGAAATGAAATCCAAGGCCGTTTGATAGTAGTATTTTGCGATTTAGTGATGGTGGTGGTGATGAAGTTTGGGAGAAAAAGATGGAAGAGAGAGAGAAAGAAAGAAAGAAATGAAAAAGAAAGGGTGGAAGTGGGAGGTTAAACTCCCATTTTTCGCCCCGCGCTCCCGCTCCGTGTGGTATTCGTTCGCTCCGTCGTTCAAACGTTAAATAATTTTTATACGTTTAAATATAGTTTTAAGATACGGAAAATTACTAAATATTTTAGTTGAATTATTTAAGTTCCGAAAATTATAAAATATAACTTAGTTTGTTTGCGCGTTTTACATTCTTAAATCATATAAGTTTTGTTTGTATGATCCGAAATGAATACGAAATATTATCATAATAATATTTTTGATATAATAGCGTTATTTAATAAAATTGGTCACCAACGTCCATATTTATGGAATCGAAATACATTCGATTTAAATTGCGTACGATTTAACCAAATTGCATTTTCGTATATATTCAACAATATATATAATTCGATACATTAATTAGCATAACACAGAACTAATTACATGTATTAACAGATGATTAGGCACTAAGTACTAGTCCTAATTTGGCGGGTGTTACACAATGCCTCAATCGATAAATACAAAATGATGTCACCACACACATGGGATGTGTTGGTGGACCCTGCTTCAACACCACCTAGGGCACAGTAGGTGTCACATTCACCGGCATGAATGGCCATATGGTATGCTAGCACTACACTATTGTCCGTAGGGCTACTCACAACAACATAGTCTGGTGGACTACATATAAAATACAACAATGTCGTAGTATGACTACCCGGTTAAGACCCAAAAGTCCAAGGACTTTCAAACATACGATGACTTCCATAGTTGGACGTCTGTGAAATACTTACTTGCGTAGACAACTATAGAAATCAAAATCTTTGAATAAAGATCTCACACTTTGTCGTTTCACTCTTATTTAAGAATCATGCCGCCTAAACGACAAATCTTCACCCAAGCTGAACGTGACCAGTTCGCGGATCAAAGGGTAGCTGAGGCTCTAGCTACTCGGAACCAAGCAAAACCTTGTACCTTTAAGGACTTCCTGAGGTGCGAACCACCAAACTTCATCGGAACTGAAGGGGCTGTCGGATTAATCCGATGGTTCGAGAAGATGGAATCTATATTCTACATTTGCAACTGCCCCGACGACTGCAAAGTCATGTACGCCACGTACACTCTCCAGGATAATGCCTCTACCTGGTGGAATTTCCACGCCCGAACTATAGGGACCGACACCACACACGAACTCCTGTGGGAGGAGCTGAAACGAATCATGAGGGACAAGTATTGCCCCAGCGAGGTACTCCACAAACTTGAGGATGAACTTTGGCATCTCACCGTAAAAGACGACGACATCGAGACATACACCAATCGTTTCCAACAACTAGTTCACCTTTGCCCAACCATAGTAAACCCTGAGAGCCAACGAATCGAAAGGTACATCGGTGGACTTCCGATGCAAATTGAGGGAATGGTCACCGCCTCCAAACCCGCTACTGTTGAAGAGGCTATTCGCATGGCCCACAGACTCATAGCACAGGTGGTTCGACATGGAACACCTTCAACTGAAAACAATCAAGGGAAATGGAATGGAGATTCCAACACTAGTCATGACCTAACAAACCAACCCGAACCCTTGAGGTACTACGCCACCGAACCTAAGGAAAAACGAGGCTATGCGGGGTATAAACCATTTTGTCACGGCTGTAAGCGTCATCATGATGGCTCATGTGGTTTACCCTGTGAAAGATGCCAACGATTTGGACACAAAATCTGGGATTGCAGGGTTCCCGCCAATCCCGACTCTCAAAGGATATGCTTCAAATGTAAGGAACCCGGTCACTACAAGAAAGATTTCCCAAGGAAACGCAAAATTCACCTGATCGGCTCCGAATGAACCGAATAAACTTCGACAATAATGTAGGTACGACCTTCCTCAAAAACATGATCCTTCAAGTTCTGATTTACACTAGGAGTGTACTTTTGCTCCTCGATATTTCTTTTATCAACTAAATGCCGAGTACATCATAGGGCTAGTTAGCCTAGGACAACGTAAAACTCAAAGTTTGCTTTCAGCAGACTGGACCAACTGAACGTTCACCAATTACTTAGTCCTGATAGGACTATTCACTAAACGGTCATTATGTGACAACTATTTAGTCTCGGGTGGGCTACGAAGTAAACGGTTACCTCGTAACAACAATAAAACTACAACTCGAACAAACAAAATAGTCAGTAGTGTGACTATGATGATAAACCGCAACACAGTCATGGATTGACTGCTCTTCAACTCCGTCATAGACATTATATGTCTACAATATAATCGACAAGCTTTTCGTACATACATGTCTCCCCGAACCCCACGCGATCACAACCTCACGCGAAATTTCGGGACGAAATTTTCTTAACAGGGGAGAATGTAACAACCGGTTAAAAAGTCAATTTTCGCACAAATTTTAAACTTTAAATAATTACATTTTAAAGTTCAAGTGAAATATTTTTATTAAAAATATTTACCAAATAATATAAACAAAATTAAAGATTTGAAATATTAAATTTACATTTTGATTGAGTAAATAAACACGGGTATTTTGCACTGTGGTTGTAGACCACATTATACGAAGTGAGTATCTAGAAATGGATAAAAACCATCCCCAAACCCCCATTCTTTCATTTCCATTTCATTTTCACACACACTCACCTCTAAAACTCTCTCCAACCAAAATCATCACCAAATTTCGGAACTATAAATCCGACCACAAAAGTTGCATTTTCGGAATCACCATCACGAGAGGAACAAGATTAACAAAGGCACCATACTCGTTTTCTTCCCCGTTTGGCTTCGATTTGCATTTGTAAGAAAATATCTAAGTCTTTAGATTTATTCATTTTGGTGTAATGTTTTGATGTAATATTGTGTACACAACTTAGTTATAACCTAAACAAGGAAGAGAACACGATTTTACGGCTTAAAAATGCGTTTGGTTTAGGTTTTGGATTGGAAAATCGCGACAGTCGCAACTTTCTGGGCTGGTGTTCATCTTTGCGACACAACGCCTATGTCGCATGTTATGTCGCATAAATCGTGTTGTGTCGTAGGCTATGTCGTATTTTGTGTCGTATCTCGTGTCGTACCCTTGTGTCGTAAACCAAATACGAGATATTCGTTAAACATATTGTTTTGTTAAGTTAGACGAATAATTAAATACAAAATAAATAATAGACGTTTGATGCGTAGCGAGTCGAGATATCAGGTCGCAGCGAGTCGAGCTGTGAGGTGAGATCTGAACTCGTGAGGTATCAGTCTGGCGAGCCGAGCTCTGTGTTGGGCTTGGGCTGCGAGTTGGACTGAACTCGCAGGCCCATGCGAGCCGAGACGACTGGACGTATATATTGTTTTTTACTCCGTGAAAAACATAACTTTTTGATACTTTTGCGATTCTGCGAACTCAACAAATCCAGAGAAAACTAAACCTAAAGGCTAGGCTTTGACAATTCGTTGTTTAAAGCTAAGTCTTACTAAACGCAATACGAACATATTCGTTGTTAGTAAGATAACACCGTATTAAGGGATTCCGCACCTTAATACTACAGATAACGAAGTTATCGATCCTAAAACTAGGGGACTTACATCTGGTATCAGAGCTTTCGGGCTAAATACGAGTGTGTTCGTGAGTTTTAGTGTTATTGCTTTTTGATTCGGGTCGTTATTACGTGCATTCTTGTAATACTAACGATCAAAATCATTCTCTGGACATTTTAGGGTTTGTTTATAGCCGAAATTTTAAGTTTCAGTCGTAAAAATACCTTAAAAATTCGTTTTCGGGTTTAACAGCCGTTTCGCGAGTCGAGATTAGGGTTCCAGCGTCGCCTGCGAACCGAGTTGAACTAGCGAGTCGAACCGAGATCCCTCGCGAATCGACATCACTTGCGAATCGACATCTTTTAGCAATCCGAACTGAGGCTTGCGAATCGACGAATTCTGTGAGTCGAGCTGAGATTGCGAGTTGAGCTGAGTCTTGCGAGTTGAGTTTTCTGAATTCGCTGAAACAGTTTAATTTTACATTTTTAAGATGTCTGACTTAAGTAGAATGATCGAAATGGACCACGAGGTGGGAAAGTCAAACGTTCCACCTAAGTTGTTAAGAATCGAGGATTACTACAATTGGAAGGACAGATTTGAATCTTACTGTAGATTCCATGACCTGTCAATCTGGATGTGTATCAAGAGTGGATACACCCCACCTACTTAAACTGTTCAAAATGCTACTGTGGTTCTTTCCTATGCGAACATGAGTGATCAAGAGAAGGAAGCTTACAGAAATGAAAATAAATCACATTCTTGCATAAAGATGTGTCTTCCTAAAGAGATTGCTCATCAACTGAAATCCTTTCATACTGCTAGAACGCTCTGGGAAGCTCTAGAGAAAAGAGGTGAAGGAAGTCCACAGGTGAGAGCTAGCAAGAGGAGTCTTCTTAAAAAGCAGTTTACTATGTTTAAAGCTTTAAAAGGAGAAGATCTTGATGCCTATGTCACGCGTTTCTACCATCTACTAAGTGAATTAGAATACCATGAGATTGTTGAAGAAGAAGTATCTAAAACCGACAAGTTTCTTGAGGGTTTGCCTTCTAAATGGGAAATGTATGGTGTTATGATTAAGGATAACGAAACTAGGTATTCTACTATGACCTTAGAGCAAGTCATTGACAAGCTGAAAGGTTATGATTTCTCCAAGAAGTCAAGAGATAGTGATTCTGATCAGGTTCAGAACCCTGGGTTGTATCATGGAAAGTCAAGTCTTTCGACTGCGTCATCTAGTTTGACCACTGCACTGTTAGTTGGTGATACTAGTGAAAATGGAGAAATGATTACTGAAGATCTGTGTTTTATTTCCTCCTCTGGTGATGAGACAAAGGGAAAGAATTCTGAGAAGTCACCTCAAGAGCATCAGAAGATGCCGATGAGTGTGAAATCTGCTGAACAGCAACTGTCTGTTCTTGCTTCCTTTGTGGCATCATATGAGAACTACATAGAGGGAAAGATCAATGATCCTATTCTGTTTGATGAGGATTATGAGCAGATAGATTCTGATTATCTTGAGGAATTGGAGCTTCAAGATCAACTAGCGTTGATATCTAGAAAGGTGAAGAATTTCCTCAAGAGAACTGGTAGAAAGGTGTTGGGCAATAGATCAGGGTTTGACAAAACCAAGGTCAGATGCTTTAACTGTCAGGGTATTGGTCATTTTGCTAGAGAATGCCAAAGACCTAAAGTAGAAGCACTAGGAAAACAAGGTTTGGGAAGTACTCTTGCTTCCAAAGCCTTAGTAGTAAAGCAGTTGGATGGCTCTTATGATTGGCAAGCTCATTCTGAGGAAGCCTTGATGGCCGAGATCGAAGAAACAACTGCTGGATCAGTTTCCTACATGCCCACTGATATGGAACAGAGAGTAGAGGTGCCTAAGTCTGAAGTGAAGGCAAGTGATGATGACGTGCTATATATGGATTCAGCTCCAGATATGAGTCCTGAGGAATTCGTGGCACGCATGGCTGAATTACAAACTGACAAGAAGAAGGTATGTTTAGATATTCTTAATCTTGCTGATGTTTGTTACTTAGTTACTGATTTACAATCTCAGAATAGTTTCTTAACTGTGTCAAATAGCAATTTGTCATCACAATTAAATATGGATAAGGAATCCTATAAGACTGTTAGATCTGAACTTGATCAAGCCATTATGGATATTCGTAGATTAAGTGATGATAAACAGGTCTTAAAAGATAAAATTAAGTCTGATGCTTCGGATAGAACAAAACTTAGAGATACCATAAGTGAAAAATCTGTTGTCATAGATGGTCTCTATATGAATATCAAAGACTTAAATGAGACGATTGCTAGTAAGGATCAGGAAATAGTGAACCTTAACTTAAGGTTAATTGAGCAAAACCGTAAACTTGAGAACTATAGGACATCTCAAATGGATAAAATGTTAGATGCTCAACGTAATGTAAAGGACAAGACTGGGTTAGGTTACAATGATGTATCCCCGCCTTTTAATGCCAATTACACTTCTATTCCTGAAGATTCTGAGATGACTGAAGTTAATCCTGAGATTTCAGTAGCTGATAAACCTGAACAGTCAGAGGCACAGAAAGATGTTATTAAGAACGTATCATTAGATAATAGCAAGGCTTCTCAGTTCACCAAAATACAGTTTGTATCGGGTGGAGTGATTAACGATGCTAAGACTGATGATAAAGTTGATAAGGAACAGCTTAAACCTTTAGTGCCTAAGACTCCGGATGAGAAAGCAAAAGTGAGTAAATCTCGCAAGCAGATGTCATGTTTCAAGTGTCATCAAAAGGGACACGTGGCTTCGTGTTGTCCTAACAAAAAGCCTGAAACACCACATAAGCTTGTGATTGATGAAAAGACACAGACCGACTCTAGTATGACTGTAGATGGGTTAGATACCAAACTTAAGTTAGGTAATAAACCTGTTAACATTCTTAAAAGAGATGGTAAACATAGTGTCTCCCCACCTAAACCTAAACGGCCATATACTCAAAGTGATAATGTTATCCATAAGTCTAGGGATGTGACACCGTCGAGGTTTAGAACTTCAAGTAGAGGCCATAGTCATTATGAGAGTGGTACTACTTCACGATCACATGAGTTTAATTATAATTATCATAATAGAGCTCATAATTATGTGCCTAAGAGGTTCTCCTCAAATTCACCTCTTAAGGCTGATCGTCCACAAACTCAAGCTACTTCGAAAGTAACCAAAGCTCCTGATGGGAATGATGGTTATTTTAAAGAGCTTAAGTTTGTGGATGATAAGGGACAAACCAAGACCGTAATGGCTTGGGTCCCTCTTGATAACTGATCGTATTTTGTGTTATGTGCAGGAGCATGCTGTGAACAAGGACAGCTGGTGGTATGTAGACAGTGGATGCTCAAGGCACATGACCGGAGAAAGAAGTCTGTTGAATGATTTCAAGGAGAGTCTCAAGTAAAAAAGTAAATTTTGCAGGAGATAAAGGAGGAATAATTTCGGGAAAAGGAAAAGTTTCAAATGGAACTTTGACTCTTGAGGATGTGAACTATGTTGAAGAACTAACTCACAACCTAGTGAGTGTTTCCCAAGTCTGTGATAAAGGTCATCCAGTTTATTTTAATGAAAATGAGGCCTTAGTCCTGAAGCCAGGTTTTAAAATTCCTGATGAATGGATATTGATGAGGGCGCCAAGGAAGAAGGACATCTATGCTATCAACATGGGTGTTCCTAACTCTTCAATGGTGTCTACATGTTTATTATCCAAGGCTTCGGAAACAGACGCATTATTATGGCATAGGAGAATGGCACACCTGAACTGGAGAAAGATGAATTATATAACCAAAAATGGTTTGGTTCTAGGTGTACCACAAAAACGTTTCGAGTCTGAGGATAAGTGTGTTCCTTGCATGAAAGGAAAGCAGCACAAGAAACCACACAGACCTAAGACTGAAAACTCTATCTCTTCGCCATTTGAATTGCTACATATGGATCTCTTCGGCCCTATAAGCAAGAGAAGTATAGGTGGCAAATGGTACTGTTTGGTTGTCACAGATGATTATTCTAGATTCTCATGGGTATTCTTTTTGGGATCAAAGGATGAGACTCCTGGAATTCTAATTGAGTTCTTTGATCTAGTAGAGAATGTCTATAAAAAGAGAGTTAAGCGTATTCGTAGTGACAATGGAACAGAGTTCAAGAATTCAACGTTGAATATCTATTGCTTAAGCAAAGGGATATTACATCAATTCAGTGCACCTTATGAACCTCAACAGAATGGTGTTGCTGAAAGGAAAAATAGGACGTTGATTGAAGCTGCAAGAACAATGCTTGCTGATTCAAAGCTTCCAGTCATCTTTTGGGCAGAAGCAGTGAATACATCATGTTATGTTCTTAATAGAGTTCTTACGGTTAAGAGACATAACAAGACTTGTTATGAGCTTTTGAACAATAAGAAACCTAACTTAAAAGGGTTTGAACCCTTTGGAGTTTCATGCACCATATTAAAGACTGGACATCAAGCAAAATTTGGTGAGAAGGCTGACGAAGGATTTTTTCTAGGTTATATGCCCAATTCGCCAAACAAAAGAGTCTTTAATAAAGTCACAGGACGTTTGGAGGTAGTTTATAATATTGAGATTACGAGCTACTCACCTGATGTTCATAAGGGCTTAGATTGGCAATTTGATTATTCTGATCTTTTTGCATCATTTAAAGTTCCTATTAGTGACTATGTCAGTGATTCAGAGATAGCTGAACATTTATTGTTTGAAGATGAGAATATTGGTTCTGCTTCAACATCAAGTGTTAAGCAATCTGGAATTAAGACTAATGTTGACTCAGATAAAGCTTCCACAAGTGAGTCACAACAACCTTCAGAGGATAAGTCTCAAGAAACAGAAGATCCTGATGATCTTTCTACAAAGTTTGATGATATACTTACTCCTTTGAAACATTTAAGGATATCTTCAGCACGTACGGAAGATGTACCTGAATTGGAAGAGATTGGTACTAATTTGGAAGATGAGATACCAGTTGAACCAGTTACTACAACTAGAACGAGTAAGAATCATCCCGTTGAAAACATCATCGGTGATATTAATACTCCGGTTCAAACTAGGCATCAATCCAGAGCTAGTACGTCTGAGAATTCTGAATACCAAAGCTTGTATACTGCAATGAAAGAGACAGGGATTCCTAATCAATGCCTATATTCATGCTTTATCTCACAAGTCGAGCCTAAAAATGTTCAAATGGTTTTAAAAGAAAGTTCGTGGGTAGAAGCAATGCAAGAAGAACTATCTCAGTTCTCTAAATTACAAGTATGGGAGTTGGTTGACCTACCAAAGGGAGAATATCCAATTGGAACTAGATGGGTATTTAAGTGCAAGAGAGATGATAAAGGAATCGTTACTCGCAATAAAGCTCGTCTGGTAGTTCAAGGTTTTAATCAACAAGAAGGTATAGATTACAATGAAGTGTTTGCACCAGTTGCTAGGCTAGAAGCAATTAGAGTATTCTTAGCATTCGCATCATATTATGGTATAAAGGTCTATCAGTTGGATGTTAAGAGTGCCTTTTTGTATGGCAAAGTGGAAGAATTGGTGTATGTTTCACAACCGCCAGGGTTTGCTGATCCTGAGTATCCAGATAGAGTATATCGTTTGAATAAGGCTCTATATGGATTACATCAAGCACCAAGGATGTGGTATGGAACACTATCAACGTATCTACTTGAGAATGGATTTATAAGAGGATCGATTGATAGTACACTGTTTGTGAAATGGAAAAAGAAAGACTTTCTTCTCGTGCAAGTTTATGTTGATGACATTATCTTTGGATCATCTGATGAAAAGATGTGTCAAGAATTTGAGAAAGTCATGAGAAAAAGGTTTGAAATGTCTGCAATGGGAGAGTTGAATTTCTTCTTAGGATTACAAGTTGATCAAAAGAATGATGGATTCTTTATTCATCAATCTAAATATACATATGAGCTATTAGAATGCTTCAAGATGGATGAAAGTAAGGTCTACAATACTCCAATTCCAGTCAATCATGGACTAGGTCCAGATACGTCGAGTGATAGCGATGTGGATCCAACTCTTTATAGAGCCATGATCGGATCACTAATGTATCTTACAGCCTCTAGGCCTGACATAATGTTTGCTGTTTGTTTATGTGCAAGATATCAGGCTAATCCGAAAGAGTCACACATGCAAGCTGTTAAACGAATCTTTCGTTACCTCAAAGGGAAACCTAAGCTGGGTCTTTGGTATCCGATTGATGGAGACTTAGATCTCGTAGCTTATACTGATTCGGATTATGGAGGATGCAATCAGAATAGGAAATCTACGACCGGAGGATGTCAATTCCTAGGAGGTAGATTAGTATCCTGGCAGTGCAAGAAGCAAACCTCAGTAGCCATTTCTACATGTGAAGCTGAGTATGTTGCAGCTGGCAGCTGTTGCTCACAAGTTCTTTGGATTCAACAGCAACTGCGGGATTACGGGTTAAATATAACCAATACTCCTATGATGATTGATAACGAATCTACTATGTCGATCACCAATAATCCAGTGAAGCACAGTAAAACTAAGCATATTGATATTAGACATCATTTTATTAGAGATTGTGCTGAGAAAAAGTTGATAAAGTTAGTTAAGGTACCATCATTGGATAACTTAGCAGACTTATACACAAAGGCGTTCGACAGAGCAAGATTTGAGACGTTGGTTCAACTGAATGGAATGAGAAATCCAGAGTGATTAGTCTTCCAAGGGTAATTTTGTAATAGTTAGTATTTATGTGTTCATTAAAAAAAAAAAAGGCGTATGGCATTCATTTGCTTGTTACCTAAGGGGAATCGCCTTCATTTAAGTTTTTATTTGCAAAAACTAAGGGAAATGATAGTACATTAGGAGAATAAGCTTCACAATAATAAGCTTAAGTCCTAAGTATTATATGGTAGTAGGTTCAAATAAAGTTGCTTTAGAACTACAGTGGTTCTATCAGGTATGTGTTTATATTTATTTGATTATACACCTATATCCACAAGTTATAATTTGTCTATTTTTATTAAATCTTTAGATGGCTTCATCATATGATGTACTGGTAGGCAAATTATATGAAATTTTCTAAGCCTTAAGAAGTTAATCAACTACTTGTTTATTATTTTGTGTTACTATTCTATGATGTATGACATTAAGTCTTAATTGTTGAATGATGGTATTGCCATACACTGTTATTATACATATTAATTTGAATTGACAAATAGTAGCAATATGGGTATTAACTTAATTACTGGTAACTTTGTTGTACTAAGTACAGAACTGAAACCTTTAATTAAATTAATATTCTCAAATATATTTTCAATTATGCTAGAAGGGATCTTCTGTTG
Source organism: Helichrysum umbraculigerum (assembly GCA_949592205.1). Taxonomy (NCBI): domain Eukaryota; kingdom Viridiplantae; phylum Streptophyta; class Magnoliopsida; order Asterales; family Asteraceae; genus Helichrysum; species Helichrysum umbraculigerum. The sequence goes on along the minus strand of CATIUR010000001.1, from coordinate 57,408,561 downwards.
TACTAAGTACAGACTTAGATAACATAGCATATTCAAAGTATGTTTGATATTTGTCTAACCTTAAAAAAATTCAAGTGTATGTTATATGTTTCGAAAAGATACATCATTTAGTAACTGCTACCTTGAAAATTTAATGATGCAGTGTTATGTGTTTTACTTGAATTCTTCAGTATATCATATAATAGGAAGCACTTGATAATACTCATACTAACAATAAAGAGTTTGCTTAGAAAACTGAGTCTAATTTGTTTATGTGGATCATAATACCGGTAATCGTCTTGAACTATCTACAATTAAAATATTCACTTTATGTGAGTAATACAATTATTAATTATGCTATGTGGATAAAGGTACCTAAGATATAGTTTTATAAATATAAATGTATAAATGATAAATTTAGTTGTAATTTTACAGTGATTCACTTGAATTTCATGAGGAATGTATACTACCAATCTGCTTAGACTTTTTAATATATAATTAATTGCTTATTCTTACTAATATGATCCCTAAGCAGATAAAATCTTATTTACATTGTATATTTACTTTGTTTCAAAGTGATTAATAAAATGGTACTTGATACAAATGGTTATGTAATTTTGTTTTATTTTTTTAAAATTTTTGTATTAATTATGTTTACCCTTCGGAATTAAATTATACTGTATATTTTTGAGTTGAACAACGTGACAAATACAAGTTAAAATTAATTATAATTTAGACTTGTAAAATATCGGGTTTTTATTTATACTTAGCATTAAATTCGCGTTTTTAATTGTTTCTGCGAGTTGGCATCAACTTGCGAGTCCACTTAAATCTCGCGAATCGGATATGTAGTATAAAGGGGGTCAAACGAGTCAAACCAACCCACCGAACCCACACATACTTCGCGAGTTCAGTAAAGCTTGCGAATCCGTCAAAAAGGCGAAACGAGGCGATTTTCTTTTTTCGTTTGATTTTGAATTTTAGAGTACGGGAACGAGTTATTCAATCCGTAGACTTTATACACCTTCATATTACAAACATTTTGAGGTATAAACCAACGGATTTCACCGTTTAAATTACTCGAAATCGAAGTTTTAAAAAGCTTAGGGTTTCGGTTTATAATTCGAACGATTCACGTATATTAAAGGACTATTAGAACACGAATCCTTGTGGTTTATGTTAAATGGATGTTAATAAATGTAAATCAATCGATAGATCATGTTCAAATCAACAGATGAATCGATTTTAATTGGAAATTCGCGACGGCAGTTCATCGAACGAGTTGACAATGTGAATCAACTCGCAGCGAGTTGACTAGCGAATCGATGTGATTAGCGAGTTCACTTCCTATCAGATTAGTATAGCGAGTTGATCAATGTAGCGAGTTGATGAGTATAGCGAGTTGATAAGCAAAACGAGTTGATCTCACCTCGTTAGGCCAGTTTATACGAGTCCGGAATTTACAACCATTTTAATTTTTTTTTGTTTTGTAATAACTTTTATTTAATTAATTTAAATTAGACTTAAGACTTTTTAGTTATAAGTTAAATTTTTATATACGACTTGAGACTATTTTTGTAACAAGTTATATATAATTTCAATTTTAAACTATGATGTTTGATGAATCTCGATTCATAATACGTAATAGTTTAAATATTTTTAATCGTGCATTAAATTATATCTGTTGTTTGTGTTTATTTTACAGATATGGCTAGAGCATTTGATAAGGGTCACAACATTCTGGTTGATCTGAACCTTGAGGCCAAGAGGGCTGACAGGGTTGCTGATATTCTACGTTTTCTAGCACGATCAAGGATTAGATACGCCATTACGGCCAATCCTCCGATATCTCAGGCTATTCTGAATGATTTTTGGACAGATATAGTATATGACGAATCTGTCACCCCACCTGAGATTCGAGCTACGGTTAGTGGACGACCTGTTACCTTTTCAGCTGGTAATCTCCGTGAGATTTTGCAGCTAGGTACCGTAGAACAGGAGAATGGGAATATTGAGTACCCTATGGATTTTATTGAGGGTGCTATAGGTCGTATGGGATATACAGGAGACAGGCGTGGACGTCAGTCCCAGAAGCCTCTGGTTATTGGTCAGTGGAGGTTTCTTTGGCATGTGATGAATATAGTATTCGCAGCGAAGAAAGGTGGATTTGATGAGTTGAGTCCTGCGATTCTATCGGCTGCACTGTCACTGGTTTATAATAAACCATACAGTTTTTGTGATTATCTTTTTGGTGAGATTGCGAAACAGATATCGGGGTCTGTTAGATCAAGATTTTTGGTTTACCCGCGATTTTGCATGCTGATTATCCGTGCACGTCTACCGGATTTGGCTATACCTGAACCACATCTAGTGGTTAATACGATTGACCATCGTGGGTATAACGCCATGTTCATGCAGACAGTCAGGAAGGAAGGAGTGGTGAAACCGGAAGTTAGACCACTTTTCGGATATATTGTTGATCCGAACTACGTTGCACCGCCAAATCATGGGTGGTTAGACGTAGCTCCTGCTGCTGTTGCTGCTCCTGCTATTGCTGATGTTGTACCAGAACCTGCAGCTGAGGAAGCTCAACCTGAAGATCCACAAGGGCTCCTTGAGGATGTTCTTATTCAGGTTGGTCAGGTGGATCAACAAGTGAATCCAAATGTTGCTGCACAGGTTGTGCAAGAGGTATTGGAGCAGAATGATGATGCGACAAATCCTTTGCTTCAAGACATTGAGAGTTATTTAGCACCGCCTGAGGTAATCTTTTATTTATGTAATAATATAGATGCTTAGTTGATAGATTGTTTTATTAATCATAGATGCATAATATTATTATATAATGATTCTGATATTAGATATTTAGTAAATTGGATATTATTTCTGATTTTAAAATATAAATATCATTACATGAACAGGAAGCTGAAGCTGAGGCTGCAAATCCCGAAGTTATATTACTTGAGGATGAGCAGATACAGCTTGATAGATCAGTTGAAGTACCAACTGAGGTATTATATCTGATTAATCTTAAATATATAGAACTTGTATGATAGAGCTTACGCTAATCATAAATGTTTAATATAAACTTTAGGATCCTGTTAGATCATCTAGAGGTCGTGATGGTGAGACGGCTTCAGATGAAGATTCTGATAATACACCTTCTCCTCCTCCATCTGCTTCTGAAAGGAAGAGAAAAGGAAAAGATATTCTGGAGGAAGGTACTGAGGAAGTTGAGATTCCTTTGATGAAGCGTCCGAGAACGCTAACTATTCGAGAAGGTTAGTATTGATTATAAAAGTTAAATAATCTTAACTTGTTGTTTATCAGGAGTTGAACTGAGACAGTTAATTCTGTATACAGTTGCTCAGGATACACCACAGGTAGAGATGGATACACCGGTGGTTACTGAATCGATATCTTTACCGCTTCAGCATGAGGTTGCTGATCTAGTTCGTGGAGCTAATTTTCCAACGAACAAAACAGCTAGATTTGCGACAAGTTTGCTTACGCAAGCTTTGTCTCAACCTCATACACCGCTTACCAGAGACTGGCATATTGAGTCTCTCACACCGCCTGGACCAAGAACGATACCTGTTACTCCAACGACTGATGCAGAAAGGATTACATCCTTAGAGTCGAGGGTAAAGGATTTGGAGAAGCTTACTTCTCAGATTCCAGAGCTGGTGTCGAGCAATCTTCTTCTTTCACAACAGATTCTCAAGCAGAGTGAATCGTACAATCTGTTGATGAAGACTCATGAGACTTTGCTTGCGGACTTCAACGTACAGAGATTGAAGTTATCTTCTTTAGAGAGTCTGGTCTTGAGATCGCATTCAGGACAGTCTACTCAGGGGGAGATATTGGTATATCTGGAGTCTTGCAGAGGAAATGAGTTGAAGAGGAAGAGAGATCAAGACAAGGACGATGATCCCAATGCACCGAGTGGTGAGCAGACTGGTCCTTCAAAGACTGGTGAGCAAGCTACTATTCAGGGGGAGTCTGGTGCTGGTGCTAGTGGTTCTGGAGTGGATACAAGTGCAGATAAGACTGTACCGGGTGATACTGAAGCTGGTAAGATAGCTTAGTATTATCATAGTACTGTAATATTTGTAATAGTTTGTAGTGAACAAATGTAAACTTAATTATTGTGTAAATATATTTGGCTTAGGGTTATTATTATTTTAAGTAAAATATGTTGGGTAATTTAAGTTTATATAATTATGTTAAGATAAAATAGTGATCGAAAGACTTCCGACTCATTGAGTAGTCGAGCGGCGTGTTCCGATTAATTTCGGCGGTCAAAATTTTATGATAACATATGCTTTTTAGATTTGATTATAGACTTAAGACCGTAAGGTATATAAGTAATTAACAAGTTAAAAATGTATTCGTATTAACTAGACAAATGATATATAATTTAAAGGTTAAATTGATAATGAATTAGATCAATTAACACTTGGAAATTATATAAGTTAATTAATAGTAAATTTAAATGTTTGGTGATTATTCACAATGCATTAGAATTTAAAATTAATTAATATTTGTTAAGTAGACTTAAGAAATTTTGGATTGATTCAGGGTAATCAATAAAAGATTTTATAAGTTATATGTAAATTGCGTTTATATTTTAGGTTAAAATATACAAAAGAATTAATAAAGAAATTCTTAGGTTGATTCAGGGAAATTGATAAGAGAATTTTAATTATTAATATTTATTTGTATTTATGGTTTTCTCTTAGGATTGGAGATGCTTGATCTATCTGATTCGGAAGATGATATTTTTGATGAGATAGATGAAGACATTGATTATGATCTTGAGGAAGGAGAATTCCAACCACCTACTGATTGGACTGCTGTACCTGAGAATGTGCAAGACATGGGTGTAGATCTAGATGCAAACATTGATGAACACCATGTGAGTCCATCTAGGACAGAAGTTGTTATTGAAAATGAACAAGGTCCAACAATTGTCGATATAGATGAAGATATTGATGATTCAACCTCTGATGAAGAAGATTTACGCAGGCAGTAAGATTTACAAATGAAGACCAAAGACAAGCGTGAAGATAAAGACGCTAGAGCTATTGTCAAGGGGGAGTCTGTTGGGACATAGATTGTGACAACAGATCCAGCTTGAAATAGGACTAGTGTAATTATTATTGTGTTTGTATATTGGTTTGGATTTGTAAAAGAATATTTGTTTTGTTAGTGATATTCGTTAAACATATTGTTTTGTTAAATTAGACGAATAATTAAATACAAAATAAATAATAGACGTTTGATGCGTAGCGAGTCGAGATATCAGGTCGCAGCGAGTCGAGCTGTGAGGTGAGATCTGAACTCGTGAGGTATCAGTCTGGCGAGCCGAGCTCTGTGTTGGGCTTGGGCTGCGAGTTGGACTGAACTCGCAGGCCCATGCGAGCCGAGACGACTGGACGTATATATTGTTTTTTACTCCGTGAAAAACATAACTTTTTGATACTTTTGCGATTCTGCGAACTCAACAAATCCAGAGAAAACTAAACCTAAAGGCTAGGCTTTGACAATTCGTTGTTTAAAGCTAAGTCTTACTAAACGTAATACGAACATATTCGTTGTTAGTAAGATAACACCGTATTAAGGGATTCCGCACCTTAATACTACAGATAACGAAGTTATCGATCCTAAAACTAGGGGACTTACAGTTTAGGACACTAGGAGGTTACCCATCAGACTACGCGCGTATCGTAGGATCGCTGACAACTCACAGGTGAGTTTCATAGCCCCACTCTTTCAACTGTTTTACTGTTTTCGGGGTGAAACACATGCTCAACAATTGTTTTTGAATTATATTAATAAACTGTTATAATTCACACTTACTTATATTACTGTTATGTAATACAAATGTGTAATACTTAGGAATTACACCCATCATATTGTTTTGGAACAATATCAATACTTAACCTAGATAGGTTACAATCGTACACCATTATAGTGTTGGAAAACAATTACCAATACATACCTTGATTTAGTTATCACTATACTTGGACCATATTGTCACCATGTTGTCACGGGACAATGTTATCGAATGGACTAGAACTGGTTAGTTCTACCTAGCTGAACAACGACCATACTTTTACAGGATTAGCCTTCCATTTAGGAACGAATACTGTCCTTACAAATCAAGATCTCTATATATACTTGCTAGGTTGAGGCTAGGAGTATACATTAGTAACATACATTAGTATAGAAACCTTATACTAATACAAACAACTAGGTGATGACTGATCATACCTAGGCTCAATGTGTTACAATTTATATCTAAGTATTGTACATACATATTTAGATACAATATATTACTTCATGCGTGGCATGATACACTGTTATTTGTGTTTGTAGATTTGACTTATATATGTATATATATATATATATATATATATATATATATATATATATATATATATATATATACTCATACACTATATCAAGCACTTGGTGCTCCTTACAATTTACATATGCATATTGGCATACATACATACAAACACAACTACTCAAGTCAGGCGCGTTGTAGTACGGCTGGCTCTCATTTACTTAGCTAGGTCTGTCGTAGTACAGCTAGCTCTACATTTCACCAGTCGGGCTTGTCGTTGTACAGCCGACTCAATTACATACTTTGCTTGCGGGAAATGCGGACGATGTTCCAGAAGGGACACACAACAATGCCACGGTAAAGTGGGCACAAAACGATGCCACGGTATTGCAGTGGGCACAAGGACGTATTCGCGGTAAAGCGGTACACTCTATGGATGGGCGGGTTTATGCTCGTAATCCACAACAGTTAACGGGTCGGTGAGATTTCATGCGAGGTCGTTAGCTCAGTATTTGATTAAATACTCTATCGTAGTTCTACGGGACTGCACGGTTACTCATACTCAGCAACGGATCGGCGAGCTTATACTCGAGATCGTTGGCTTAATTTACGTTGCCGGGAGCAACACTACATGCCAGGTAGGCATGCCGATTATTACTCAACATCATATGATGTGGTCATACATTTACTTGGACTATACTCAGGCAGGTTTTGCCTTGCATTGGTTTATTTCACCTATACCAGATAGGTATCTAGGCATGGATTGCCACACCCTCGATATGACGCAGTCATACACTTGATAGTATTTAGGCATGTATTGCCTCACGATTGTAGACTCACTATACCTGATAGGTATCTAGGCATGGTATGCCTCATTCCTTACGTACTTAGGTGCACACCGCCACTTTTATGGTAAGAAATACCTACTGAAATGTATACACATTGGTGTTACATCTTTAATACAATACAAATCAAAATACAGGGATATCGAACTACTTTTCAAAACATACAGGATTTACACTTTATGTTTTCAACTAACAATCCTATGAACTCACCAGCTTTATAGTTGACTCGTTCTAGCATGTGTTCTCAGGTGCCCAGCAGGATTAGGATTGCTACAAGATTATGCTAGCTCGAGTCGCATATTTTCAAACAATTGGGACTACTCTGCATTTACTATTGTATTTTCAAATTATGTATTTGAAATTTCTATTAAATTCGCAACGTTGTAAACGTTCTATTTTGGCAAATGTATAATTATTTTCAAACGCCTCATTTAGAGTCGTTCATTATGTATCTTATGCTGTGATATTTAATTTGGTAACACCCGACCCGACCGCTTCCGCAAACCGAAATTTGAGGGTGTTACAGATTGGTATCAGAGCCTAAGGTTATAGTGAACTAGGTTGCATTTAGTGGGCCTAGACTATGACCGTTAGGCAGTATTCCTAATTTGGTATAACTGGTTCAGGGATTACAGCATACGAGTTTAATTTAACATAGCGTAGCTAACTATGTACAATTAAACAAAGATGATGGAAGATCTAAAAGGGGTTATATTGGAGAAGGAATGCACTAGTTGACTCTGATTGTTTTGTGCTAGACACCCTAGGCTATTATATGTACTGTAGGTATATATGAATAGGCCTTACATGTGTACTATTTCTACGTATCTATATATAATGAGTATATATAACACAATTCTGCTGTACCATCATAGACTCGCGAAGAGGCACATCGCCGTCTCCCTCACACTCATGACTAGACACTTTCTCCGTATGTACGCAAAGGAGGATATCACATATATCATTGAACCTCGGGAACGAGGTACAAACGTTATCGATGGGAATGGAAACCCGCACATGCTAAACATTCACGAAATTTGAAACAAACCAACGAATCTTTCACCTCTGACTATCTGGGTTACAACTGGATTAGTGTTGACTAGGTCCACAACAAATTAATCATCTCAAATCACAACTTGATCATTTTGATCAATCAATTCAATACTGTGGTGCCTTAGCACCTACATTTTAGCCCTTGTACTACAATTGGGAAATTCGAACTTCAACACATTTTAGCCTTGGAGCTACAATCAAACAACACACGGCACGTGGTGCTGCACTCACACGGTATGTTGATACCGCAATTTGGGCACGTTAGTGCAATCCGCATAGTACGTCGATACTACAAATCATGGCATGTTGATGCCACACTCACGGTACATGGGTACTGCAATTACGATGCCGCGGGCATTACATTACGGCACGTGGTGTTACGTTTCTGCGACCCGGATTGAGAGCGCGATGTATTGGGTGGTGTGTTTGTCATTTCTGAGACAAAGCGTTAGTAGGAGTGAGGCCTATATTCATATGATACGTATATAATACAGCCTATTGAGTGTCTAGCACATACATGTTTAAGTCTCGGTTCTCTCGAGGTCAGAGTCAACTAGTGTATTCATGTTCAACATAACTGTTTCAGACCTTACATCATCTTTCCTTAATTGTACATAGTTGATCAGGCTATGTTAAATTAAAGTCGTATGCTGTAATTCCTGAACCAGTCGTGCCTAATAAGGAAATACTGCCTAACGGTCATAGGCCCACTAAATGCAACCTAGTTCACTATAACCTTAGGCTCTGATACCAATCTGTAACACCCCCAAATTTACTGTTTTAGCGGAAGCATAAATTGGGTGTTACTAATCAAATATCAAAGCACACAAGATATAGCAAACGACTCTATATGCGTCGTTTTAACAAAATATATTAATATAAAAGTGTTTACAACATTTAAAACTGTACATAGCTCGTGTTCGATTAAATGAGAGATTTCAGTACATAAGTACTTGTACAAAATATACTAATGCAAGAAAATCTCTAATGTCTGCATGCTGACTCGAGCTATAGTAATCCTGTGGCAGTCCAATCTACTGCTGGGTACCTGTGATACATGCTAAAATAGGTCAGCTAAAGCTGGTGAGCTCACAGGTTTGAAATCAGATAATATCGTATGAACCACAAGATTTAAGTAATGATTTGCATCCAGCAAATAAATAGTAGTGTACACAGCCATGAGCACATAGTCTGAGCTTAACTCGAGGGTCGGGTCCCGTATAGAGAATTCCGAGCGAGGTGCCTCCACGAGTGCCTAATCCAAACTCGTCTGAATAATTATTAGTACGTCCGTTTACCCAGTTAGTGCTTGCTAACCCGGACGAAGAGGGTCAATCCTATATGGTACCATATACTAATAATCACGCTACAACGTATTACCAAACTATGCTAACGGAGGACTTTGAAATGATTAGTGGTAAACAACTCATGTAGTATATTGTAAAAGTTGTACTTGCGTTCACATGTTAAAAATAAGCATTGAATCACACCCCTGAGTGAAAAGCGGTAAAAAGAGGGGCTATGCGTTAAACCGATAAACGTATGATGCTTAAACAAGCAATGAGATGTCCGCAGACAGATAACCTGAGGGTGTCCACGACACGCGATGGTTATTAATATGAATAGGTAGTTACAAAGACTACCTCTGTAGTTGTTCGTTCAACTATAATGTCCAAATGACCACGATTTGGTTGTTTGATTAACTTGTGTTTTGAAAACGTGTACGGCCCGTTGGTGATTAGTTGTAGTAATAATCTTAACATTATTATTTTGATTTCAAATAGTTATACTTAAAAAGTATGTATAAACTTTAGGTGACGGGGGTCCGGGGGCAACGCCCCTGGTGAGCGGGGTTCCAGGGGTGGCAACCCCTGGCTGGGTCCAAGGGGCTGGCCCCTGGTTGGGGTCGAGATGCCAAGTCAGCTCGAAAAATTTTTATTTCTACTAAATTGCTTTGGTGAAAAACGCATCTGGAATTTAATTTGGGTGAAATCAAGTGATAAAATTTAGGTCTCGACACGTAGTAGAAAATGGTTTGAAACCTTCTGTTTTATGCGTCACTTATAGCGACACTCAAGTGTTTAGGCGACACTTAGGAAGTGTCGCATAAAATTACGAAATATGAGTTTAGGGCGTCACTTAGGGAAGTGACGCATGAGGTAGCGACACTCAGGCAGTGACGGTAACAAGTGTCGGTTTAAGGTTCTAGGCGTCACTAGGGTAGTGTCGATCAGAAGTGTCGTATAAAATTCGATTTCGATTATAGGCGTCACTTAGGCAAGTGACGCTAGTAGTGACGGATATTAAAAATGCGTCACATAGGTAGTGACGGAAAAAGAGGGCTTTTAGCGACACTTAGGAAAAATTAGGGTTTTTAGTGACACTCTATGCGTCACTTAAGTGACGCACGAAGTGACGCTATACTGCAGTCGTCGTTGCGTCACTTCGAGCTATTGACGGATTTTTGAGCCAAAAACGAGTTTTCCGGCGACCACTTAGTCCGATTCTTTTACCCAACCCATATTTGGACATTTTAAGCATATCTAAACCAAAATCAAGTATTTTAAAGAAGATTTAAGCGGTTTCGAGAATTCGTCAGAAACTTACAAGTTAACGTCGGAGAAATCCGGAAAGGTAGATCGTGATGAGGTGAATCTTTTCTTCCAAACGGGTGAGGTGATCCAACGTCGTTTCGTGGTAGTTATTGGGGATTAAAGGTGGTGGTTGTGTTTGTGATTTTTTTGAAAGAAAAAGGGAAGAGAAAGAAAAAAAAAAAAAAAAAAAAGTGAAAAGTGAGGTGGGGGGTGGTGACCTCACCTCCTTTTTGGCTGATTTTTTTGATTCTCCATGTACGCGCTCCGTGTGGTGTTCGTTTTCCCAATCGTTTAAACGTTAAATAATTATTTTATACGTTTAAATATACGTTTTCAAATACGAATGATTATTCCATATTTTTGTTGAAGTATTTTTATTAAATACTTTATATTTGAGTTATAAAATATAACTTATCTTTATTTTGAATTGTTTGCGCATTTGATATTTTTAAATAGCGAAATTGTTTGTACGATACGAGTTGTGTCCGAAATATTATAAAAATAATATTTTGGATATAATTGCGTTATTAAATAATGTTATATTATTTAATAAAATTTGTTCACCAACGTCCGTATTTAATTTAGTCGAATTACATTCGATCTGAAAATTGTACGATTTAATCAAATCGCATAATCGTATATATTCAACAATATATATATTTTGATACAATAATTAGCCTAACACAGAACTAATTACATGTATTTTCAATTGATTAGGCACTAATTACTAGTCCTAATTTGACGGGTGTCACAAGATGTTTGCGTCTCACGTGAGCATAACTTTTCTGACGATCACGTGCGGCTTTCATCCGGTTTTGAATACCAACGATCTTCTCGGTGGTCTCGTGTATGATTTAAGGACCAGTGAGTTGGCTGTCTTCCACTTCGTTCCAACAGACAGGTAATCGGCACTTACGACCGAACAGTGCCTCGAAAGGTGCAGCTCCAATACTAGTATGGTAGATGTTTTTGTGACACCCCACAATTTTGGATACAATTACAAACGTTAAACACATGCATTATTAAGTCTAATTCCTTACTTAGTGAATTCACACCATTTATTATTATTTTTTCTTATGAGATAAGTCTAGCAAGGTCCACTATTTTAATACGTGAGGTATTGCGAGTTTCGTAGTTATTTATATTACGCGCAAAACAATCGGAATGAGTCCGACGAAAACAAATACGTACGTTGGTGATACGAAAATTCATAAATAAAGTAAAACTATATTTATAATAGTTATTTACTTGAAAATATTATGCGAAATGATAAAGCATAACGATAGAACGAAAACAATTACGCGTTTAGCTTAAAACGTAACGTACACGTCGAAAACGCGCAAAACGAGTCCGACAACCGAACGACGCAAAAATAATATTTTTAAAACTCAAAATAAAGTATTTAAAATAATACTTCAAAATATATTAGCTTATATATACCGTTTACGAATTTAACGAAACTAACGCGTTATAACGTACGAATAACGATTAACCGACAACCGGGCGTAACATGAATTTGAGGAATGAAAAGGCACGAGCCCAAGACCCATTGGGTCAGCTCAGGGTTGGCTCACAGGCCCAAAACCCGGCCCAAACCCACAGCCCCCATTTAAATGCTTGTTCCCCTCACTTTTCACCTCATTTTTCACACACCTAACCTTATCCTCAACCTTATCCCTCCATCTATCCCTTTCTCTGCGATTTTTCCAGCAGAAATACACCTCCAACATCATCATCCACGTTATCCTTGAACTACCAAACAAGCCCATCATGATCTAGCTTCATGTATCTTCGGTTTTAGCAAGGAAAGGTGAACTAGGACAGCAGCTGTGCACTCCATCGTTTTACAGCTCTAGATTCGTTTTCTTGAGGTAGATCTACCCCTTTCCTCTTTAGATCTCCTTTCTTAAAGTATATAAACATGTTTGTTGTTCATCTCACTTCGATTATCACCCAAAAACTTGAACAAAAACGTTCACTAGTTGCGGTTAACCATTGGACAATGACTTTACCCACTGGACAAAACTTAAACCGACTTTAGATCGACGATATCTAACTCATTTCTTAATGAAATCATGTGTTTCTTGATCCTAAAACGAAGTTCAAAGAGTCTAGTTTTTAAATCTGTAAGATACACGAAATATGTAGGTCATTTACTATTTTAAATCTTTAATAAGAAAGTACATGTCCAGACTATAGTTTCTGACCAGAAAATTTAGTCAAACTTGATAATGGAATATCTTGAGATTTACGAATCCAAACGACTTGAAACCAATTGGAACAGTTAGGTAATTTTGTCACCTTCAAAATCTGTACTCTCACACTTTCTGAAGTTATATAAAACCCGAGATATAACCAAATCTTCAAACATATGTACTGGAAAAATGAGCTGCTAGATATACACTTGTTTGTAAATTTATTGAAGGAGTTTTACTTAGCTAAAATGTATACAAAAATATGTTTTGGAAACCTAAGACATAGGGAAATAAGGTGTATTTTTCTCAGATTCTATTTCGGATGAAAACTTAGTGAGAATGAGCTCGGAAAAAGGCGTAAAACGCGTTATACGTACTTCAAGGACTGATTTTGTATCATTTGTATTTCAGCACTTTCGGGTTAACCACGAAACATAAAACTTACTTTTTAGAAGTTATAAAACATATTTAAGACTCGTGTAAAAGTCTCGAGTCAAACCGAGCATGTTTGACTAAGTCAACAAAAGCGGGCCTCAAAACGATAAAACGCGAACAAATTTATTAAAAGTAGGAAATTAGCCCGAAATGAGTTCTAGTAAATTTTATTATGAGACTTAGATAAAAATGACACGTACTAACTAAACCCGAGCAGAAAATGATATCCAAAAACACTTTGTCACCAAGTATTAAATTCGTGTAACGACAACTAAACTATATACGATGCTACTCGTACACACAATACACATACTTTTATAAGTATACAAGGAAACAAACATAATAATAATACATTGGTAATTATTATTACAAAAATATCACCAATAAACCTTACATACTTTTAACACAAACGGTCCTTCGAATCGAGTGAACAACGAACATAGTTTGACATTGAGCCGACTACTTATACAAACCGTCTCTTACGTTTAGGGCGTTAAGAGGAACACTTGGACAAACCACTTGCTAGCTCTCGTACACTTTAGCTCACGAGGTGAGTTCACAGCCCCACTTTTACTTGTTTGACTGCTTTTCAAATTGGGGTGGAAAACATAGAACTGTTTTTACTACTATATGCAACAACTATTTATAACTGCTCTTAGTTTTTGTACGAATTGTTATGAATGTATTATTGCTATTACAAACTGATCGATTATGTAACTTGAACTATTTACGAAATGACTTTGACTTATAGCTTTTGGGAACATGACCATGAATCTTGGTACGTATCTAGTTTTACAACTCTGTAGTGTATGAAGTCCTCGTAGCTACAGACCATAACCATTAGCTAGATGACACTAGACACAGAATATACGGATAGTACTATCGGAGTGACGTCCCTTCAACGAAGAGCGGAGCGTATATTCAATTAGTCCTAGAGGCAACAACTATTTATTGGTCATGTTTTGGTTATGGAATTAGGTAGTGCTTTAACTCGTAAGGTCTAGCTAACCTTCGAGGGATTCCCGTCCATGCTCTCCCACGAATGTTAAACTTTATAGAATTGTTGGTTATACGAAAACGATTATTGAACTATACATTTTGGGAAACCCCCAACGAATATCTAACTATACTTTGGGAAGCCCCCAACTAAACGATATTTAAGAACTATTTATACACTGGAGCATTTTTCCACACGTATACGATTTTAATATGTTTATATTACGAAAACGTCTTAGTCAAAACCTGACTACCATTTTAACAACTAATATTGAACAGCGAAATTATTGGATGACTTCTCCAACGAATTACGATTTACAAAACAAACTTACTATAGTAAACGATATCAAAACCTGTGAATTCACTCAACATTATTGTTGACATTTTACTATGTTTTTCAGGGAATTAGCTGCTCATGTAAGCCGCATGCATTTTGGATACTAGGCGACCCACGGTGAATTTAAGATGCCACTTTTGAAGATATAGGATTTCTTTTGTATAACTAAATATGTTTTGGTCATATTTACGAAATCCTATTTTGTATAACTTTAAATACTCCTCTACTTATACGATTCTATGAATCGTAAGCTTTTGTAAACTTATAACTTTGGCATCTTAATATACGTATGTTCTGTTGTAATCATACACTCTGATATGTATGCATGTACTTTGTATACGTGGCACCCTCACTCGATCTAATGCTTCCGCAAATCATCTGATAACTGTAATTAGCAAATTTGGGGGTGTTACAGTTTGGTATCAGAGCCATTGGTTATAGCGAACTAGAGTTCTTTAAGTGACCTAAGACCTTAGAGACCTAGACTATAGCCGTTGCTAGAACACTCATGCATACACATACATTTGCATACGTCTAACTTGATACTTGATAACACTAATGCATCGATATACGCGAACCATTCGACCGATATTATCTTACACTTACTTCATTTGTTCTATGGTATGGTTGATTATACTTAGTACTCTTTGAACCATGCTACGCTCAAATCATTCATTCTTATCTTGAATTCTTGTGAACCTGATCGTATTGAATGATGATGAAAAGAAGTATGTATTTAGCATCGTATAATAACGCCTGGCCAACGTGGTTATACTGTACTAAGTACATATGGTCGTTTCATAGTCATAAGATACGTGATGGTGATATCGATATTTCTTCCTATTGTTCGATAACTGAAACGTGCGAAACTTCATTTTCACATTCCTTATTTTGACATTGACTTCTGCATTTCATTCATCGCAGAACGTCATCATGCCACTTAAGCAACGAAAGACCCGAAACAGCCGACGCACTACCACACCTCCTGTTGTGGAAACTACCGAACAAATGGTCGAACGACGAATTGCTGAAGCTATTGCCCAGTATGAGGCAAGTCGAAATCGCTATACTGGGGTGAACAACAGCGGGACAACCCCTGTGAACGGTGAGACTCCTGTGGATACCCAACGAGGGTGTTCATACAAAACCTTCTTGGCCTGTAAACCGAGCACCTTCAACGGAACCGAAGGAGCTATTGGCATTGTTCACTGGATCGAGAAGATGGAGTCTGTGCTCGACATCAGCGACTGTGCACCCGAAACCATGGTCAAGTACGCCACCTGTACTTTAGCTGATAAAGCACTGACATGGTGGAATGCCCAAGTCCAAACACTTGGACGCGCAACCGCCTACGCTACCTCGTGGGAAGATCTGAAAAGGATGATCCTAGAAGAGTTCTGTCCCCGTAGCGAGCTTCAAAAGATTGAAACAGAGCTTTGGGACATCAAAATGATAGGTTCTGACATCACTGGCTATACAACGAAATTTCAAGAGCTGGCACGCTTAGTACCCCACATGGTGACTCCAGAAAGCAAACGCATTGAGCGTTATAACTGGGGATTGGCCCCACAGATCCGAAGCCTAGTAATGTCTTCTAAGCCAACTACCTTCAGAAGCGCTGTAGATCTAGCGCAAAGTTTAACTGACGACGCGGTTAGGATGGGAACTCTGCCAAAGGCAGCTGTGTCAGGAAAAGATACACCGAACAAAACGGATGCTGATAACTATGGAAAGGAGAAACGCAAGTGGAACAGTGGCGAAAACGATCGGCATGATCAACAAAGCAAGAAGCATTTGGGGAACTCTATAGTGTACGTTGCTACTACCACGACTGGACCAAGACCCTATCTGGGAAACAAACCACTATGTGAGAAATGTGGAAGGCATCATGGTGGAGAATGTACCCTCTGTGGTAACTGTGAACAGTGGGGACATCAAACACAATTCTGCAGGACTAACCCTCCCAATCAAGCCAAGGCTTTGCACCAAAACAATGGGTGTTTCGAGTGTGGTGACCCAAATCACTACCGAAACCAGTGCCCAAGGCTCAACAATCGCAACAACAACAACCGCAACAACAATAACAACAACCGTAATGCCCAAAATAATAACAATCAGAACGCCAACAACCAGATTGCTTGCGGACGCGCTTACGTCATTGGAGCACAAGCGGCTCAACCAGACCCCTACGCCAACATTGGTACGCTCTAGTAAACTACTACTACACTTTAACATTTTATAAATCGAATGACTTCTTGAACTTAGCACCTAGAGAACGCATACTACTGTTGAACATATAAGGACTATATATACTTCGAGTATACTTAAGTTGTTAGAACATTTACGAAAACCTAAAGCGATATAAAGATGACATCACATCTCTTCAGAAGCACACGCGTTTGACGCTTTGACATGACTTAAATCTCGGGACGAGATTTTTCTAACGGGGGGAGAATGTGACACCCCACAATTTTGGATACAATTACAAACGTTAAACACATGCATTATTAAGTCTAATTCCTTACTTAGTGAATTCACACCATTTATTATTATTTTTTCTTATGAGATAAGTCTAGCAAGGTCCACTATTTTAATACGTGAGGTATTGCGAGTTTCGTAGTTATTTATATTACGCGCAAAACAATCGGAATGAGTCCGACGAAAACAAATACGTACGTTGGTGATACGAAAATTCATAAATAAAGTAAAACTATATTTATAATAGTTATTTACTTGAAAATATTATGCGAAATGATAAAGCATAACGATAGAACGAAAACAATTACGCGTTTAGCTTAAAACGTAACGTACGCGTCGAAAACGCGCAAAACGAGTCCGACAACCGAACGACGCAAAAATAATATTTTTAAAACTCAAAATAAAGTATTTAAAATAATACTTCAAAATATATTAGCTTATATATACCGTTTACGAATTTAACGAAACTAACGCGTTATAACGTACGAATAACGATTAACCGACAACCGGGCGTAACATGAATTTGAGGAATGAAAAGGCACGAGCCCAAGACCCATTGGGTCAGCTCAGGGTTGGCTCACAGGTCCAAAACCCGGCCCAAACCCACAGCCCCCATTTAAATGCTTGTTCCCCTCACTTTTCACCTCATTTTTCACACACCTAACCTTATCCTCAACCTTATCCCTCCATCTATCCCTTTCTCTGCGATTTTTCCAGCAGAAATACACCTCCAACATCATCATCCACGTTATCCTTGAACTACCAAACAAGCCCATCATGATCTAGCTTCATGTATCTTCGGTTTTAGCAAGGAAAGGTGAACTAGGACAGCAGCTGTGCACTCCATCGTTTTACAGCTCTAGATTCGTTTTCTTGAGGTAGATCTACCCCTTTCCTCTTTAGATCTCCTTTCTTAAAGTATATAAACATGTTTGTTGTTCATCTCACTTCGATTATCACCCAAAAACTTGAACAAAAACGTTCACTAGTTGCGGTTAACCATTGGACAATGACTTTACCCACTGGACAAAACTTAAACCGACTTTAGATCGACGATATCTAACTCATTTCTTAATGAAATCATGTGTTTCTTGATCCTAAAACGAAGTTCAAAGAGTCTAGTTTTTAAATCTGTAAGATACACGAAATATGTAGGTCATTTACTATTTTAAATCTTTAATAAGAAAGTACATGTCCAGACTATAGTTTCTGACCAGAAAATTTAGTCAAACTTGATAATGGAATATCTTGAGATTTACGAATCCAAACGACTTGAAACCAATTGGAACAGTTAGGTAATTTTGTCACCTTCAAAATCTGTACTCTCACACTTTCTGAAGTTATATAAAACCCGAGATATAACCAAATCTTCGAACATATGTACTGGAAAAATGAGCTGCTAGATATACACTTGTTTGTAAATTTATTGAAGGAGTTTTACTTAGCTAAAATGTATACAAAAATATGTTTTGGAAACCTAAGACATAGGGAAATAAGGTGTATTTTTCTCAGATTCTATTTTGGATGAAAACTTAGTGAGAATGAGCTCGGAAAAAGGCGTAAAACGCGTTATACGTACTTCGAGGACTGATTTTGTATCATTTGTATTTCAGCACTTTCGGGTTAACCACGAAACATAAAACTTACTTTTTAGAAGTTATAAAACATATTTAAGACTCGTGTAAAAGTCTCGAGTCAAACCGAGCATGTTTGACTAAGTCAACAAAAGCGGGCCTCAAAACGATAAAACGCGAACAAATTTATTAAAAGTAGGAAATTAGCCCGAAATGAGTTCTAGTAAATTTTATTATGAGACTTAGATAAAAATGACACGTACTAACTAAACCCGAGCAGAAAATGATATCCAAAAACACTTTGTCACCAAGTATTAAATTCGTGTAACGACAACTAAACTATATACGATGCTACTCGTACACACAATACACATACTTTTATAAGTATACAAGGAAACAAACATAATAATAATACATTGGTAATTATTATTACAAAAATATCACCAATAAACCTTACATACTTTTAACACAAACGGTCCTTCGAATCGAGTGAACAACGAACATAGTTTGACATTGAGCCGACTACTTATACAAACCGTCTCTTACGTTTAGGGCGTTAAGAGGAACACTTGGACAAACCACTTGCTAGCTCTCGTACACTTTAGCTCACGAGGTGAGTTCACAGCCCCACTTTTACTTGTTTGACTGCTTTTCAAATTGGGGTGGAAAACATAGAACTGTTTTTACTACTATATGCAACAACTATTTATAACTGCTCTTAGTTTTTGTACGAATTGTTATGAATGTATTATTGCTATTACAAACTGATCGATTATGTAACTTGAACTATTTACGAAATGACTTTGACTTATAGCTTTTGGGAACATGACCATGAATCTTGGTACGTATCTAGTTTTACAACTCTGTAGTGTATGAAGTCCTCGTAGCTACAGACCATAACCATTAGCTAGATGACACTAGACACAGAATATACGGATAGTACTATCGGAGTGACGTCCCTTCAACGAAGAGCGGAGCGTATATTCAATTAGTCCTAGAGGCAACAACTATTTATTGGTCGTGTTTTGGTTATGGAATTAGGTAGTGCTTTAACTCGTAAGGTCTAGCTAACCTTCGAGGGATTCCCGTCCATGCTCTCCCACGAATGTTAAACTTTATAGAATTGTTGGTTATACGAAAACGATTATTGAACTATACATTTTGGGAAACCCCCAACGAATATCTAACTATACTTTGGGAAGCCCCCAACTAAACGATATTTAAGAACTATTTATACACTGGAGCATTTTTCCACACGTATACGATTTTAATATGTTTATATTACGAAAACGTCTTAGTCAAAACCTGACTACCATTTTAACAACTAATATTGAACAGCGAAATTATTGGATGACTTCTCCAACGAATTACGATTTACAAAACAAACTTACTATAGTAAACGATATCAAAACCTGTGAATTCACTCAACATTATTGTTGACATTTTACTATGTTTTTCAGGGAATTAGCTGCTCATGTAAGCCGCATGCATTTTGGATACTAGGCGACCCACGGTGAATTTAAGATGCCACTTTTGAAGATATAGGATTTCTTTTGTATAACTAAATATGTTTTGGTCATATTTACGAAATCCTATTTTGTATAACTTTAAATACTCCTCTACTTATACGATTCTATGAATCGTAAGCTTTTGTAAACTTATAACTTTGGCATCTTAATATACGTATGTTCTGTTGTAATCATACACTCTGATATGTATGCATGTACTTTGTATACGTGGCACCCTCACTCGATCTAATGCTTCCGCAAATCATCTGATAACTGTAATTAGCAAATTTGGGGGTGTTACAGTTTTTGTACGAGAACTCGCACAAAGGTAAATGATGTTCCCAGTTTGCACCAATGTCAACTACGCAGGCTCCTAGCATGTCCTCCAGTGTTTGAATGGTTCATTCACTTTGGCCGTCGGTTTGTGGATGGTATGTTGTACTCATATCAAGGCGAGTACCCAATGATTTCTTAAGTGATTGCCAAAAGCGAGAAGTGAAGTGACTATCTCTACCAGATATAATTGAGATGGGAACGCCGTGTCTAGATACTATGTCTTTCAGATATATTCGTGTGAGACGTTCCATTTTGTCAGTTTCTTTGATGGCTAGAAAATGAGCAGATTTTGTGAGACGATCTACGATCACCCAAATGGTATCGCATCCGCTCTCGGTTTTTGGAAGTTTGGTGATAAAGTCCATAGTAATCTGCTCCCATTTCCATTGGGGAATGTCCGGTTGTTGTAGTAAACCGGAGGGGTTCTGATATTCAGCTTTGACTTTAAAGCATGTGAGGCACTTGCTGACATACGTGGCGATTTCAACTTTCATGTTAGGCCACCAATACAACTCCTTGATGCCATGATACATCTTGTCAGATCCAGGATGTATAGAGTATTTGGACTTGTGAGCTTCATGCATCACCAAGTCACGTAGGTTCCCAAAACAGGGCAACCAGATTCGGTTTGAGAAGTATTTGACCCCGTTGGGTTTGATCTCAAATTGTTTTTCCATATTACGCAAGGCCTCGTTTTTGATGTTTTCAGGTTTAAGTGCTTCAAGTTGAGCGGTGAGGATTTGAGTGATAAGATCGTTGTGGATTGTAATACTGAGGGCTCGAACTCGAAGTGGTTTGGTGCGTTCTTTTCGGCTGAGGGCATCGGCAACAACATTTGCTTTGCCCGGATGATATCGGATCTCACAATCATAATCGGTAAGCAACTCGACCCAGCGACGTTGCCTCATGTTGAGATCCTTTTGGTCGAATATGTGCTGGAGGTCTTTGTGGTCGGTGAAAATTGTACATTTAGTGCCGTACAGATAGTGTCTCCAAATTTTGAGTGCAAAGACTACGGCTCCCAATTCGAGATCATGAGTGGTATAATTCTTTTCATGAATTTTGAGCTATCGGGAGGCGTAAGCGATAACCTTGTCTCGTTGCATCAACACGCAACCGAGACCTTGGTGAGAAGCATCGCAGTATACCACGAAGTCATCGGTGCCTTCAGGTAATGATAGGATAGGTGCACTGTAAAGATTTTGTTTCAACAGTTGAAATGCTGACTCTTGTTTATCAATCCAATCGAACTTCTTTTCCTTCTGAGTCAGTGTTGTGAGTGGTTGGGCTATTTTCGAGAAATTCTCAATGAATCGCCGATAGTATCCGGCCAATCCTAAGAATTGACGTACTTCAGTCGGCGTTGTTGGTGCTTGCCAGCACTTGATAGCCTCGATTTTTGATGGATCAACATGAATTCCTTGACTGTCAATCACGTGTCCAAGGAATTGAACGGTTTGCATCCAGAACTCACACTTAGAGAATTTTGCATATAACTCCTCGTGCTTGCGTAGTTCTAGAATGGTTTTGAGATGTTGCGCATGTTCTTGTTCATCGCACGAATAGATAAGAATGTCATCAATAAATATAATGAAAAATTTGTTGAGATATGGTTTGCACACTCGGTTCATAAGGTCCATGAATACAGCCGGTGCGTTTGTTAAACCGAAGGGCATGACTTGGAATTCATAATGCCCATAACGAGTTCGGAAAGCAGTTTTCGGAATATCAACATTGCGAACTCGTAGTTGATGATATCCAGATCGCAGATCGATCTTGGAATAGAAGCTTGACCCCTGAAGTTGGTCGAATAGATCATCGATGCGTGGGAGTGGATAAAGGTTCTTGACAGTTAACTTGTTCAGTTCCCTGTAATCGATGCACATGCGGAAAGAACCGTCTTTCTTTTTGACAGATAGGACCGGAGCTCCCCATGGTGAGGAACTTGGTCTAATGAATCCTTTGTCCAGAAGTTCCTGTAACTGAGTGGATAACTCCTGAAGTTCAGATGGGGCTAAACGATACGGAGCTCGCGCCATGGGTGCTGTAT
Source organism: Helichrysum umbraculigerum (assembly GCA_949592205.1). Taxonomy (NCBI): domain Eukaryota; kingdom Viridiplantae; phylum Streptophyta; class Magnoliopsida; order Asterales; family Asteraceae; genus Helichrysum; species Helichrysum umbraculigerum. The sequence goes on along the minus strand of CATIUR010000001.1, from coordinate 57,385,829 downwards.
CGGGCACAAGATCGATAGAGAACTCGACCTGTCTCATTGGTGGAAGACCAGGCAGTTCTTCGAGAAAGACTTCCGGAAAGTCTCGAACAATTGGCACATCCTCAAGTCGCTTTTCCTCTGACTTTTTCTCCATGACATGTGCGAGGATTGCCTGATAACCCTTTCTCGAGTACTTACGGGTTTTTATGCAGGAAATGATATTTAATCTCGTCCCACCGGTCTCCCCTTGTATGGCTACTACCGGAGGCGAGAGGTATGCGGACAATTTTATCGAAACAGATTATCTCGGCACGATGCTTGGACTACCAATCCATGCCGATGATGATGTCGAAACTTCCGATCTCGACAGGGATAAGATCAATGGGAAATAATTCGTCGATGAGGTTTAAAGTGCAATTGGGTATCACACTATCAGTTTCAATGAGTTTTCCATTTGCTAACTCTACAATGTACTTAACATCTAAAGTCACAGGAGTGATGTCAAGTAGGGGACAAAATTTATTAGATATAAAGCTTCTATCAGCACCAGTATCAAATAGAACAGAGGTAGTTAAGTTGTTGAGGAGGAACGTACCCGAGACCACATTCGAGTCTTGGCGGGCTTCCCCTGAATTCAGAACAAAGGCTCTACCTTTTGCAGTGTTGTTGTTGTTGCCCTTGTTTTTCAGTTTTGGGCAGTCGTTCCTGAAATGCCCAGTATTGCTACACTCAAAGTAGGCTTTGGGTTGGCTGGTGTTGGTACTGGAGTTTGTTTTGGTAGCCCTGCAGTCCTTAGCGAGATGCCCACGCAATTGTTGCAAGGTGTACCGCAAGGACCATCGTGGTTTCGGTTGCACTTGGAACAAAAGGGTCTATTTCCAGTGTAACCTCATTTGGTTTATGAGTTGGAGTTGTAGGCTTTAACAGTCTCAAGCCGTTTGGCGGGTTGTTGGTTTTGGCTCTGGTTGGTGTTGGAGTTCCCAGTCGATTTTCGTTTGTTTTCTCCGGACTGGTTTGAGTTGGTGTTGGCAGCAAGTGTTCCTCGGCGAACCACTTGTGCCATGAGATTGTGTGCCATACGAACGGCACTTTGAATGGTTGTGGGGTTGGAAGCAGTCACCATACCCTGAATGTGTAAGGGAAGTCCCCAGATGTAACGTTCGATCCGTTTGTATTCCGGATCAACAAGGGATGGGCACAACAGTGCCAGTTGGTTGAATCAGGTGGTGTATCCGGCAATGTCATTGCCTTGGGTGGTGAGGTGCCAAAACTCGTGTTCCAGTTGTTGAATCTCATCTCGTGGACAGTACTCGTCCTTCATCATCTTCTTTACTTCTTCCCAAGGTGTTAAGAAAGCAGTGTCAATGCCCACAGTCTGAGCATAAGTATTCCACCAAGTCAGAGCACCATCCATGAAGGTTCAGGTGGAGTACTTGACCTTGCAGTCTTCCTAACAGTTACAGATTCGAAATACCAACTCCATTTTCTCCATCCAGCGTATAAACCAATAGCACCCTCGGTGCCCTTGAAGTTCAATGGTTTACAGTTCAGAAAGTCCTTGTATGAGCAGGGCTTTGGAAGAGGTGTGTTGTTTGTGGTGTCTTCAGTGTCTGAACTTTTTGCCGAGCAGCTAGAGCATCTGCTACCCCTTGGACAACTAGTCGATTGACGTCAGCTTGGCTAAACGTACGTCTTGGAGGCATAATGCTTGAATCAATCAAAGAGAAAGAGATAAGTGAGTTGTCTTGTACAAAAGTTATGATATATCACATATGTATATATAAGGAGGTAATATACAACAGCACAAAGTGATAATCATATTTCATTAGATAACAGGATTTAGTACAAGATACGAGTTTCCAAAAGGTACGTGATCGCAATTATTACAAAAGATGTCAGGAATTTATACATCCGTATGAAATTACAAGAGTCCCACATAGATAGCTAGATTTATTAAAAGATAGATACTATTCTAATTCCGGCACAAGTTCACTTGTGACATAAGAGTGATAAGGTGGTCCACGGTAGTTGCAAGTCTACTGGCTTGTCTGGTGATGTGGTGAAAGTATATGCAATTATAATAACAAGTTTAAATTAAGGAAATACTAAATAATACTATCACACAATTCAGGCAAGATTGACCCGTTCATGTAATATAGCTTAATAAGTAAGTCCAAATTCGAACACAAGGAACACAAGAAACGTGATTCTTATTTATAATTAATTATCTATTTATTCTAATTACATATATTTACAATTATAATACAAATAAATACAAGGATCCAATTTACAATAATCTACAAGATAAGGAGGACGTTGATGCGTGTGAAAGCGCGTCTTGTTTTATTATTTATAAATGGAAATACCTTATTAATACTTTTCACACAACCAGGCAATAGTACCTGATCGAATGTCAGTATAGACTTGGTAAGTCCGAGTCGAACACAAGGAACGGATGTCAATTACAAATAAATTGGAAATTGTTACACATAATGAAAACAATGAATATTGGGGGGCGTTTTAGTTCCGATCGAACAATTGACTAACAATTATGTAATATAGTTTTAAATTAAAACTGAAATGAAATAAATAATAATTAAGAAAACAATTAATCAAATATAGATACTTGATTCAAATGGTAAGAAAGATGCATTCGCTTGGACTACTTTCCTTAGAATCCCGATTATCACTTTATTGAATTGCTAACATACGGATTTTATTGTGATATGACAGTTGTACCAACCCTCCTTACAAGATAAGTTGATTAAACCCAATTAAGAAAGACATAAAGTTGTTTTCAACACGCTAACAGTTCAATTTAACGTTGCCCACCAAATTGTGTTCTAAATTAAACCTACACCGTTTATGTGATCTATTCTTATAACTTGAATCAACAAAGTTTATAAATAATAATAGTTATCTTGTTCATTAATGATTATTACCAATTATTAACCCTAACCTGTCAAACTCAATATATTCAGCAATAATCGTCAATCAAAATCAATAATTATCAATAATTCTATAATCAAAAGGAACTCAATCTCAATTAATCATAAAATCACGTTAGGTAATCACTAATAATCAATAAATAACCAAGGATCATCAAATAAACACATAAACATTCATAAAATCCGATATAATCCGCAATTCAATAATCAAATCATCATCTAAGTAATCATCATCCAAGCAAATACAATAAAGATTTAGCTACTCATAATGTTCCAGAAAATCAGAAACGAAAACATAACCGAAATCATAATCAAATGAAAAGGATTAAAGTATTCGAACCAAAAATCGAAAGAATGATTGAACAATCGAAAGAGCTTCAAATCTTCTTGCTTTCTACCTTCAAAATGCTCCCGAAATGAGGGAAAAACCCCCTCTAATCGTCTCTGATCGAATGGTTTTGGTTTGTGTGAAGTTATCAAGTGAAAACCCTAAAATCGGACTAAAATAGCTGAAAAAGTCATCCATACAGCGTATGGAATTCCATACGGCGTATGGATGTAAAAGCCCATCAGTACAGCCCGCGATAAGAGGTTTCAGCCCAGTTTTTCAATCCATACGGCGTATGGACATCCATACGCCGTATGGATGCATTTTCAGAAAAAATGGAAAACACGAAAGTTGTATCCCTATGTGTTAGCTAAATTCTCCAAGTTGAATCACCTCAATCGGAGTTCGTATGAGAAAGTTATGGCCAAAATACTAACAGCTGTCTGAAAACTCAGCTTTTACATTCTTCCTCCATTTTCAGCTCATCTTTCATTCTTTTTCCGATTCGAGCTTCATTTACACTTCAATCCAATCCAATCTTGCATATCTTCACTCTCTTAGCTTCTTTTCTTCTATCCAATCTTCTATTGTCCAATGTTTTATTCTTTTAGCAACTTTTCTTCCAGATAAGCTCGTTTTCCGTTTCTTTTCAATCCAAGTTCCAAATAAACTCCTAAATGCAAATATGAACGAAATAAGTATCTTATTCACACAAAATGCATTAGAAACCTATTAAACGAAGGGGTAATTAGTACTATAATTTAGTACATTTTGGCATTTATCAAACATCCCCCACTTGAATCCTACTTGTCCTCAAGTAGACTGTCGGTTAAAATCATAAACTAGCAAAATATTGGAAATTAGGGACTTACATATTAACTAGCATTTACCAACCTAAATCTTACTCTTAAAACTAATTTTACCTTAAATCTAGCAATCAAGAAACTCTATCAGGAAATCAAATTCTTCATGAGTTATTATTAGACATGTAAGATGATTCATTAGGATTATCGATATTGTTGTCCACTTAAACAATCTGAATTACAGCAGATGAGCTTAACATTATTATTCTAGCAGGCTTTTACCTTTGAATCTCAATAGCAAAATACTCTTATATAATTAACAAGCCACAACTTTCCTCATCAAGAAATCCAAATAAATCCATCATTTTTCAAACCAAGACATTGGTGACAGGTCTGTACCTCAGTACAACAAAGTGACATAACTTGGCTTTGGTAGATATATCTATACATTATTCATTTTCATTTTTTTTTTATTTTAGATAAAAGCAAATATACTGACGGAAATCAGGTCTGTACTTACGTACAACAGAGGAGACATCACCCAGTATATTCCCAAATGAGGATCACAAGATTTTTCAGAATGAGGACTATGACAAGCTAACATATAAGATTTAAAACCAAAGTTATACCTTGCTAAAAATTTCCTTAGGCAATTACCTACTTCATTCATTAATTTCTTAAGAGCTCAACTACCTTCATACAGACTGCCTATCGATACATCACAAAATGAACTATCCCATATTTAAACATTTAAGGTTAATTTATTCCTTTGAATTCCCCAATATTGTTACAAAATTACTAAACTTAAGAAAAATTAAAATTTTAAAAGAAAAATTTAGACTGAAAATTGACTAATACAGAATGCCCCTTTAAAATGATATCTACCAATATTTGCACTCTGATCAGTTAGGACAAATAGACTTCTTTTCCCCTATCCCCCACTTAGAAATATGCAATGTCCTCATTGCAAAAAGAAACATAATATTAGGGAATAGAAAAGAAGTGAAACAGAAAAACTCCCCTGATTAAGAAGAAAAATTCATGAATGAACTGGTTCTGAAATAAAATACAACAGCACACTTCCGTAGGCATCACGGTTGCATTTAGCGTATGCAACAAGCCTTTAAACCCCTCAGTATCCTAAGTGGACGAGTTGTAGTCTCGTGAGGGTTTCCAGGGAGCATACCCACAAAGTTCAAACCTGCAAGCAAACAATAAAACAAAATAACAAAATAACGGGTTGTCTCCCGAAAGCGCTTTTGTTTATCACGTCGGTAAGCTCGACGTCTCGCATCATATCTTAAATACGATCCATCTCCAAATCATGTTTGGAGCCCCTTGCATCACCATAGTATCTCTTCAAACGACTTCCATTAACCTTGAAAGTTTTTCCAGAATGACCTTGCAGATCAACATCACCAAAAGGATAAACTTTCTCTACCACAAAAGGTCCTGTCCAGCGTGTCTTCAACTTACCAGGAAGCAAATGCATAAGAGAACTGTATAGGAGAACCTTACCACCTTTTTCAAATAAACTCTTTGATTTAAAACGTGAATCATGCCATTTCTTGGTGCGCTCCATATATAATCGGGCGTTAACATAAGCATTCATTCCTAACACTTTCTCCAATTGTGCATTCGTAAGATGCGATTCAATATCACTGATCCAAACCTTCGGCGTTCCAAATCGTGAAAACAATCGCTTACGGAACTTCACCACAACCCGTGCATCATTTATAGGTAATGCCTTCGCTTTCAACATCTTTCGTGACGTGTAATTAGGTCCCTTATGCCCTCTAGTAGGACCATTGTGACACTGACTTAGAATTCGCGTCTCCGTTTTGATCGAGATTCCATTTGTCAAGATTGACTCTTTACTCTCCTTTAGCTTAATGCCTTCATTTTCTAAATCTTTCTCGCACGTTGTCTCGATCTCCACAGGCAATTTATCGAACTTGTCGATGTCACGGATTGTTGCGAGGCTTCCCTTCCATCCTTCAAGAATCATTGGGTCTAAATCTACGTCATCCTTCAAACTTTGCAAACTCTCGTCATCCTCAGATAATTCTCTCATGCTAGCAAAGTAACAAGTCTCATCCACTGATTCTGGATATTGCATAGATTCATTCACATTAAATACAACCTTCTCATCCCCCAATCTCATGGTTATTTTCCTATCAAAAACATCGATCAATGCTCTGGAAGTGGCAAGGGAGGGTCTACCTAGAATAATCGGCACCTTAGGATCCTCTACCATGTCGAGAATCACAAAGTCACAGGGAAACACAAACTTATCAACCTTGACTAAAACGTTCTCAACCATCCCTTTGGGGTATTGAACAGAGTGATCAGCCAACTCGATGCACATTCGGATGGACTTAGGTTTTCCTAGCCCAAGTCTAGCGTACATAGTATAAGGCATAATAGATATGCTAGCCCCGAGATCCGCTAGTGCATTCGCGATATCTAACTTACCAATTAAACAGGGAATAGTGATACTGCCCGGATCCTTCATTTTTGGTGGTAACTTGTTTTGCATCATGGCCGAGCATCGCTCGTTCATTGTTACAGTGGTTGCTTCAGGCAACTTGCTCTTATTAGTCAAAAGCTCCTTCAAATATCTTGCATACTTAGGTATTTGAGCAATGACCACCACAAACGGAATGTTAATGTGGAGTTGCTTCAAATTCTCAAGAAATTGATGGTCTTGAGCTTCATATTTTCCTCTCCTCAAAGCTGCTGGGTAAGGTGGTGGTGGCGCATGATCCTTCGCATATTGCTTATCCTTAGCAATCTGATCAGCTTTTGTGTCCACCTTTGGACTGTTGACAACTTCTGCTTCCTTCTCTTTCTCGGGCAAAGGTGCAGGCTTCTTCTTAACAATTGGATCTTCATGAACGTTTCCACTTCTGGTAATCACAGCTTTCGCCTGATCACGTGGATTGGTTTCAGTGAATCCGAGAAGAGTTCCCGGGGGTCTCTCTTGGAGAACTTTAGCTATGCTGGAAATGGTTCTCTCAATTTGCTTGATCGCCGCTCCCTGATTTCGAACCAATGCTTCGATGGTGTCCATCCGTTGTCCAGACCTAGCAATAAATTTCTCATTGGCGGTCAAAAACTTCCCCATCATTTCTTCCAAATTGGATTTCTTCTCGGGGAAGGTTGCTGAGGGTTGTTCCTTAGTGAAAAGACCTGGCTGAGTCTGGCGGAACTGGCGACCTCCTTCCTGGTATGGTCTTAGGAAAAATTCCCCATTGCCTTGGCAGTAGGTTCCGTGAGTTTCCACACATTTAACTTCCTCTCTCACTTTTCCAGAATTCATTTCGGGACAATCCTTGACTAAATGTGTTCCTCCACAATTGTCACACCCTACTTGGATTGCATGGACAGTCTCGGTCACCTTTTTATGTCTCTTCCCATGCTGTCCAGTTTGGCAGTTATGGCGGCGAGTCCATCGTCATTGCTAATTGACCTCTTTCTCCTAGAGGAACCATCATCCCATAACCGAGAATGCTTTGCTTGGTCGCGAATAGCTGCTAAGGCGTCCCTAGGAATCTTTTTCGGGATATGTCCTTGAGCATCTAATTGCTGTCTTGTAGCACGATCCACTCCCCTGTAGAATACCATTATAATTTGCTGGTCGTTTAGGTCATGCTGTGGACATTTATGCATCAAGTCCTGGTACCTTTCCCATGCTTGGTGTAGCGACTCATCAATGTCTTGCTTGAAGTTTCGAATCTCGTTGATCATCTTCGACGTTTTGGATGGCGGGCAGTACATCTTGAGAAACTTCGTGCGGAGATCTTCCCACATGGTGATGGATCCAGCTGGTTCATTAGTAATCCATCTTTTTGCGGCTCCCTTGAGTGTTCTTGGGAACACTCGGAGCATGACTTGATCGCATGTAATGTTAGGGATGCTGAACATATCGGCAATCTCCTCAATCTTTTCCACGTGCTCGTTAGCATCTTCTCTCTCTTCTCCTCGAAACAGGTTTTCCCTAAGCTCTTTTAGGAATTGTCCCTTTATCTCGAACTCGACGTTTTCTGCAATTGCAGGCCTCACAACTCCTGGGCCAAGGTCGCTACGCCTTCTGCTCGAATATTCCTCGAGAGTCATATTGGCAATGTCGTCTGCCATTTCTAAATCTGGTTCCGATTGATCGATGGGTGGTTCAAAGAGAGCTCGTAAATATTCTCCGAAATCGTCCTCCAAATACGAAGGGTAGAACAAGACTCTTAATATAACACAAATTATAAACTAATCCTATACATAGATAATACACATAAACAGGTAAATAAAGATTAAATTAAAACTGATAATTTACAGAAAACAAATTCCAATTTATCAAATTGAATCAAACCGTTCCCCGGCAGCGGCGCCAAAAACTTGATGCGTGTGAAAGCGCGTCTTGTTTTATTATTTATAAATGGAAATACCTTATTAATACTTTTCACGCAACCAGGCAAGAATACCTGATCGAATGTCAGTATAGACTTGGTAAGTCCGAGTCGAACACAAGGAACGGATGTCAATTACAAATAAATTGGAAATTGTTACACATAATGAAAACAATGAATATTGGGGGGCGTTTTAGTTCCGATCGAACAATTGACTAACAATTATGTAATATAGTTTTAAATTAAAACTGAAATGAAATAAATAATAAATAAGAAAACAATTAATCAAATATAGATACTTGATTCAAATGGTAAGAAAGATGCATTCGCTTGGACTACTTTCCTTAGAATCCGATTATCACTTTATTGAATTGCTAACATACGGATTTTATTGTGATATGACAGTTGTACCAACCCTCCTTACAAGATAAGTTGATTAAACCCAATTAAGAAAGACATAAAGTTGTTTTCAACACGCTAACAGTTCAATTTAACGTTGCCCACCAAATTGTGTTCTAAATTAAACCTACACCGTTTATGTGATCTATTCTTATAACTTGAATCAACAAAGTTTACAACTAATAATAGTTATCTTGTTCATTAATGATTATTACCAATTATTAACCCTAACCTGTCAAACTCAATATATTCAGCAATAATCGTCAATCAAAATCAACAATTATCAATAATTCTATAATCAAAAGGAACTCAATCTCAATTAATCATAAAATCACGTTAGGTAATCACTAATAATCAATAAATAACCAAGGATCATCAAATAAACACATAAACATTCATAAAATCCGATATAATCCGCAATTCAATAATCAAATCATCATCTAAGTAATCATCATCCAAGCAAATACAATAAAAATTTAGCTACTCATAATGTTCCAGAAAATCAGAAACGAAAACATAACCGAAATCATAATCAAATGAAAAGGATTAAAGTATTCGAACCGAAAAATCAAAAGAATGATTGAACAATCGAAAGAGATTCAAATCTTCTTGCTTTCTACCTTCAAAATGCTCCCGAAATGAGGGAAAAACCCCCTCTAATCGTCTCTGGTTGAATGGTTTTGGTTTGTGTGAAGTTATCAAGTGAAAACCCTAAAATCGGACTAAAATAGCCGAAAAAGTCATCCATACGGCGTATGGAATTCCATACGGCGTATGGATGTAAAAGCCCATCAGTCCAGCCCGCGATAAGAGGTTTCAGCCCAGTTTTTCAATCCATACGGCGTATGGACATCCATACGCCGTATGGATGCATTTTCAGAAAAAATGGAAAAAACGAAAGTTGTAGCCCTATGTGTTAGCTAAATTCTCCAAGTTGAATCACCTCAATCGGAGTTCGTATGAGAAAGTTATGGCCAAAATACTAACAGCTGTCTGAAAACTCAGCTTTTACATTCTTCCTCCATTTTCAGCTCATCTTTCATTCTTTTTCCGATTCGAGCTTCATTTGAACTTCAATCCAATCCAATCTTGCATATCTTCACTCTCTTAGCTTCTTTTCTTCGATCCAATCTTCTATTGTCCAATGTTTTATTCTTTTAGCAACTTTTCTTCCAAATAAGCTCGTTTTCCGTTTCTTTTCAATCCAAGTTCCAAATAAACTCCTAAATGCAGATATGAACGAAATAAGTATCTTATTCACACAAAATGCAGTAGAAACCTATTAAATGAAGGGGTAATTAGTACTATAATTTAGTACATTTTGGCGTTTATCAGACGTTTTAGTTCCGAACGAACATATTTATATTTATATTTTTGATACAGATTCTAATAGATAAGTTTTAAGGAACAACTTAGGTATACTCAATTGGATAAAAGATTATAATTATTCAAACTATTATTTATTAAACTTATTATATGTACTTATGTCTATTTGCTTTGTTGGCTATTATTATTGGTGATTTACTAATGTAGAAGATCACTTAGGGTTAAGTCAAATCCTCATCATAGCAACACAATCATAAGGTTACGCAAAGTGTTACTAATTAATATGATCTATCATCAATTTATTATACAATTTCTATGGTTAGGCTTGAATCGCATTATTACTTTATATTAATGATTTATTCTTAGTTTATCGAATAAGGTTAAGATCAAAACATAAACACAATCACTTAATTTATATAAACAATTTATGGTCATCCTAGTTTAATATAAATCAGTTTAATTATGTCAAGAACAATCACTAAAATATCATAATAAAGACAACTCTTGTATAATAAACATTCAATAATATAGTTCCAACATAAACATATAATTCAAATAATAAACTCAATAAACATTCATTCAAACAAATATAATGAAAACCTAATTCACAATTAAATCAAATAAACAATATCATAAATAACTCAATAAGGTTATTAAAGTTACAAGGATAAAGAAATCGAACCAATTGATGAACTAGCTTTTCCTAGGGTTAAAAACCTTCAAACCCTAGCTCTTTAGCCTCCAAAATCGCACCTAAAGTCGACCTAAAACCCTAACTTTCGGTTTTAGTATTCTTGAATCGTATATGGTTTAAGCTAATTTGAGCCTTTATTTATAGTTTCCAAAACCGACGTCCCAACCGCCGGTTGGGTTCTCCAACCGCCGGTTGGAGTTATTTGCATCCGGGTCCAACTCCACGTGTCTGCACCACCTTCAAACCCTAAAGCTCAACCGCCGGTTGGTTAATCCAACCGCCGGTTGGTTAATCCAACCGCCGGTTGGTTAATCCAACCGCCGGTTGAATGTAAATTCCAGAATATTATAATTTCGGGCTTGGGCTTGATTTTTGGACTTTCAATCTTCATATCCGGACTTTATTCTCTTTTTGGCCCAATTCTTCATTTTAACTCTTTTGGTCTTCATTTCTTCAAGGTTTAAGCTCCTTTTTCTTTATTTCTTCATTTTCTTCAGTTTCTTTCAGTTTCGGATTAGTTTTTGCTCATTTTTCTTCAATCTTCAATTAAAATACATTTCTACAAATATTAAGAAAATAAGTATCTAAAATCATATAAATGCACTAAAATGTATATAAAAATAGGGATAAATTACTATAAAATATACTATCTATTTGATGATTATCAAATATCCACACACTTAAGTTCTGCTTGTCCTCAAGTAGAAAACTGAATAAAATTTAAAAATAAGCATCAAACTAATATTTAAGAATCAGAATACCAATACTAAAAATCTGTTTCATAAATTAAAATTTTAAACAATTTAATTAACATGGATAACTATAATGTATAAATAAAATTATTATTATTTGTGTAATATATAGCTCATGAATGATTACTAATATATTTGTCCACTTTAAACAATCTATATTTATATTTCTGAATACACCTTTATTGTTAGTATATATATTACTTATGATTTCCATATATGATATACCTTTAAATTTAGTTATACAATTTTCTTTTATATACCAATTAAATATATGAAATACATTTTTAAGAATCAAGACATTGGTGACAGGTCTGCATTTTCATGCAACAGAGCGACATAACTTGACTCAGGTTTAAGCAAAACCAGACTTGGTCAAACCATTTTGGCGACCTCATTATGTATCTTTTATTTTAAGACTTTTCAAGTACTTTTGACTTGCGTTTGCTTAATTTTTAAATATATATTAATAGAAACCAGGTCTATACTTTCGTATAACAGAGGAAACCATCAATATTTACCCCCAAATGTACTCACATAAGTAAATTGATATAAAATTATTGCAAAATAAATTTAAAAATTAAGACTTTTTATGTCATACATCATATTATGTATCATAAAATAATATACAAGTTATTTTATTAATTTATAAAAATTCAGAAATCTTCATATAGATTGCCTATTAGTACATCATATCATATAACTATATATCACTCCTTATTTAAGTAGCTTACGTTATATATACAAAACAGTTAATCCACATTAAAGTCTAAACTTTTAAATACAAAACAAAACTTTTAACAAAAGTATTCTTAACTAATAAATACTTAGTTATTCACTTAAAATTTTAAATTTTCAAAAATTTTAGAACAATAGAAACTTAAATGTTTAATTAAAGAAATTCTTTTTCTTACGAACCCTATCCCCACACTTAAATTATACAATGCCCTCATTGTATAAAAATTGATAAACAAAAGTGAGTAAAGGAAAGAAAAATAGAACAGAAAAACTCCCCTGACTGAAATTATAAATTTCATCATCGGCTAAGAAAAATCTGCTTGGTTGATTCCTTAATCTCTTTAAAAATAATATACAACATCCACACTTTCGTAGTTAATCACGGTTGCATTTAGCATATGCAATAAGCCTTTAAACCCCTCGGAGTGGACGAGTTATAGTCTCGTGAGGGTTTCCAGTGAACATACCCACAAAGTTCAAATTAAATAAATAAGTAAGAACTTTATAAATAAAGTGCTGAACTTACTGCCAGTCTAATGATATCACAAATAAACAACCATATCAGCATAATAATAATCATAATAAACGTGAAAAGTAAACATAATGATAAGTACAGTCATCCCGAATATAAATGTATCAAATGTATCCAACAGAATCTAATCATCATCTGAATCCTCCTGCCCTGGCTGTCTCGAAGGTCCAGCTCCATCATAAACCAAATGAATATACGGCTGAAACTCGATAGACCTATCTCTCAACAGCTGCTGTAACAATCCAAGCTGATAATCAGATCTATGAAAACTCTCTCTCTCTCAAATCTATCAAACCGCTGCTCCATACTGGCAAACCTCTGATCAATCGTATCCAATCCCCTACCATGTCCAATCTCAATCCTCTCCGGTCTCTGCTGAATATCATCCAATATATCACCCCGGCCACGACCTCTACCACGTCCTCTGCCTCTACCTACTGGCAGATCAATCTCTGGTACTGGTATCTCCGGTGCTGGTGGTATAACTGTTGCTGGTGGAACAGGGGGTCCTCTCAATCTAGCTCTATGTACAGGCTGCTGTCCAGGGGCAACCTCTGGTGTCCATAACAAAACTCCCTCCTGTACACCCTCCTGAATAATCCCTAACTCAATCAACTTGTCCTCGCCTAGCAAGGACATCCCAGGTGTAACCGGTGTACAAGTCAAAAAATCAGCAGCTCCCATCTGATAATAATGAGCTAACCTAGTAACATACTGCCCTCCACATAAACTACTGGTCCTCCTATGTCCTGTCGCTCCAGTGGTCATCCAATGAACTAATCTCCAGGGAACATTGATCAGCGTCCCCTGAATCATAGTATGCAAATAAAAGAAATCGGGCTGATAGACCTTCTCAGGTCCAGTGTGCCTACCACAAATAGAAGATGATAACAACCTATGTAACAGTCTATGAACCGGGCTCCTCATATGTATATCTGAAGGCGCTCTCTCTCCATAATCAACAATCGCCAGCTGTCTCCAATACTCAGCAATCTCTACAGATGAATACTGCTCTACCATACCTGCAATCAAATGATCTCCAAAAGAATGGTTGTGGAGCTCATCTAGTGTATAGAGCCCCACAGCTACCCCAAACTCAATCAAACTCATGGTCCTAGGCTGACCTCCCAAATAAAAATAAATTGAAGGCTGGTCAAACTGTCTAGAAGCACTATCAAACCTAAGGGTAGTATAAAAATCAATCACAAGCTCCCTATAAATAATCTCCCGAATCTGAAATAATCTAACCCAAGCCAAAGAAACAAAACCAACATCACCTGACTGTAACAGATAACTCTGAGTCATCAGCCTCCTCAGAGTAGCATCTCCAGTCTCACCCTCTCTGCGAGGATCTATAACTCTCTCCATAACTGACCAATCCAAAACATCCGGTTTCTCTACCGGCTGAGCAATATGCTCCAGTAATCCATCAGCGTACTTTGCTCTCCTATCTGGTGTAATCGACTCATGCTCAAAACGTAGGTAAGGATGTAGCTGGAAATCCTCTCTGTCTAATAATGCACATCCTCTCTGTCTCCTAGTAGACATAACTGTAAAACAAACTTTAAATAATTGTGTTAGATATATTATAAACATTTCAAAAGAAATTTGGGCAGCATTTCTGCTTAATTTTTGATAGCCACCTGTTTAATTTCTTAATATTATATCAAAACTAAACAGAATACTTAATCTAAATAGCAAATCAAAATATATCATTAATTCTACTATATTTATTGTCTCGAAATAATATCGAATCCAACAAGGTTTGTAATTTGTTGTAATAAATATTTAATATAGTTTTAACTGTCGAATTTTATAACGACCTATTTCAAAAATTATTTTGATTATAATGATACGTTATTTTAAATCATTCATCATTTTTTTTTATATTTGTACCCTAATGTGTTCAAAATTTCACTTTTATGCAATATTACCGAATTTTTGCTTTGATTCTTTTATTAAAAAGAGTTTATTTCGAAAACATATCGATTCTAAAAAGTTTATAAAATGTAATAATATTTATTTTTATTTTTTTATTATTTCAGACTATATATAATTCAAATTCAAATATGAACTAGAATTTTATTTCAAAATTTTATTGAATCAAAAATGTACCATTTCCTAATATAAGTGTGGTTAACTAATTAAAAATCGAATATCTTAATGAAACAACCAGAAACAATCCGCAAACAAACCTCAAACCGCAAAAATCATAACCTAACTAATTTCTAAGCATTCCTAATCATCTAAACTAGCAGAATACTTATAATTAATCCAATAAACGCAATCGAAACAAAAACTTTCGGATTAAAATTCGGAAAAACATAAAAACGAGTTTAGATAATACCTTTGATGATGTAAATCACAAAAACGCAATGCAAGGATGAAAATGCGATGATTCCCGGTCGAAATCCTTTGGTCCGGTCGTATGTGTGCGTGTAAATGTGTGTGTGTGTGTGTGTTAATGGCAGAAAACCCGATGGTTTTCTGGTTTTGATCGCAAAAGTATCCAACCGCCGTTGGGCTTCCCAACCGCCGGTTGGCTCAAAATTTGGCCAGGCCCTTTTTCGGTCCAATTAAAATTCATTGGGCTTAGGCCCATTAATACTTTTAGCTATATAATTCTAATATTTTTACGAATAAAATGCGTATTATAACAATTTACATTTACACAATATCTACAAATCATAATCTATGTGTATAAAATTTGTTTATGTTTTAGATAATAATTATTTTGAAAATTTTAAATAATAAATGGATAAAAAGAAATATGTTTTGGCAATTTGTACTTTTAATATAAATTCCTGTAATGCTGTTAGTTGTGACAAATAACAGATATAATAAATCTTACCTTGGTATACATAGATTTTTCAATCGGTTATTGTGTCGACTCATCCACCGTTTGGAAATTCGATTGTCGACTTTATCGTATTCCAAATATTGTTTCAATCTTTTTGTCACCAAAAATATTATATTTTGTATATCTGCAATCTTGTAAACAATGTTAAGCATGATTTCAAAACTTATAATTATAATCTCTTCTAAGTATTTCATTAATTTTTATCACTATTGCAACTCGTGTAAAAATCAATTCTAAATACTTAAAATTTCTATCATTTGTGTAGCTAATACAAATAAAGATGAGATAATCATATAATTCTGAAAACAATAAAATTCATATTAATCAACCATAAAACTAAAAACATTAAACTTTAAATATCCAAATAACATTCAAATCCTAAACCATTATAAAACTAAAACAAAAATTAGAAAGAATTTAACTAATTATTAAAAATGAAGAGGTTGCAAATGATCTTCAGAAATGATTTTTGGTGCTTAAGCCTACTTCCCGCTAACAGGTCTTCCAAAATTCTCAGGATAAATTCTGCGAAAGTGCAAATAGATCTTATTAGTTAACTCGGGTATTGGCGAGGCATATTCAGAAAAACTTTCATGATGAATCCTTTCAGCATCTTCTACTTCTATGAGTGTGTCAGCTACCCTTTTAACCTTCTTAGCTATTCTTCCTTCTTCATCAGTAACCATGTAATTATCTTCAACCTTTGTTTCTCTTTCCACATGATTATGTCTTAATGAATCCATTAACCCATAGAAACCTAAATGTATATCATGATAATCATATGTGTTATGAGTTCTCACTGCCTTTCCTATGTCCCTTAAGATTCTCCTATAGTATCCTTCTTGATGCTCCGTTGTTATCCCAGAATACCTAAAAGTATCTACCAACTGATAGTAAACTTCAGATAACCCTAAATGAAAAAGGTTATTTCTTTGATTATAATGAACTCCATTGTAAGCTAGTTGCAACTCCATTTTAGCATAAGTGACCAAGTTTGCCATTGGTTCGTCAAAAAAGTACCCAGGAATTATACGCGTTCTTTCGTCCCATTCTCCATGGTAAAATTCATCAACAATTTCTTGAACATAAAAATCAACCGTACAATCAATGAAAAATCTTCCAGAACCAATATGCTCTCTAGCTTTTATTCAATTGAAGAAATCTTGAAAGTTTTCAAGTAAACATATGTCAGCCATATTACTCAAGTTTCCAGTGGCATACTCTATTATCTCTTTAAGCTCTCTTAACATTTCTCTTTGTTTATCAGAATAAGGAAACAAAGACTTCTCAAATGTTTCATGCACATATGTATACTTCAACAATTGCTCTTCACAAAACGTTGGGTCTACCATCTCATGCTCACTTACAATATCATACTTCAGCTCATCTACACAGTTTATGAAATCATCTGTATCTCTAGTCTCATTAGATATAACCCAAGCAGTGAATTGTTCTTCCATTTTCTTAATCAACTCTTTCTGATAATCAGTATACTCTAAAGTGGATTTGTGTATGAGTTACATAATAAACCTAAGCTCATCTTCATGATACTCTAAGTAGTGAAACATATCTTCCTTATTTGAAACTACAGGTGGTGATTCATAGTCTTCTTCTTCATTAGATAGCTTGATCTTATTGTTTGGTTCAAAAGAATGGTAATCTACTTCTATATCTTTGAAATCCATATTCTCATTTCCAAAGTCCATTTCCATCAACTCCATTCTAATAACAGCTAAATTTTTCTGTGCACAAAGAATAGCACATAGCTCAGATTACTTATCTAGTCCTAAGTAACTTATTATACAATTTTTAATGTAATTTCCTTTACATTGCTAGTCAAAAAGATCTCGGTAGCTCCATTGATAGTACACAAAAGCGGAGAAACAGGTCAGCGCTAAGCTTATTAAAAACCTATTTCTTTCGAGAAGCACCTTACCTCTTATATGATAAATCAATGAGATAGGGCTTTACTCCCATTATACCTTTGTTTTTGTCAGTATTCTCAATGGGTGAGCCGATATTTCTTATTGATTTTGCAAAGTATCAGAAATAAAAATTATACAAGTAAAATAATTAGTTTAATTTTAAATACACCGCTTCCCCGGTAAAACAAAAGTTCAACCGGTTAAGTGTTCCCCGACAGCGGCGCCAAAAACTTGATGTGGTGAAAGTATATGCAATTATAATAACAAGTTACAATTAAGGAAATACTAAATAATACTATCACACAATTCAGGCAAGATTGACCCGTTCATGTAATATAGCTTAATAAGTAAGTCCAAATTCGAACATAAGGAACACAAGAAACGTGATTCTTATTTATAACTAATTATCTATTTATTCTAATTACAGATATTTACAATTATAATACAAATAAATACAAGGATCCAATTTACAATAATCTACAAGATAAGGGGGACGTTTTAGTTCCGAACGAACATATTTATATTTATATTTTTTACCTCCTCAGTAGTTGGTGGAGTTTGAGTCTCGTCGTTTGTGTTAGCTGGTGCTAGAGGAGGAATGTCTTCCATGTCTGTGGCAAGAGCGTTTAGTGAATATCGTGAGGCCTATATATATATATATATATATATATATATATAGCATATAATATAGCCTAATGTGTCTAGCACAAAAAAGTATAGGTCCGGTTTCTCTCGTGGTCAGAGTCAACTAGTGTATTCCTGTTCAGACCTCACATCATCTTTCCTTAATTGTACATAGTTGATCAGGCAATGTTAAATTAAAGTCGTATGATGTAATTCCTGAACCAGTCATACCTAATAAGGAAATACTGCCTAACGGTCATAGTCTAGGCCCACTAAATGCAACCTAGTTCACTATAACCTTAGGCTCTGATACCAATCTATCGCACCCCCAAATTCGGGTTGCGGAAGCGAATCGGGTCGGGGCGCGACTAATCAATAATCAAGCATATAAGATATAATAAACGACTCTATATGCGTCATTTTAAACAAAAATACATTGATTGTAATAAAAGTTTACAATAATTTATAGTTACAAAAGCTCGGTAATCTATCTGGGAGATTCTATGGCATTACTACTTTTACAAAATATAATAATGCAGGAAAATCTCTTGATTGTTTGCATTCGAATCGAGCTAGATAATCCTAAGCAGTCCTACTACTGCTGTGTACCTGAGAATACATGCTAAAAGGGTCAGCTAACGCTGGTGAGCTCACAGGTGTAATAATGAAACAATAATGTATGAACCACAAAATTAGTATAATGATTTGAAATCAATCAAATAAATATGTATATTACTGCCATGAGCTCATAGTTTGAGCTTAACTGAGGGGTCAGGATCACAATCAAGTGCCTGATCGAGTTTGCCTCCTGCATGTGCCTAATCTTACACATGTGTGAACAAATGATAATGCGTCCGTTCGACCGCAGTCATGGTAGCGCGACTACCCCGGACGGGGATTGTCAATCCCATATGGTACCATACACTAACACTCACGCTAAATCCATACTAACAAACTATGATGTGGAGGGCTTCATGATTAGTAAAAACAACTCATGCAGTCAATATATCAAGTTTCGTACTTGTGTTCAGATGTAAATAAAAGGCAGCATGTATTCCCATCCCTGGGTTTAAAACAGTAAAATGAGGGGCTATGAGACTCACCTGAGTCTGATGATATGCAGTGAAGCAAATATGATGTGGTACAATGCAGTGTCCGAAGACTGTAACCTGTCAGGCGTTCAAAACGCACAAGGTTATAAGTATATGTGTACGTCTCAAAAGAACCGTCCATGCTAGTTGTTCATCCAACTAGTAATGTCCAAATGATTTGGTTTGATTTGTTTGTTTGAATTTTTTTTTTTTTGAAAACGTGTACGGCCCTTTGGTGTCGGTTGGTAATAATAATCTTTAAAGTATTATTATTATGTGTTGATCCATTGTATACTATTAAAGTATATGATTGGTAAGTTGTATCGTATATAAGTATTGGAGTAACGTGTGTTCGACACTTAGTGTGAAAACTAGTTTTCAAGTTTCTGATTTAGGCTACACTTTTTTTTTTTGGGTAAAGGGGTTACCCCCGGCAAATATTATAAATGATAAAAAGCGTTACAGTTACAAGAAAGATTACAACACTTAACCTATGAAATGATTAAGTGCATACACATGACATGCCATGTGTATGACATCCTGCAAAAGCACAACCTAGACCAACCAAAACAGCCTATACAAAACGCCAAGCTATAATCCATTGCAACCGCATTCTAGAAAAATCAATCAGATGAAGAGCACACCCGCTTCGGGATCTTCCATCTCTCCATAGCACGAGTCGCCCTAAGAGAAGGTTTAAATGTGAGGGAAACCATCTTCAATCTAATAGTCAAAATAATAACATCCGCAAGCTCCAAGGCTGATCTCCTCCCTTTGGCAAAAAGACGAAAATTACACTCTTGCCAAATAAAGTAAGTTGAAGCAGCCAAAACAAGCCGAGAAACCAAATGATCAATATTCTTCACAGACTTGGCCTTCATGAAGAAAGGAATCAAATGATCCAGCTTGTCCGACACCACCTGCAAATCAGCATGACTAATAACTCTGAACCACACCTGCGAAGAAAATGAGCACTCAAAGAATAGATGAGAGTGTGAATCAGGGCAAGATCCACATAGAAAACATCGAAGCAGGTTTAAGTTGACCGAAGGGCCAACATCCCATTGCCTCATACGATCTTGAGTCTTCAACCTGCCTTTAAAAACCAGCCACAAATGAAAAGAATGTCGAGGAATACAATGAGGAAACCAGACAATAGAAGCCCAACTAACAGACGAATTTCTCGATCTAATGGCATCCCAAACTTCACCAACCCGAAAATTAGAGAAATTCCCAGCCCCATCACGCCAAACTAACTTATCAGGTTGAGAAGACAAGTCAGGAACCACAATCTGAGATAAAAAAGGATACCTCTGAATCCAAGAAGATGGCCATCTCCAAGAGGTACCCTCAATTAGGTTAGAGACCGAGTCTGTAATCGAGAAACCCTGACGCGTAATGTCCCGGTGAGAAGAAAAAATACGAGCAATAGGACTCTGGTCACACCACATGTCATACCAAACCAATGCAGATTGCCCATTACCAAGCTGATACCAACAATGAGGACGAATCAAATCTCGAATATGAAGCAAGCTCCTCCAACCCCAACTCATGTTTTTCTGAGGGGCAATATCCCAAAAGCTGCGATTACGCAACTTATAAGCATAGATCCATCGAACCCAAATGGAGCTCTTCCTGGAAATGATATTCCAAATATGAGAAGTCATAAGAGAAATATTCCAGTCTTTCAGCCGACGGATCCCCAGCCCACCCTCTTGCTTGGGCACACATAAATCCTCCCATGAAACCTTTGATTTACCAGTCTTCATAGGCCCTTGGCACCAAAGAAAACCCCTCATAAGCTTCTCTAACTCAGAAATTATCAACTGAGGAAGAATAAATATAGATGCCCAATATCCGTGAAGAGATGAGAGAACAGAAGTAATAAGTTGGACACGACCAGCTAAGGACAAGGACTTATTCTTCCAATTACCAATTCTATTCTGGACCTTCTCTACCAAAACTCTACAATCCGTTTTCAGAAGTCTTGTAGAAATTAAGGGAACACCCAGGTATCGAACAGGTAAAACACCTTCCTCAAAAGGCATAATACTAAGAATACTCTGCCGCACATGCATAGGAACATTACAGAAGAAGGCTGTACTCTTTGGAATGCTAGGAATCAACCCCGAAACCTGTTTGAATTCATTAAGGGCAGATTGTAATACCTTAACCGAATTCAAATCCCCGTGAGCAAATAAGAATAAGTCATCAGCAAAACAAAGGTTAACAAGATCAAGCTTATCATAGTTAGCATGATACTTAAAAAAATTCGACTCATCCACCTTCTTCCTAATCATTAAAGTCAACACTTCCATAGCCAATGTAAAGAGATAAGGCGACATAGGATCTCCTTGTCGCAAACCTCTTCTTCCCTGAAAATAACCATGGACATCCCCATTAATACTTAGAGAGAAAGAGGTACTAGACACACACGTCATAATCCGATCTACCATTACAGGGTGAAAACCGAATCCATGTAATATAGCCCGAAGAAAATTCCAATCCACAGTATCGTATGCGTTTTGGATATCAATCTTAAAAGCACATCGAGAAGCTCCGTGATTTAAGTGATAACGCCGCATAAGCTCCTGAGTCAGAAGAATATTATCCGAGATGTTCCTACCCGGAATAAAAGCCGACTGATTATCACTCACCAAATTAGCCAAAACATCCTTAAGTCTATTATTAATCAACTTACTAATACACTCATACAAAACATTACATAAGGAGATAGGACGAAAATCATTAATCCCCAAAGGGGTAGCAACCTTCGGAATTAAAGCAATAACAGTATGGTTAATCTCTTTCAATATCCGACCATTGGAAAAGAAGTCCCGCACCGCATAAAAAACGTCATTGCTAATAATATCCCATGATCTCTTAAAAAAAGCAGCCAAAAAACCATCAGGACCCGGGGACTTAGAATCACCAATAGAAAACATAGCCCTCCTAACCTCATCCATAGAAACAGGGCGAATCATCAAATCAGCCTCATGAGTCGAAAGCTTCCTAGAAAACAGCCCCGTAACCTCTAAAGGCCGACAATCACCTGGGCATCCCAAAAAATTCCGATAATGATCCACAAAGGCCAGAGGAACCGAATTTTCCTCATGCAACATTATTCACATCATGCACTCGATCAATCCTACTCCTATTAACCTTTTCTTTAACCACATTATGGAAATATTTAGAATTACAATCCCCAACCCAAAGCCATTCAATCTTGGCTTTCTGCTTAAGAAATCTCTCCTCATCAGTAACAGCAGCATTAAAAGCACGAAGATAGGCACTCTCCTCTTCTCTTAGATCAACAGAATCCGGGTTACGATCTAACGCTTTCTGAACCTCATCCAATTCAGCTCTAAGACTAACCACCCTCTTATGAATATTTCCTTGGGCCCTCATCAAACCGGCTAAAGGCTTCTTCTGATTCTTTAACCGTCTAGTAATCTGAAACATAGAGTGTCCCTCAATCACCTCATTCCACGCATCCTGAACAAGACTTTTAAATTCAGGTTTATGGACAAGCAAATTATAGAATCTGAAGGACTTAACCCTGGATCTATGAACTCTAGGTAGCGTGAGAACAGCAGGAGAATGATCAGAAATCCTATAGGGTTAAAAAATAGCAAGCGCCTCAGGAAAACTATCCAAAAAATGACCATTACACATGATACGATCAATCTTCCGCAAAATACCCGTATCAGATTGGGGTTTCTGATTCCAAGTAAAATGCAGCCCAGTAGCATGAACATTTATAAGCCCAATGTCTTCCACACACTCCCTGAATTCCCGCGTGGAAATAGAATGTCTAGAAGACCCAGAAGAAGAATCATCCAAATTCAGAATGGCATTGAAATCACCTAAAATCGTCCAAGGAGTGTTGCGAGCAAATCTACTATGCAACCGAAGGGCATCCCACAACTCACGTCTGCGAGTATGAGAATTACTAGCATACACAAACTAACAATAGAAAAACAGAGTACTATCTCTCACTCGAACCTGACAATGCATAACCTGATCCGTGAACGAAATAACCATCATATCCACCCTATCCGAATTCCATCCAAGAATAATACGGGAGGCATTAGCACTCCTAGAAGCATTAGAAGTCCATTTCCAGTTTCAGAAAACTCTTGAACAAATCAGATCAAGGTTGGAAATATGAACATGCGACTCCAAAATAGCACAAATGCACAACTTATTCTCACTCACCACCTGCTGAACCTCATTCTGTTTGGGGACCCGGTTCAAGCCCCTAATATTCCATGAAGCTAGACTAACCATCGAGAACTGGGATACAGGGAGTGCTTGCCCCCTCAGAACCATGAACATCAGTTGGAAGTTTCATAAAATCATCCGTCTCATCATAAACATTCTCAATATCAGAGTCCGAATCAACCAATGAAGTTCTATGACCAGAACCATCCCCTTGAGTAGAGGGATGATTCTTAACAAATATATCCCCCTCATTAGCCTGAATCTTCTTACCCCTAGGGTCTTCCTCTTTATCATCCTTAGTCAGAACACTAAACCTATTACCTGTTACCTTCTTTGAAGCCTGATTCTGATTACTAGTACTTGGCCCCTGGAAGGAATTATTTCCCGAGTTTTTCACCCTATACATTACCTTCGGTTTTGGCTTAACCAAAGAAAACCCATCCTGTGACTTCCCACCCTGTTTTAAAGGTCCACGAGCTGTCTGTTTAGGAGCCACAAAATCAGAATTATTAGGCTTCCTAGCCTCAACCCGAGTCACATTCTTAGGACATTGATCATCATTATGCCCAAAGATTTTACAAGTACAACATCTAGGCGGCCGCCATTCATATTCGACCCTGACCGTGTAAATAGTCTTACCATTACCTTCAAGTTTAGGGATAGCCACTGAAACACTTTCTTTTAAATCAGACCCTGAATCAAGTTCAACCATGCAACGAGCAAAATTAGGACGACCCCAAGAATCCGCACACATTGTACTAGTATAGGAATCAAGCATAAGCGGGTTCCCAATTTTAGTTGCAATACTACTCAACCCAACCTCATTAAAAGCAAGAAGTGGAACATTATGTAATTTTATCCATACCGGCACTTTCGATAAGTCCTCCTTCTCTAAATCAGCATCAGAAGACCATCTTTTCAGCATTATAGGAACTTGTCGAATCATCCAAGGCCCCCCTTCAATAACCTCACTCATACCTTGTTCCGTAGAAAACTTAAAGAAAAAGAAGCCACTTGAATTCATCATGACTTTTTCGATGCCAAATTTTCTCCATACATTCATGACATAACTATGAACTACGGGATGAGCCAATCGTTTCCCAATAAAATATCCATACAAAGTGTTGGAATACTTTTTACTAGCTTCAATGACCGTTTCCAATGGAATTTCCACATCCACATCACTACTACTCGAAGAAGCCAGGTTCATAGCACGAAAGTTAACCTTATGTTTCCCCACACGATCCACCACCTAAGCATAGGATTTAGCTCCATTAGTAGGCTGTTTTTGAACCGGCTGTTGAACAACAACCGTAACATCCTCCAGTCTATCAATACCACGCATACCACCATTGTTACCTGTTAGATTTGCCATAGGAACATCATAAGTTGACATACCAGTAGCCAAATTAGGATTGGATACAGGAACCTGTTGTGTTGGAGTAATCTCCACCTGCTCGTCTACCAATTTAGCACTTACGTCAACCTTATGATATCGCAAACTAGGATCACGATCTTCCACCTCATTCTTATCACTAGAATGCATACCAGGGATTTTAGAGGAGTCATTCCCAACCTGATTTGCATCTGCCACGTTAACAGAACTACCCTCCTTCTCCGCAAACCCACCAATATCCAAACCTGCACTTCTCGATTCACCATGATGAATAACACTAGAATCCCATGCAGAAACTGAATGAACCGTAGGTATAGTGGCATATACCGAAGAAGAACTCGAAGAATTCAGATTACTCAAGGAGGAAACTGCATCATTCGATTGGCCATCACCATAACCAGCAATATACGACTGGCCATCACCATCATTAAACGATGGTGCAACACTTACCTTAACATCTAATTTTTTAGAGTAAGACATGTAAGAATCAGAAACAGGATCATTATCATTGGTATTAACCTCGTGAATCTCACTCAAATAAGAAGGAAATTTAGTTTCCTTATAATCGGAATTAAAACCTGGGCGCCAAGCTTTATGCATATCGGCCATATTAGGGTTAGGGTTAACCCTAGCCGCATTATGAATATGATTATCTGCATCCGATTAACTAGATGGAATACCAAGGCTCCTTAATCGATCAAATCTAGCAGCAATTGACTCCATATTAATGCCCTTACTATCGACACTAGTAGAACCAGATTTTAGGGTTTTCACATCTTCTTCCGAATGAGCAGCATTTGCGTAATCAGAATCAAATTCAGAATGCGAAGAAGCACCCCCAAGATCACC
Source organism: Helichrysum umbraculigerum (assembly GCA_949592205.1). Lineage (NCBI taxonomy): Eukaryota > Viridiplantae > Streptophyta > Magnoliopsida > Asterales > Asteraceae > Helichrysum > Helichrysum umbraculigerum. Next base: position 57,359,964 of record CATIUR010000001.1, on the reverse strand, counting down.
ATCACTTTTCACCCCATGCTTCCTAGAACCAGGACTAAAATTTGACTTCTTCTTTCTCCTTTTTGAGGCCGATTGCTTCATCTCTAATAACGAATCAAAACCAGAAAAAAACCACAGCGAGACAGATATGGATTAATTAACTTACGAGGATAAAAAATAACTAAGAAAACAACCTGTTCATGAATCAGAAAGCTTCATGAAAAAATTGCCCAAAACCCTAGATGGTAGAGAGAGAATCGGCCAATTAACTTTGTCTATGCTACACTTAGAGCGTCACTTAGTAGTTTTTGGCCTACTTAGTAGTTTTTGGCGATACTAGGAGAGTGTCGCATATATAATGAAGTTCAGTGTTGTATGCGTCACTGAGTGAAGTGTCGCATAAGGTGGAGTCACTAAGGTTAATAGCCGCAGGTGTACTGTTCCTAACATAGGCGTCACTTCGATGAAGTGACACTAGTATGCATCATTTGGTTAATGCGTCACTCGGTGAGTGTCGCTAATAATAGTTTTACATCCATAATAGCGTCACTAGCTAAGTGTCGCATGAAACCTTTGGTCTCTGCGACACTTAAGGCTGATCGGTTTTGGTCATCATCGAAAACGTGGTCAATGGCCTAGGTTTGACACGAAACTTTTACCCAAGTCTTAAAATGGTCCAATAAGTTCAATAAAATTATTGGTTCGTGTCAGGGTTCACCCGAAGTGTCGGTTTTGTAAGATGACTAAAACAGCCCTTATGTTTATATTTTCAGATTTTCGACTCGATGAACCTCTCGTTTTATACACTTTTTATTCCAAACCAAGTCTCACCAAAAATCACAGTAGGATATCCACATGTCTAGTTCATTTCTGCATTTTATGGTATTTTTATAAATTCATCTACTATTTTTAACAAAAATAAATATGAAGAGTGGTCGGTTTTGGTCTAAAACAGACACTAGCTCGAAGATCAGCTTCTACACCAAAATACGCGTATTTATGGAAAAGGTTAAAGAAGAACTTTTTGTAGAGGATATCCATACAGAGATTTCGGTATAAGATTCATGTGTTGATTCATCCTAGAACTCAAGTTATGGTTGATTTTGTGAGATGATTTTCAGAGACAGAAAACTGTTAAGATATGTGTGTTTATAAAAACGTGTTTCAAGCTTTTGTTTTGACATTTTCTTGTTAAATGAGCAACATAACATATTTATAGGTGTTCAAGTAAATCTAGAGAGAGAAAGTAATTCCTTACAAGAAAAGAAGATGATCTAGAGAGAGAGATGGGAAGGATGAACTCGGTTATGCTTCTTGCTTCGTTTTCCTTTGCTTCTCTTCTTCAAAATGATGGTGGTTGATGATGGATTTAGGTGGTGATGATGGTTCCGAATGGTGGTGAGGGAGAGGAGGGAGGAGGTGGTTTTAGAGTGAGAGTGTAGAGAGAGAAGTGGAGTGGTGATGAATGAGAGAATTGGTGATGATTTGGTGGTTTTGATCACCAACAAGAAAGAAGCAAGATCCACAAAATGTGGATCTTGTTTGGGGTTGGGTAAAACCGGCCCATGGGGGCCCCACCAAGGTGGTGGTGTCTCCAAATTTCGTTCCCGTGTTTGTGTTCCGTGCGGTGTTCGTTTCCCCGGTCGTTTAGACGTTCGTTTATATTTTATGCGTAATTCGTACGTATTTTAAATGACATTCGAATTTCAATATTTTTAATACTTGGAAAACATTTATAAAAATGTTTGGTTATGATATCGGTATCGATTTACGCGTTCGTGTTTCCGGGTATTTAATTACGTGACGTTTTAATTAAACGTTTTTGTTATCGTTATACTTCACGATATATTAAAAAAATCAATTCCATGCAAAATAATATATTTTAAGTTTATAAAATATATTTTGACGTTTATTCAATTGTCGGGCGCGTTTCGCGCGTTTTCGATCGTTTCTGAGCATTTTATATGATACGAAATACTTACAGAATATTATCAAAATAATATTTAGAAATAAATATGTTTATCAAATAATTTCATATTATTCAATAAATTGAGTTCACCAACGTCCGTATTATTGTATCGGGATCCGCCCGATATGAAAATGCACGATTCAAATAAATCGCGTACGTGTATATATATTCCAATATATATAATGATACACATAATTAGCCTATTACTAAACTAATTACACGTATTACAAAGTGATTAGGACCTAATAATTTGCCCTAATTTGTCGGGTGTCACAAATCGACTGTGTGTTGAACTTGTGGGACATCAAGATGGAAGCTGGATACAAAGAAAAATAAAGTGAAAGACAAAATTCTGGCAAAGGTAATGTGGTATTTTCCAATAATATCAAGAATGCAACGTCTCTTTAGGATACAAAGTATTTAAGAAGATTTAAGATGGCACACGACAAGGAGGAAAACAGATGGTGTGTTACGTCACCCCGCAGATTCACAGGCATGGCGTACCATAGATAAAGAATTCCCCGAAATTGCTAAAGATCTAAGAAATCTAAGGCAAGGAATATCGGCTGATGGGGTTGACATCAACAGAGAAAATAGGCATCACAGTGTATGGCCAGTTTTAACTGTCATATACAACCTTCCTCCATGGTTGTGTATGAAAAACAAGTTTATAATGCTTTCTGTGTTGATACCTGGATACCCGGGAAATGATATCGATGTTTTTTTAGAACCGCTGGTTGATGAACTGCATGCCTTATTCGAGACAGGGGTCGATACATATGATGCTTTCACAAAAAAATCTTTAATCTACGGGCGGTTGTGTTATGGACAATAAATGATTACCCTGCACTTGGTACTTTATGTGGCTGCCAACCAGTGGACACAAAGGTTGTGTAGTATTTGGGAAAGAAACATATTGTGTTAGACTTCTTGCGTCATCCAAGCAGAGTTATGTTGGTCACAGAAGATATCTACCATATACCCACGCGTTCAGAAAGCAAAAGAAGGCGTTTAATGGAAAACAAGAATTCCGCCCGTATCCAATTCCAATGACTGGGGAAGAAATATACAACGAGGTAAAACACATTGAAAATAAGTAGGGAAAGGTAAAACGACCAAACAATATGGCATCAGAAAACCAGAAATATGCGAGAGGCATAGGTGGGAAGATCCAAAAGCACAAAAGGAAAAGAGGAAAAGAATATGGTAGTTCAAGCCAAGTAAATGAACATTTGGTATCGAAAGCTTAAGTATTGGAGGCATAATGAAGTTCAACATTGTATTGATTTCATGCATATAGAAAAGAATGTTGGTGAGAGTCTAGTCGGAACTTTGCTAAATATTTCTGGAAAGACGAAAGATGGAGAGAATGCTCGATTGGATCTGGCAGAATTGGGGATATATAAAACAGAGTTGTTTGCTAGGAAAGATGGAGACAAAACAGTACTACCTCTAGCAGGTTACACATTAACGAATGCCGAAAAAGACATCTTTTGTCAAACGTAATACAACATCAGGGTACCGCAAGGCTATTGTTCAAATTTCTCGTGTTTAGTCAGCCTAAAAGATAGGAAGCTCATCGGCCTTAAATCACATGACTATCACATGCTAATGCAAGAGTTTTTGCCCATTGCAATACGTTCAATCATGCACCAACCCACACGATATGCTATCATCAGGTTTTGCTTTTTTTTAAATCGATATGTAGCAAAGAAATTGTATTAGATGAACTAGATAAGATGCAAGAAGAACTTTGTGTCACACTCTGCCTACTCGAAAAGTTCTTTCCTCCCTCATTTTTTGATATTATGGTCCATTTGACTGTGCACCTAACTAGGGAGGTAAAATTATGTGGTCCGATATGCTTTTCGGTGGATGTATCCCTTCGAACGATGTATGAAGGTTATTAAAGGACATGTGCGAAATAGAAATAGACAAGAGGGATGCATTGCTGGGGAGACTATTGCAGAAGAAACAAGAGAGTTTTTCGGCGAATATAAAAAATCCATGAAAACTATTGGTATCCCACGTGATAAACATGAAACTGATGAAAAAAATGAGGACGGAAAGCCACTGTCGGCCGGCAAATCAAGTGAAGTTTCTGCAGAACTCCTTCGGAAAGCACATTTGTATGTAATACAGAATACATATGAATTTGTACCGTATATCAAGTAAGTATTACTAACACATGTCTATTTCGTTACTTAATTAAATTGTTGCAACAAACATAATAACCAAACACCATGTTTCAGGCGACACAAGCAGGTTTTGGAAACACAAAACCCAGGTAAGAAAAAAGCATTGCTGGAGAATTAGCACATTATATCTTTTGTTACATGGTTACGCGAAGAGGTAATTAATTATTTTTTATAACTGTTTGTTTGTTGTTCCTTCAATTTGAAGCTCATGTGTATATATACTTGTAATGAGATTTAGGTTGAGATAGAATTAGCGATCTCCAAAGAAAGTGTATCAGAAACCGTAAGGTGGATTTCATATGGACCACGCGCCACCATAGTGAAATACAGTGCATATAACATCAATGGGTATAAATTTCGTACTAAATGTAGTGATGGCAACGTTTAGCAAAACAGTGGGGTTAGTGTTGTGACAGAAGATATGCACATATCCAAAGGAGTAGCAACCACAAGACTCAAATTGTATTATCGGGTTTTGCAAGAGATATGGGTACTAGATTACCATTTCAGGAAACTCCCTCTTTTCAAATGTGATTGGGTTAACCATCTGGCTGGTGGGGTCAAACTCGATGTTACGCTTGGTTATGCACTGGTTGACCTAAATAATTTAGGCCACAAGGTTGATCCGTTCATATTAGCCGCACAAGCACAACAAGTGTTTTATGTGAATGACCAGCTAAGTAGAAATTTGTCTATTGTCTTAAAGACACCTCCCAAGAATTACAGAGATATATATGATGAAATTGATGAGGAATTTAGTACCGTCATTCACCCGCACAATGATAACATTTTGCCGCGTGTGGATGCACGTGACTTGGATAATGAATCACGAGATGATTACTGTCGAACCAACTGCGGAGGTATTGTTATACCAAAAACCAAGTGATCGCACCATGTCATGCTGGAACACTAGCTGTATTGTAATACGTTAACCTGGCTTGTAAATTGCCTTTTAATTATTTTATGGAATGATCATTTGTATCTTAATTTCTCATAATTCCATATTTTATTTTATGTACATTGCCATGTAGTACATCATTTGTGTAAATTACAACATAAATACTTAACATAAACGTCATATATAACAACAATTTTACATTAATGACTTTAATATGCAAAAACATGTTGAGAGTGGGATTCGAACTTGGATCCCAACCATTCCAGCTACAAAGAAACATGTTAACCAAGTGAGCTAAATGTTAAGTCCGTTTACAAACGAAATACTTTTTATATAACTATCTATGCTAGCTTTTGGCCATATAAAACACACGCACATAATAAGTTATGTCACCATTAAACACACATAATAAGTTATGTGACCATATGTACCTGCTTTTGGCTACACTGCAATCATGTGTGACAAACTCGACTACATGATTTAGTCACATAAACAATTACTTCATGTGACCATATAGTGGCATATGATTTAGACAAACAAACTAACACTCAATGTGACTAATATAAAACTTAATGATAATCGTTGTTGCCCATTTTGGCTCTAAAGAAAAGCCATATAATTATTTCACAACGTGACTGTTGTGAATATGTTCGTCACATGTAATCACCTAAAATGTGGCCATAAACATCATTTAGCTACACAATTGGGAAATGGTGTAGCTATTATAAAGCCATATAGTCACATGATCGTGCTACAAATTAATGTGACTATACGGATTAGCTTTTCTCATTCTAACACATACTGCACTTTAGACACACATACTAAGTTATGTGACCATATGTACCTGCTTTTGGCTACACTGCAATCATGTGTGACAAACTCGACTACATGATTTAGTCACATAAACAATTACTTCATGTTACCACATAGTGGCATATGATTTAGACACACAAATTAACACTCAATGTGACTAATATAAAACTTAATGATAATCGTTGTTGCCCATTTTGGCTCTAAAGAATAGCCACATGAATATTTCACAACGTGACTATTGTGAATATGTTCGTCACATATAATCACCTAAAATGTGGCCATAAACATCATTTAGCTACACATTTGTGAAATGGTGTGGCTATTATAGAGTCATATAGTCACATGATCGTGCTACAAATTAATGTGACAATACGGATTAGCTTTTCACATTCTAACACACACTGCACTTTAGACACACATACTAAGTGACAAACTCGACTGAAATCATATGTGACAAACTTGACTACATGATTTAGTCACATAAACAATTACTTCATGCGACCATATAGTGGCATTTGGTCACAGTGTTCAAGGGTGTGACATAGATTTGTCACATTTTATGTGTGTAGCGTGACTAACGCTTCGAACTTACTCTTCATTTTTCGCGCGTTCCAAATTCATATGTGACTAAATAATCAGCAAAAAAATAGCAGTGACTTGGATAATGAATCACGAGATGATTACTGTCGAACCAACTGCGGAGGTATTGTTATACCAAAAACCAAGTGATCGCACCATGTCATGCTGGAACACTATCTGTATTGTAATACATTAACCTGGCTTGTAAATTTCCTTTTAATTATTTTATGGAATGATTATTTGTATCTTAATTTCTCATAATTCCATATTTTATTTTATGGTACATTGCCATTTATTGTAGTACATCGTTTGTGTAAATTACAACATAAATACTTAACATAAACGTCATATATAACAACAATTTTACATTAATGACTTTAATATGCAAAAACATGTTGAGAGTGGGATTCGAACTTGGATCCCAACCATTCCAGCTACAAAGAAACATGTTAACCAAGTGAGCTAAATGTTAAGTCCGTTTACAAACGAAATACTTTTTATATAACTATCTATGCTAGCTTTTGGCCATATAAAACACACGCACATAATAAGTTATGTCACCATTAAACACACATAATAAGTTATGTGACCATATGTACCTGCTTTTGGCTACACTGCAATCATGTGTGACAAACTCGACTACATGATTTAGTCACATAAACAATTACTTCATGTGACCATATAGTGGCATATGATTTAGACAAACAAACTAACACTCAATGTGACTAATATAAAACTTAATGATAATCGTTGTTGCCCATTTTGGCTCTAAAGAAAAGCCATATAAATATTTCACAACGTGACTGTTGTGAATATGTTCGTCACATGTAATCACCTAAAATGTGGCCATAAACATCATTTAGCTACACAATTGGGAAATGGTGTAGCTATTATAAAGCCATATAGTCACATGATCGTGCTACAAATTAATGTGACTATACGGATTAGCTTTTCTCATTCTAACACATACTGCACTTTAGACACACATACTAAGTTATGTGACCATATGTACCTGCTTTTGGCTACACTGCAATCATGTGTGACAAACTCGACTACATGATTTAGTTACATAAACAATTACTTCATGTTACCACATAGTGGCATATGATTTAGACACACAAATTAACACTCAATGTGACTAATATAAAACTTAATGATAATCGTTGTTGCCCATTTTGGCTCTAAAGAATAGCCACATGAATATTTCACAACGTGACTATTGTGAATATGTTCGTCACATATAATCACCTAAAATGTGGCCATAAACATCATTTAGCTACACATTTGTGAAATGGTGTGGCTATTATAAAGTCATATGGTCACATGATCGTGCTACAAATTAATGTGACAATACGGATTAGCTTTTCACATTCTAACACACACTGCACTTTAGACACACATACTAAGTGACAAACTCGACTGAAATCATATGTGACAAACTCGACTATATGATTTAGTCACATAAACAATTACTTCATGCGACCATACAGTGGCATTTGGTCACAGTGTTCAAGGGTGTGACATAGATTTGTCACATTTTATGTGTGTAGCGTGACTAACGCTTCGAACTTACTCTTCATTTGTCGCGCGTTCCAAATTCATATGTGACTAAATAATCCGCAAAAAAATAGCAGTGACTTGGATAATGAATCACGAGATGATTACTGTCGAACCAACTGCGGAGGTATTGTTATACTAAAAACCAAGTGATCGCACCATGTCATGCTGGAACACTAGCTGTATTGTAATACATTAACCTGGCTTGTAAATTGCCTTTTAATTATTTTATGGAATGATTATTTGTATCTTAATTTCTCATAATTCCATATTTTATTTTATGGTACATTGCCATTTATTGTAGTACATCGTTTGTGTAAATTACAACATAAATACTTAACATAAACGTCATATATAACAACAATTTTACATTAATGACTTTAATATGCAAAAACATGTTGAGAGTGGGATTCGAACTTGGATCCCAACCATTCCAGCTACAAAGAAACATGTTAACCAAGTGAGCTAAATGTTAAGTCCGTTTACAAACGAAATACTTTTTATATAACTATCTATGCTAGCTTTTGGCCATATAAAACACACGCACATAATAAGTTATGTCACCATTACACACACATAATAAGTTATGTGACCATATGTACCTGCTTTTGGCTACACTGCAATCATGTGTGACAAACTCGACTACATGATTTAGTCACATAAACAATTACTTCATGTGACCATATAGTGGCATATGATTTAGACAAACAAACTAACACTCAATGTGACTAATATAAAAGTTAATGATAATCGTTGTTGCCCATTTTGGCTCTAAAGAAAAGCCATATAAATATTTCACAACGTGACTATTGTGAATATGTTCGTCACATGTAATCACCTAAAATGTGGCCATAAACATCATTTAGCTACACAATTGGGAAATGGTGTAGCTATTATAAAGCCATATAGTCACATGATCGTGCTACAAATTAATGTGACTATACGGATTAGCTTTTCTCATTCTAACACATACTGCACTTTAGACACACATACTAAGTTATGTGACCATATGTACCTGCTTTTGGCTACACTGCAATCATGTGTGACAAACTCGACTACATGATTTAGTTACATAAACAATTACTTCATGTTACCACATAGTGGCATATGATTTAGACACACAAATTAACACTCAATGTGACTAATATAAAACTTAATGATAATCGTTGTTGCCCATTTTGGCTCTAAAGAATAGCCACATGAATATTTCACAACGTGACTATTGTGAATATGTTCGTCACATATAATCACCTAAAATGTGGCCATAAACATCATTTAGCTACACATTTGTGAAATGGTGTGGCTATTATAAAGTCATATGGTCACATGATCGTGCTACAAATTAATGTGACAATACGGATTAGCTTTTCACATTCTAACACACACTGCACTTTAGACACACATACTAAGTGACAAACTCGACTGAAATCATATGTGACAAACTCGACTATATGATTTAGTCACATAAACAATTACTTCATGCGACCATACAGTGGCATTTGGTCACAGTGTTCAAGGGTGTGACATAGATTTGTCACATTTTATGTGTGTAGCGTGACTAACGCTTCGAACTTACTCTTCATTTGTCGCGCGTTCCAAATTCATATGTGACTAAATAATCCGCAAAAAAATAGCAGTGACTTGGATAATGAATCACGAGATGATTACTGTCGAACCAACTGCGGAGGTATTGTTATACTAAAAACCAAGTGATCGCACCATGTCATGCTGGAACACTAGCTGTATTGTAATACATTAACCTGGCTTGTAAATTGCCTTTTAATTATTTTATGGAATGATTATTTGTATCTTAGTTTCTCATAATTCCATATTTTATTTTATGGTACATTGCCATTTATTGTAGTACATCGTTTGTGTAAATTACAACATAAATACTTAACATACACGTCATATATAACAACAATTTTACATTAATGACTTTAATATGCAAAAACATGTTGAGAGTGGGATTCGAACTTGGATCCCAACCATTCCAGCTACAAAGAAACATGTTAACCAAGTGAGCTAAATGTTAAGTCCGTTTACAAACGAAATACTTTTTATATAACTATCTATGCTAGCTTTTGGTCATATAAAATACACGCACATAATAAGTTATGTCACCATTAGACACACATAATAAGTTATGTGACCATATGTACCTGCTTTTGGCTACACTGCAATCATGTGTGACAAACTCGACTACATGATTTAGTCACATAAACAATTACTTCATGTGACCATATAGTAACATATGATTTAGATAAACAAACTAACACTCAATGTGACTAATATAAAACTTAATGATAACCGTTGTTGCCCATTTTGGCTTCAAAGAAAAGCCATATAAATATTTCACAACGTGACTGTTGTGAATATGTTCGTTCTCATATAATCACCTAAAATGTGGCCATAAACATCATTTAGCTACACAATTGGGAAATGGTGTAGCTATTATAAAGCCATAAAGTCACATGATCGTGCTACAAATTAATGTGACTATACGGATTAGCTTTTCACATTCTAACACATACTGCACTTTAGACACACATACTAAGTTATGTGACCATATGTACCTGCTTTTGGCTACACTGCAATCATGTGTGACAAACTCGACTACATGATTTAGTCACATAAACAATTACTTCATGTTACCACATAGTGGCATATGATTTAGACACACAAATTAACACTCGATGTGACTAATATAAAACTTAATGATAATCGTTGTTGCCCATTTTGGCTCTAAAGAATAGCCACATGAATATTTCACAACGTGACTATTGTGAATATGTTCGTCACATATAATCACCTAAAATGTGGCCATAAACATCATTTAGCTACACATTTGTGAAATGATGTGGCTATTATAAAGCCATATAGTCACATCATCGTGCTACAAATTAATGTGACAATACGGATTAGCTTTTCACATTCTAACACACACTGCACTTTAGACACACATACTAAGTGACAAACTCGACTACATGATTTAGTCACATAAACAATTACTTCATGCGACCATATAGTGGCATTTGGTCACAGTGTTCAAGGGTATGACATAGATTTGTCAGATTTTATGTGTGTAGCGTGACTAACGCTTCGAACTTACTCTTCATTTGTCACGCATTCCAAATTCATATGTGACTAAATATTCAGCAAAAAAAATAGCAGTTCCCTTTAGCCACATAAATGTTCGAAGGTGTGGCAATACATTTCAGAATGGTCACACGATTGGAGTTCAGATGTGACCAACTAATGACGTTAATTTTATTTTTGTATCTTTAGTCACATAAATATTCTAATCTGTGACGATTTGATTTCGAGCATGTGTGACCAAAGCGCAATTTTGTACTAGTGCATATCTTCACATTGTGATTTTCAAGTTCACCAACCAGCTTTGTGAACCTATCAAACGTTTAAGTCAAAGTTTCAGTCTTTACAAAAATGAAGTTTTCAAACTACTGCTTTAACATAGACCTTTGGGTCTTCTTTGTGCTTTCATTCCCTCCAAATCTCTTTTCAATTGCTTCCCACAGTTCCTTAGCATCATCACACTTCTCAAACTTTTTCTGGTATTCATTGGGAATAGCCTGCAACAAGGTTCTCAAAGATATAAAAATGACAATCACAATATGAAGAACTCTAAGAAGATAATTTTCTAAGTCATAAGATTATTAATTGATAATCATGAATACAAAACCAAATCCCTAATCTTGTTATTCAATGAAATTAACAAGACGAATACACTCTTCGTATAAGGGTTTATATCCTTAGGAATATCTACTAACTCTTCTATACGTATACGTGGGGAGTCGATCTCAAGTTATGAGATCGGTTTTTACCCTAGGAAAACACACTGAATATCTCCTAAGAACTCTTTATTTATAGAGTCTTAGGGATATGTACAAATTGGAAACACAATCCTATAAGGTTCTAAATCCCCTAATATTCAAGTTTACCTTGAATATTTCTAGCTAACCCCTCTAATTTCAGTTTTACTATTTGTCTCATCAAATTAATAATGTAGGGAAATTACGACCACATAATTTTTCTAACAATCTCCCCCGTTTTTATGATGACAAAAAAAAATAGTGAACTGATTACAATATGTTACCTGTAAATTAAACAATAAAGTATAATCTTCATCTTGATAGCTCATAACATCTTGCATAATTCGTTGAACTAGTATTGTGTTAGTAAATTGATCTTTCTTTGATATCATATTAACCATTATAAGAGTATATATCTTTCTTCTTGCAACTTCAGAACTTCTCTTTAAAGTTAACTTGAACAGTTTGATCAATTAAGCTTGAATCACTATATCTTCATGATACTTGTACCTAGTCGAGTTGTAATCTTTGAAGCTCTAATCTCCCCCTCAACATCAACTACTCAATGTTAAATATTTCTTCCCCTTTTGTTCATTATCCTTCTTCATTTAACTAGCAGCACTTATTAAAATCATGTAATTCAAATCTCGTTTAGCTATATACTAGCAGCACTAATTGTGTACTAGCAGCACTAACTGTTAACGAGCATCACTAACACAAAATTTACGGCAGATTCAAAATTATGTATCTCCTGGTAGACTGCTCAGATCATGTTCAAAAATTTTACAGGAATTTTATCAATGTTTCGTCAACCTCATATCTAAACATCAAGTCGATCCAACGATTAACGAATATATAGTAGTTATTTGATAGCAGCTGCGCGAAAAGAAACCACAAATTTCTGCAGTAATTCGAAATTCACAATCTGTAACACCCCCAAATTTAGTGATTTGCGGAAGCATACTTTGGGTGTTACTAATCAATATACAAAGCACAAGATATACAGCAAACGACCTCTACATGAGACGTTTGTAAAATAGTTACATTTCATAATTTAAATCGTTTGAAAACATATAGTTTTCTTTACAAAAGTATGTAAGCCTAGAGTCCGCGTATGTGACGGGAGATTCTATTACATAACCATAGCTACAAAAGATAATGCCAAAGAATCTCCGTTAAATGCAGTTTGGAAATCATGCGACTCTAGCTAGTAATCCTGGAGTGATCCTACTCCGTAAGTGTACCTGAGAATACATGCTAAAAAGGGACAACCAAAAGGTTGGTGAATCTCACAGGTTTGTAAGTAAATAAATAATCAGTTTGAACACAAGCTTTCATCAGTGGTGCCCGCAGGCGTATATCAAGTATTTGCAAATCCAGCAAAAGTAAAGTAATCAAATTATACCGTTGCCATGAGGCTCATAATCGAAGCTTAACCCGTAAATAATCAGTTGCTCCCGTGACATGCTCATAATTGAGCAAGCATAAGTAACGAAATAATAGTCACCCGTTTCTACGTGTAAATCAGTACGTGGTAGCGCTACTACCCCGGGCAGGGAGGGTCATTTCCCTAATGGATCCATTAACTACTATTCGCGCTTAAGTCCATAACTAACGATATATGATGGAGAGACTTCAGTAAATAGTAATTAACTCATGCAATTCCGTTTGGTATAGTAAACAGTTTAGTACTTGTGTTCGAGAAAAATCATTAGCATGTATCTCCCCCGATAAGATAAAACAGTAAAAGTGGGGCCGTAAGACTCACCTGAGTCTTTGCAAGTGCGTTTATATCAATAAACGAGTAAGTAATATCAACAGTTGGTTCTCCGAACCCGTAACCTCCAAATGCCTAAACACGTAATGTCAAGTAAGTAGATGTCTCGCAAGATCATCTAGGCTAGTTGTTCATACAACCCATTGTGTCCAAATGTTGGTTCGTTATCGTTTGTATAAAAGTGTACGGCCCGTTGGTGATTTGTTATAATTAAAGTTTTATCATTCATAACGCAATTTAGAGTAATTGAATTAGAAAAGTATGTTTTATTATGTTTGTTAAGTCGTATGATATAAGTATTTGAAGTTGTATAAGTTCGACACTTAGTGTAAAAATAGTTGGAAAGCTGTTGTTTTATGCGACACTTATATGCGTCACTTAGGTTGGTCATGCGACACTAAGGAAGTGTCGGGTGAAGTGTCGGGTAGGCAGATCATGCGTCACTAGCGAAGTGTCGTATAAAGTAGGAAGTCAATAACATGCGACACTTAAGAAGTGTCGGTAATAATTGTCGATGTGAGATGACTGCGTCACTAGACTAGTGTCGTGTAAAAGTGTAGGGGAAACGAAGTCATGCGGCCCTAGTGAAGTGTCGGTATTAGGATAGCTGCGTCACTAGACTAGTGTCGTATAATAGTGTCGGTATTGGGATGAGGGCGTCACTAAGCTAGTGTCGGTATAAGTGTCAGTTCGATTGTAAGCGTCACTACTGAAGTGTCGTAATCATAGTGTCGGTACAGGTTATGCGTCACTAATGAAGTGTCGGTATAAGGCTTTATGCGACACTCAGCAAGTGTCGCACGAAGTGTCGCATATCTGGGTTCATCTATGCGATACTAGCATCTGATCGACGTATTTCGAGCCAAAAACATGTTTTCGGGTTTCCGTTTGGTCCGATTCTTTTACCCAACCCTCATATGAACATATTAAGCCTATTTAAACCATAAACTAGTAAAAATGATCAAAAACGAGAGATGTCGGGATTTGTCGGAAACTTACAAAATGCCGAAATGAGAATCCGGAAAGATGAAGTTGTAGATCGTGAAGAGATGAACGTTTTTCTCCAAAGATGTGGTATGATCCGGCGTCGTTTGATGGTGTTAATTTGTGATTTTAATGGTGGTGGTGTGGTTGGTGATTTAGAGAGAAAAAGGAAGAAAGGGAAAGAAGAGAGAGAAGGAGGAAGTGAGAATGAGGAAAAAGAAAAGAAGGTGGGAGGTTTTAACCTCCCATTTTCAGCCTCCGTCCTCGCGCTCCGTGCGGTGTTCGTTTTTCTCAGTTGCTTAAGCGTTTAATTTATTTTACGCGTTTAATTATATCCTTTAAAATCCAAAATCTTTTGTTAAATAATTTATTTAAATTATTTCTCTAAATCTTTAATAATTTGCAACATAATATGGTTTGAATAAATTTTTGTACTTTCGTTTTTAAATCGTGTAAGTTTTAATTGAGTGATACGAGATAATTATCAGTTATTATAAAATAACATTTATGGTCATAATTGCGTTATTTTAGTTTATAAACATTTGTTCACCAACGTCCGTATTAATCGAATAGAATTTCATTCTATTTAAGTTGCGTTCGATTTAAGTCAAATCGCAAGTTGTATATATTTACTTACATATAATCCGATACATAAATTAGCCTAACACAGAACTAATTACATGTATTAACAAAGAATTAGGCACTAATTCTAGTCCTAATTTGCCGGTTGTTACATTCTCCCCCTGTTAAAAGAATTTCGTCCCGAAATTTAAGTCGAAGCCGCGTTTGGGGTAGAATCAGGGAACAATTGAGGATACTTAAGTCGCATTTGGTCTTCCCGTTCCCAAGTGAATTCCGGACCGCGCCGCGAATTCCACCTGACTTTGACGATGGGAATACGACTTTGTTTCAGTTGTTTGACCTCACGGTTCATAATTTTGACTGGTTCCTCAACGAAATGTAGTTTGTCATCGATGCGAATCTCGTCAAGTGGTATAATAAGTGTCTCGTCAGACAGACATTTCTTTAAGTTAGAAATGTGAAAAGTAGGGTGCACGCTGCTGAGTTCAGAGGGCAGCTGCAGTCGATATGCCACTGGACCTATCCTCTCGAGGATCTCAAAAGGCCCAATGTATCTGGGGTTTAATTTCCTGCGCTTGCCGAATCGGATTACACCTTTCCAAGGGGATACTTTTAAGAGTACTCGATCCCCAACTTGGAACTCGAGTGGCTTGCGTCTCACGTCAGCATAGCTTTTCTGACGGTCACGCGCGGCTTTGAGTCTGTTTTGGATTTCGACAATTTTCTCTGTGGTTTCATGTATGAGTTCAGGACCAGTGAGTTGACTATCTCCCACTTCAGTCCAACAGATCGGTGATCGGCACTTACGGCCGTACAGTGCCTCAAAAGGTGCAGCTTTAATGCTGGCATGATAGCTGTTGTTGTACGAGAATTCGCATAATGGTAGATGTCTTTCCCAATTTGTACCGGAATCAACTACGCAAGCTCGTAGCATGTCTTCCAGTGTCTGAATAGTTCGTTCGCTCTGGCCATCGGTCTGAGGATGGTACGCGGTACTCATATCGAGACGGGTACCCAGTGATTTTTGGAGTGCTTGCCAGAAGCGAGATGTGAAACGAGCATCCCTGTCAGAGATAATAGAGATAGGGACACCATGTTGGCACACGATTTCTTTGATGTAAATTTGTGTAAGACGTTCCATTTTGTCGGTTTCTCTGATTGCCAAGAAATGGGCGGATTTGGTGAGACGATCGACGATCACCCAAATGGTATCGCAACCGCTCGCCGATTTAGGTAATTTGGTTATGAAATCCATGGTAATGTGCTCCCATTTCCATTGAGGAATTTCAGGTTGTTGGAGCAATCCGGAAGGTCTTTGGTGCTCGGCCTTGACCTTGGAACAAGTTAAGCATTTGCTGACATACAAAGCAATGTCAGCTTTCATGTTTGGCCACCAGTAAAACTCCTTGATGCCGTGATACATTTTGTCTGATCCCGGGTGGATAGAATATTTGGACTTGTGAGCTTCATCCATTACCAAGTCCCGTAGATTTCCGAAATTAGGCAACCAGATTCGGTTTGAGAAATACTTAACCCCGTTGGGTTTGGTTTCGAATTGCCTATCCATGCCTCGTAGGGCTTCGCTCTTGAAGTTATCGGGTTTCAGGGCTTCGAGTTGGGCAGCATGGATTTGGGTGGTGAGATCGTTATGAATGGTAATACTGAGTGCTCGGACTCGAAGGGGTTTTGTTCGTTCCTTACGACTGAGAGCATCAGCAACCACGTTTGCTTTGCCCGGATGATATTTGATCTCACAGTCATAATCGGTGAGTAATTCAACCCATCTACGTTGCCTCATGTTAAGATCTTTCTAGTTAAAAATGTGTTGGAGACTTTTGTGGTCGGTGAATACAGTGCTGCGGGTACCATAAAGATAATGTCTCCAGATTTTCAAGGCGAATACCACGGCCCCTAGCTCGAGGTCGTGAGTTGTGTAGTTTTTCTCGTGAACTTTAAGTTGTCTGGAGGCGTAAGCAATGACCTTGTCTCGTTGCATCAGCACACAGCCGAGACCTTGGTGAGAAGCATCGCAGTATACCACGAAGTCATCGGTGCCTTCGGGTAGAGATAGAATGGGTGCACTGCAAAGCTTGAATTTCAACAGCTGAAATGTCGACTCTTGTTCATCGGTCCAATCGAATTTCTTTTCTTTCTGAGTCAGCACCGTGAGGGGTTTGGCAATTTTTGAAAAGTTTTCGATGAAACGGCGGTAGTAACCGGCCAATCCCAAGAATTGGCGTACCTCGGTGGGAGTGGTTGGCGCTTGCCAGTTCTTTATTGCCTCGATTTTTGACGGGTCTACATGAATTCCCTGACTGTCGATCACGTATCCAAGGAATTGAACGGTATTTATCCAGAACTCACACTTAGAGAATTTGGCGTAAAGTTCCTCGTGTCTAAGTAGTTCTAGGATGGTTCTGAGATGTTGAGCGTGTTCCTGTTCGTTGCGCGAATAGATAAGGATGTCATCGATAAAAACAATGACAAACTTGTCGAGGTAAGGTTTGCACACCCGATTCATAAGGTCCATGAATACAGCCGGTGCGTTGGTTAGGCCAAAGGGCATCACTTGGAATTCGTAGTGCCCGTAACGGGTTCTGAATGCGGTTTTTGGGATGTCAGCATCGCGAACACGCAATTGATGATAACCTGATCGAAGATCAATCTTTGAATAACAGCTTGATCCTTGAAGTTGATCGAACAGATCGTCGATTCGAGGGAGTGGGTATCGGTTCTTGACGGTTAGTTTGTTCAGCTCTCGGTAGTCAATACACATTCGAAATGAACCGTCTTTCTTTTTGACAAACAAGACCGGAGCTCCCCAAGGTGAAGAACTCGGTCTGATGAATCCTCTATCCAGGAGTTCCTGTAACTGAGTAGACAACTCCTGAAGTTCAGATGGGGCTAGGCGGTATGGAGCTCGGGCCACCGGTGCGGCACCCGGTACGAGATCAATCGAGAACTCAACCTGTCTAGGTGGAGGTAAACCAGGTAGTTCCTCTGGAAAAACTTCGGGAAAGTCTCTAACGATTGGCACATCTTCAAGTCGCTTCTCCTCCGACTTTTTCTCCGTGATGTGCGCGAGTATTGCTGGGTAACCCTTTCTCAGAAATTTTCGGGTTTTTAAATAGGAGATTAAGTTTAGTCTCGACCCACCGGTCTCCCCCTGTATGACCAAGGGTACTACCGGCGGCGAGAGGAATTCGGACTATTTTATCATGGCAAACAATTTCGGCCCGATGCTTGGACAACCAGTCCATACCCACGATGACATCAAAATTTCCTAGTTCAACAGGCATTAGATCGATTGAGAAAGTTTCGTTGGTGAGGTTTAAAGTGCAATTTGGTATCACACTATTGGTTTCTATGACTTTATCATTTGCGAGTTCTACGGTGTACTTAACATCTAAGGCCGAAGGGGTGACATTAAGTAGTGGGCAAAACTCATCAGATATGAAACTTTTATCAGCACCGGTATCAAATAATACTGAAGCAGTAAGATCGTTGAGAAGAAACGTACCCGTTACAACATTCGGGTCTTCCCTAGCTTCCCCAGCTTTGATGACAAATGCTCTGCTGCGAGCAGAGTTGTTGTTCCGTTTGTTGTTGTTGTTGTTGTTGTTGTTGTTGTTGTTGTTGTTGTTGTTGTTGTTGTTGTTGTTGTTGTTGTTTCTCTGCTTAGGGCAGTTATTCTGAAAGTGCCCAGGACTTCCGCACCCATAACAAGTCTTTGGGGCACTGGTGTTTCGGCAATCTTTGGCCAGATGCCCAAAACGTTTGCAGTTTGTGCAAGGGCAGGAACCGTCGTGGTGACGATTGCATTTGGGACAGTAGGGCTTGCTTCCAACGTACCCTTTCCTTTCTGAAGTGCCAGATGAATAAGCCCTAAGGGGCTCAGGCTTTCGGTTGGTGATTTGGTTGGATGAGTTGGGGTTTCCTTCCCACTTTCGTGTGTTGTTTGCAGGTGGGGCTGAGGTTGTGTAACGGCGGACAGCGTTTGCCGTAAGTTCATGGGCCATACGGATGGCGTTCTGGATAGTACCTGGTTTGGATGAAGTCACCAGGTCCTGGAGTTTCTCGGGTAGTCCATCAACATATTTCTCGATCCTCTTGTATTCAGGATCGACCATGGTTGGGCACAGAAGTGCCAGTTGGTGGAAACGGTTGGTATACCCGGTGATATCATCACCTTGCATCTTATGGTTCCAGAATTCCAGCTCCAGTTGTTTCAGTTCATCCCTGGGGCAATACTCACCCCTTAACATCTCCTTCAACTCCTCCCACGGGAGTTTGTAAGCATTGGCAACGCCCACAGTTTGGGCATAGGTGTTCCACCACGTGAGTGCGGTGTCAGTAAAAGTACTAACAGAGAACTTAACCTTGTCCCCCTCCGCACAGTTGCAGATAAGAAATACCGATTCAACTTTCTCGATCCAACGTATTAGACCGATTGCTCCCTCAGTACCTGCAAAGTTCAGAGGTTTGCAGTTTTGGAAGTCCTTATATGAGCAGGGCTTGGGTTGTGGTCCATTGTTAGCGGTATCTTCGCTACCAAGAGCTGAAGTCCGGGTAGCTAGGGCTTGGGCCACGCTACGGGCAATCAGACCCGCAACTTCGGCTTCAGTGAGGGTGATCTGTCGACGAGGAGGCATGCTGCTGATCAAGAAAAGCACAAGGAAAGTGGAATAAGATATTTGCGTGAAACTTATGACATATCACAAGTGTATATAATGAGATACACGATAACAGTACGAGGTGATAATCATATTCCATTTAGGTAAACAAGTTGGATACAAAGTACGGATTTTCCAAAAGATTACAGAGTAGTGGTAGTAGTACAAAAGTACCGGGAATGGTTACATCCGGTTGAATTACATAGGTTCTAATTAAGTAGTTAACTGGTTACAACTTTTCAGACCGATCTAATCTTGATGCAGGTTAATCTGCTCCATCAGTGCGACGAGGCGGTCTACAGTTTCTGCTAGCCTGTTGGCTTGTCTGGTGTTGTCTTCGACCAAGGCCAATCATTGTAATAGTGCTCGAGAGTGATCCTCAGTCTCCTGTGAACGCTGTTCACACTCCTCTAGTCGGTTTCTTACGAGTTCGTCCGCACCTAATTCAGCAGTCATTGAATCCTGAATTATGCTTACAGAGAGGCTGGTATCCTCTTGTTCATGCTGGAGTTGTGATATGCGGTCAAGAGCTTGGCGAAGCAGGTAGGTCATTCGGTGTTGTTCCCGTTCGAGACTTTCGAGCCTTTGCTCCTGCCGGCGGAGTTGGGTAGCCAACACTGGCACCGCGAGATTTGCCGAGTTCTGAGAGTCATGAACAGGATAGGGGCTGGTTCGAGGTGACCTTGTGTTCCTCCTGGCTACTCGTGGGTTTCGTGACCCATGTGAGTGAGAGTGTGACGGATTAGGTGGTGTGTTTGCCATTCCTGTGGCAGAGTGTAAGTAAGACGAGGCTAATATATATAAGTATATAATATCCAGCCTAGTGTCTAGCACGTATCAAGTAATGGCCTGGTTCTCTCGTGGTCAGAGTCAACTAACGCATTCCCGTTTAACATAACCATTTCAGACCTCACATCATCTTTCCTTAATTGTACATAGTTGATCAGGCTATGTTAAATTAAAGTCGTATGATGTAATTCCTAAACCAATCATGCCTAGTAAGGAAATACTGCCTAATGGTCATAGTCTAGGCCCACTAAATGCAACCTAGTTCACTATAACCTTAGGCTCTGATACCAATCTGTAACATCCCCAAATTTAGTGATTTGCGGAAGCATACTTTGGGTGTTACTAATCAATATACAAAGCACAAGATATACAGCAAACGACCTCTACATGAGACGTTTGTAAAATAGTTACATTTCATAATTTAAATCGTTTGAAAACATATAGTTTTCTTTACAAAAGTATGTAAGCCTAGAGTCCGCGTATGTGACGGGAGATTCTATTACATAACCATAGCTACAAAAGATAATGCCAAAGAATCTCCGTTAAATGCAGTTTGGAAATCATGCGACTCTAGCTAGTAATCCTGGAGTGATCCTACTCCGTAAGTGTACCTGAGAATACATGCTAAAAAGGGTCAACCAAAAGGTTGGTGAATCTCACAGGTTTGTAAGTAAATAAATAATCAGTTTGAACACAAGATTTCATCAGTGGTGCCCGCAGGCGTATATCAAGTATTTGCAAATCCAGCAAAAGTAAAGTAATCAAATTATACCGTTGCCATGAGGCTCATAATCGAAGCTTAACCCGTAAATAATCAGTTGCTCCCGTGACATGCTTATAATTGAGCAAGCATAAGTAACGAAATAATAGTCACCCGTTTCTACGTGTAAATCAGTACGTGGTAGCGCTACTACCCCGGGCAGGGAGGGTCATTTCCCTAATGGATCCATTAACTACTGTTCGCGCTTAAGTCCATAACTAACGATATATGATGGAGAGACTTCAGTAAATAGTAATTAACTCATGCAATTCCGTTTGGTATAGTAAACAGTTTAGTACTTGTGTTCGAGAAAAATCATTAGCATGTATCTCCCCCAATAAGAAAAAACAGTAAAAGTGGGGCCGTAAGACTCACCTGAGTCTTTGCAAGTGCGTTTATATCAATAAACGAGTAAGTAATATCAACAGTTGGTTCTCCGAACCCGTAACCTCCAAATGCCTAAACACGTAATGTCAAGTAAGTAGATGTCTCGCAAGATCATCTAGGCTAGTTGTTCATACAACCCATTGTGTCCAAATGTTGGTTCGTTATCGTTTGTATAAAAGTGTACGGCCCGTTGGTGATTTGTTATAATTAAAGTTTTATCATTCATAACGCAATTTAGAGTAATTGAAATAGAAAAGTATGTTTTATTATGTTTGCTAAGTCGTATGATATAAGTATTTGAAGTTGTATAAGTTCGACACTTAGTGTAAAAATAGTTGGAAAGCTGATGTTTTATGCAACACTTATATGCGTCACTTAGGTTGGTCATGCGACACTAAGGAAGTGTCGGGTGAAGTGTCGGGTAGGCAGATCATGCGTCACTATTTAAGTGTCGTATAAAGTAGGAAGTCAATAACATGCGACACTTAAGAAGTGTCGGTAATAATTGTCGATGTGAGATGATTGCGTCACTAGACTAGTGTCGTGTAAAAGTGTCGGGGAAACGAAGTCATGCGGCACTAGTGAAGTTTCGGTATTAGGATAGCTGCGTCACTAGACTAGTGTCGTATAATAGTGTCGGTATTGGGATGAGGGCGTCACTAAGCTAGTGTCGGTATAAGTGTCAGTTCGATTGTAAGCGTCACTACTGAAGTGTCGTAATCATAGTGTCGGTACAGGTTATGCGTCACTAATGAAGTGTCAGTATAAGGCTTTATGCGACACTCAGCAAGTGTCGCACGAAGTGTCGCATATCTGGGTTCATCTATGTGACACTAGCGTCTGATCGACGGATTTCGAGCCAAAAATATGTTTTCGGGTTTCCGTTTGGTCCGATTCTTTTACCCAACCCTCATATGAACATATTAAGCCTATTTAAACCATAAACTAGTAAAAATGATCAAAAACGAGAGATGTCGGGATTTGTCGGAAACTTACAAAATGCCGAAATGAGAATCCGG
The DNA here is from genome assembly GCA_949592205.1 of Helichrysum umbraculigerum. Lineage (NCBI taxonomy): Eukaryota > Viridiplantae > Streptophyta > Magnoliopsida > Asterales > Asteraceae > Helichrysum > Helichrysum umbraculigerum. The sequence goes on along the minus strand of CATIUR010000001.1, from coordinate 57,337,167 downwards.
AAAGATGAAGTTGTAGATCGTGAAGAGATGGACGTTTTTCTCCAAAGATGTGGTATGATACGGCGTCGTTTGATGGTGTTAATTTGTGATTTTAATGGTGGTGGTGTGGTTGGTGATTTAGAGAGAAAAAGGAAGAAAGGGAAAGAAGAGAGAGAAGGAGGAAGTGAGAATGAGGAAAAAGAAAAGAAGGTGAGAGGTTTTAACCTCCCATTTTCAGCCTCCGTCCTCGCGCTCCGTGCGGTGTTCGTTTTTCTCAGTTGCTTAAGCGTTTAATTTATTTTACGCGTTTATTATATCCTTTAAAATCCAAAATCTTTTGTTAAATAATTTATTTAAATTATTTCCCTAAATCTTTAATAATTTGCAATATAATATGGTTTGAATAAATTTTTGTACTTTCGTTTTTAAATCGTGTAAGTTTTAATTGAGTGATACGAGATAATTATCAGTTATTATAAAATAACATTTTTGGTCATAATTGCGTTATTTTAGTTTATAAACATTTGTTCACCAACGTCCGTATTAATCGAATAGAATTTCATTCTATTTAAGTTGCGTTCGATTTAAGTCAAATCGCAAGTTGTATATATTTACCAACATATAATCCGATACATAAATTAGCCTAACACAGAACTAATTACATGTATTAACAAAGAATTAGGCACTAATTCTAGTCCTAATTTGCCGGTTGTTACACAATCTCTCTGTAGAAACATCCGATCATAATAAAAATTTTACACGACATAGAAACCGATGTCTTGAATCACATATCCAAAAGTAAAGAGGATTCTTTGGATAAAGAAGACATGGTGATCAATTTATTGCAGCTGTTCATAAAAACCCCTACGTTTGAGCAGCATAATTCGAATATTAATATTTATCAATCTAACGGATAGAAATTTCCTCTGTTTAGAATGTTCATCTATGCGTTAGCAACCTTCATTTAAAATTTCAAGACGATTGGACGGTTAACGAATGAGATCCGGTTCTTTTAGCATCACTACATAGAACATGACGAATATAAAAATGACATTTTCCAGCAATCTTCTAGGGAATACAAAATCTTTTGTTTGGTATGGATCTTTACAAATCGTGAATAGACTTGACGCGCTCTGATACCAATTAAGTGGTCCCGATAATCACCAAACAAAAGATATAAAAACAATAATCACAATATGAAGAACACTAAGAAGATAATTTCATAAGTCATATGTTTATAAATTGATAATCACGAATACAAAATGAAATCCTTAATCTTGTTATTCAATGAAATTAACAAGACATATACACTCTTTGTATCAGGGCTTATAACCATAGGGATATCTACTAACTCTTCTATATGTATACGTGGGGAGACGATCTTAAGTTATGAGATCAGGGTTTTACCGTAGTTAAACACACTGAATATCTTTTAAGAACTCTTTATTTATAGAGTCTTAGGGATATGTACAAATTGAAAACACAATCCTATAAGGTAACTAAATCCTCTAATATTCAATTTAACCTTGAATATTTCTAGTTAACCATTCTAATTTCAGTTTTACTATTTGTCACATCAAATTAATAATGTAGGGATATTATGACAACATATTTTTCCTAACACAGATGTTTGAGAGAACAATATATAAAGAAACCATAAGGTAGATTGATAGAAATTGATTTGAAATACCAAATTTAATCTATGTTTACTACTAACGGAACTTTTTCTCTTTATCTATGAAGTTATGTAATTAATAGTAATATAAATCAAGTAATTCTATATTTTTAGTTTTGCTTAAGGACAAGCAAAAGTCTAAGTGTGAGAATATTTGATAAGTGTAGAATACTGTATGTTTTTATGTATAATTCTGTTTAATTTAGTGAATAAAATGAAGAGTATTTCTCATTTTTTCGAGTATAACTCTAGTACCGAGTTTATGAGGCGGCCAGATTTCTCCTATAAATAGAAGACCTATTTCTCATTTTTATATACACACACTGATATGAAAATACAGAGAAAAATCATAGAGGAAACTCTGTTGAAAGCTAGTTAGTTTAGTTAGAGGAACGCAAGAAGCATTTTGTTAGTCAGGAGAAATTAATAGTATGGTTTGCAATACACAGTACTCTGAATCAAGTTTTTCTAGGAACTGATTAATTGTTTGTTCTATGATTGATTTGTCTATGAATTGATTGTAGTTTTGAATATAGATTGTTTGCTGAGTATTGAAACAGAGAAAATGATTTGTTTAAATATTTATTTTATGAAATTGTTCAATAACACTTTATGATTCCTTGGTTTATGATTAACACATATTCCGCAATGTTTGACTTATCAAATCAGTACCATTAATCCTCTGTAATGGAAGGACATGGATTAGTGTATTGAAAAGTATTTAATTGATGTTCGTTTTACTAAAGACTGGTTTCTGACTTAGTAACACTCACCAAGTGATGTCAACACTTGCCTAGTTTATTAGTCTGGATTCATATTAAAGTTTGATTGTTCATGTGTTGCTAGTTGAATGATAATAAACCGGTTTCATAATTTAATCGGATTTATATTAATGACCGCATATACGTTATTAATACTTCAGTGGTAATCAGTTCACTGTATCGTAATCTAAACCTTATTCTCAATATATGTTTCAGGGAAAGTACATTCAATCTATATTCACTATCTTGTTATTACTTGTTAATTTGTTTATTTGTTACTGAATGATAAGATTAAGAATAATTATTTGTTAACTAACTATCACAGTTATGGAGACAATCTCGGTCAACTTACTATACTATACTATTAATTGATAGGTTCTCTTGCCTATATGTGTTAACGATCATAATTATGTATGCTAGATTGGTGAATAAATATAAGATTTGATTTGAGTTTAATTGACGACTAGACCACACTACACCAAAAAAGGGCTTTGGTCACACATGCTCGAAATCCAAATCGTCACACATTAGAATATTTATGTGACTGAAGATACAAAAATAGAATTCACGTCATTAGTTGGTCACACATGCACTCCAATCATGTGACCATACTGAAATATATTTGCCAAACCATCGAACATTTATGTGGCTAAAGGGAACTGCTGTTTTTTGATGATTATTTAGTCACATATGAATTTGGATCGCGTGACAAATGAAGATTAAGTGCGAAGCATTAGTCACGTTACACACAAAAAATGTCACAAAACTGCGCCACACACTTGAACAGTGTGACCAAATGCCACTATATGGTCACATGAAGTTATCGTTTATGTGACTAACTCATGAAGTCGAGTTTGTCACACATAATTTCAGTGTAGCCAAAAACAGGTACATATGGCCACAATATGGTCACACACTTGAACACTATGACCAAATGCCACTATATGGTCACACACTTGAACACTGTGACCAAATGCCACTATATGGTCACATGAAGTTATTCTTTATGTGACTAAGTCATGAAGTTGAGTTTGTCACACATAATTTCAGTGTAGCCAAAAACAGGTACATATGGTCACTATATGGTCACACACTTGAACACTGTGACCAAATGCCACTATATGGTCACATGAAGTAATTGTTTATGTGACTAAGTCATGAAGTCAATTTTGTCACACATAAATTCAGTGTAGCCAAAAACAGGTACATATGGTCACTATATGGTCACACACTTGAACACCGTGACCAAATGCCACTATATGGTCACACACTTGAACACTGTGACCAAATGCCACTATATGGTCACATGAAGTAATTGTTTATGTGACTAAGTCATGAAGTCAAATTTGTCACACATAATTTCAGAGTAACCAAAAACAGGTAGGTATGGTAACTATATGGTCACACATTTGAACACTGTGACCAAATGCCTCTATATGGTCACACACTTGAACATTGTGACCAAAGGCCACTATATGGTCACATGAAGTAATTGTTTATGTGACTAAATCATGTAGTCGAGTTTGTCACACATGATTGCAGTGTAGCCAAAAGAAGGTACATATGGTCACATAACTTATTATGTATGTCTAAAGTGCAGTGTGTGTTAAGATGTGAAAAGCTAATACGTATAGTCACATTAATTTGTAGCACGATCATGTGACTATATGGCTTTATAATAATACCCACACCATTTCACAAATGTGTAGCTAAATGATGTTTACCCACATTTTAGGTGATTATATGTGACGAATATATTCACAACAGTCACGTTGTGAAATATTCATGTGTGATGCGCCCCCAGCCGTCAGTGTCGTTGGTGTTGTTGCAACGACTGAGGGTGCGATCAGGGTGTTTTAAAATTTATTTTGCTCGGGGCCTAAACCTCCGAACTACCTACTCGTACTAGGTACAAGTACCTGATACTAGTACGTGGTAAGGATGATCAGGGTCGTCTCCAGATGGTCAAATTTGAAACAGAGCTTGTTTGGATAATTAAGTCTTCAAGATGGGGTTCAGATAGTTGGTTTTGTTTGGGTTTTTATCTAATTTAAACTACTAAAGCAATAAAACTAAAATGAGCTAGCTAGCATATAAGGAACAACTAAGGATAAGGAAGATGTGGTTTACCATGACTTGAGATAATGTAATGTCGGGAAGGTGTTTATGATGGGTACACTTTCAGATTAATAGATTGACAGACTTTGGTGTAAACACTAGAACCCTACCAATTAAATTCCCGTTGGCATGTCACTAGGAACTAGGTTATCGTGATTCTGATCGGAACAATACGCTAAACTCCCAATACTTACCCAGTTGAAAGATAAGCAACCTATTTTGATGAATAACCGAGGTACATGAATAAAGCAGAGTATCGTCTCATAGGTCCGACCGTTCTTAACACCTAAACTTATCTCTCGTTCTTCTAACTGTGTATCTAATTATTAACTTGTTATGTTTAAAGAATCAAATATGTAAGATCTAGGGGGGTTGATGTATCTAAGTCATTTGGACTTTCCTTTCTAGACCTTGTTAATACTTTTCTTAAGCTCTAATTACTTTGACTTATGACTTAGACCTCTCCTTTTCAAATAGTTATACAACCCTGGATTATTCGCAGTTTGTTAAAACGTGTTTCATATGCAGACCATGCCTTTCGGTAATTAGACAGTGTACTTTACATGGTAGTCACACAGCTTCTTACATCCAACATGCAGTCAAGAGTAATTGACAGTGAAAGTGACACTCTAAACTAACTAAATGTAAAGCAGCGCAGAAATGTAAATCTAATATATACAACGAGTGGTTTCACTGTGTCTTACTTATTGCATGTCATGAGCACAGATAACTACTTACCACAATTAAGGTTCATGACTCCCTAATATGTAAGTTGTAGTCACGTGGATAACTGGAAAGGGTACTCCATAAATTAGGTCTAGTGTCATATATTTAAACAATAACAAAGTATAATAATTCCCATTCATATAAGTTTCTTTTTATAAATTTAAACTATGTTGGAATGAGTTGTTTTTACGATCCTATCAACTAACTAACGTAGAGTTGTCCACAATCAGATAGAAGATATGTCACATGGATAGTTAACAAAAACAATTACAATACACCGGAAGTTCTCCCAAATGTACTGAACACATCGGCCAACGACTACCCTCGAATCCTATTCCCCAATCTCGGTCGTCATAGATGTCCGTATCATGGCATGGTCTATTGAATAAATAGTCGCATAAACAGGTTTTACCCTACCGAAATAAGTTGGGGTAGTCTTGGTCATAAGTGGTTGGCCAAACATGCCATCATTCGTTCATAATATTATAATTAAACTATAAACAGAAATTTATTTAGCACATTCATAGTATTGATCCGTAATATAACTACCTTCGGTCGTTCTCAGACTTCCGTACGTTTGTACTCCGCATAAAGCGTTTCCAGCACTATATTCGAGAACATTCGAATAGGGGCCATCACATTACTTCACAATATTTAATATCATCCCATTATAACTATCTAAATCATGGCAAACATATAAGCAACTACTCGCAAATCATGGCAATAAACATTGCTAATATTAATGAATCATAAACATCAAACAAGAACATTACAAATAATTAATAAAAGAAAATGATAGATATTACCTATAATTATTGCGAGCGAAACGATGCTTATATTACTTCCGAATATTCCAAAGAGTTACATTGCTAAGCTAGCCACTACTAACTACTACATAATTAATCTCCTACTTATCTCTCACTAAATTAATTAAATTAACTTAGAGAGAGAAAGTAGAGAAAAAGAGAAAATAAAAGCTAGAGAGAAGTAAGAAAGGTATATGCTTAATACATATGGTGCATCTTCCAAATGAAACCCATAGCTCCTATTTATAGGAGAGTTTTGGTGCATGTTAGCAAATAGAAGCTAACAATAGCAAAAGGTGGAAAAGGTGGTGGCACCGGGTACGCGCAGGTGGTGGCACGAGGTACGTAAAGTTGCACAAAGGTGGTGCACGAGGTACGTAAAGTTGCGCAAAGGTCTAGCACCGGGTACACGCAAGGACCAAAAAGCGGGAACCGGATGGGGGGTGGCAGCAGCCGGCGGCCTGGTGGCTGGCCGGCGGCGGCTAGCTGCCACCCGTCCCGGTTCATCGCCCGTTGCCTCGTTGCTCGTTTCGCTCGTATCTTCTTTGTTATGCGTCCGTTTGCGTCGATTCTTTTTTTGTTGGATTTGTAATTCAAATACGAAGACTTTGATGAAAAGATGTCCCAAAAATATGGCTCTGTACTTTAGATGTGTCATACGAATCATTTGGATCTTTTGGCGTACGTAGAATCTTCATTCTTCGTCCGTTTTTGTTGATTATTATTCTGTTGGATTCGTAATTTGAAAACGAACATCTTGGGTAAGATGGATGTTGGTGATGGGCACTTTTGTCTTGAAATCTCGTTTTGATGTCCTGAATCTTTAAACGTGTGTGGAATCTTTGTTTTCTACCCGTTTTGCTTGATTTTTGTCGTGCAACCTTGTTTTGACCATCTTGGCATAATACTATTGATTTACAATGGTTTTGAGTTAAAATGCCAAGAATCGTTCCAGAATGAGAGAGATATCGGTAGTAAAAACGTGACTTATTACGCGATATCAAGTATCCCACACTTAGAACGTTGCTTGTCCTCAAGCAAACTTATTCATAAAAGAGCCTTTAGAAAGATTATATATACACATATCTTTTAGAAATACTATTTCCAAAGAATATAAAGCTCCAGTTATGAAAGAATTCTTACGAGAAACTAAGGGTTTATAGAATTTAATACTTTCTTCAAGCAACTTAGATGGTAATCATGACTAGGCAATCCTTGTAGTGGGTCACTCAAATCACTCAGGTGTTTAGGGTTTCCTACTTGCTAGTGTCAATCACTCAGATAGCCAGTCATGCAGCATTCTCGTCATAGGCTTGATCGAGAATCAAATCTCCATCACTTTTGAAGAGAATGGTACTAACTTTTCAAGATATCTTAAAAAGGAATCGGGTTTTGGGTTTGGAGAGATGAAGAAGGTGTATGGTGAGTAAGAAGGAGAGTATTTTTGGGTTTTCTTTTCTTGTATCTTCTTGAAACTGGGGTATTTTTTGGAGAAAGTCTCTTTTGGAATTTCCCAAATTTGAAAAGACTTAATGTTGCAATCCTTTTTGGGTTTTAACTTTTCATTTTTTGGACTTTCTTGAGTAGTGCCAGCATGTATATTTTTCTACTTTTTCTTTTTCTCTCTTTTTTTTTTATAATGTCGGCTTTACCAAGGAATATTTTTCTGGGCCGAAGGGTTTCTTTTGGCATTGGGTTGCGAAATTTTTTTTTTGGCTTTTCTTGTGGAAATTTGGGAAATTGAGAGTGTCTATGAAAAGTTTGGAAGACATGACTTCCGTGGTTTCGGGATGAAGGTACAAAAGGGAGGTTTGGTTGGATAGTGGGTGTGAAGAGTGAGTGGATGTTTGATGGTTGAGGGAGTCGGGGATTCCTTAGAAAATATCAAGATAGATTGTACCTGTACCATGTATGGCACTCATCGGTGTGATCTCGAAATGTATTACAAGAGCAAGTTATAATTCAAATACATGCATCGGCGCACACATGAAACGAAAAGTGAAGCATTATAGGATGAATGCTCAATATGGGCTCAAACCTCACGAATCGAATATTTTGGTCATTGTGTGCCTAGTCATGTGTTACCTTTTTCGTCCGTATCTTATTCTAAGAAAACCGTTTTGTTTCTTTGTTGAAACTCAATTCTTGCTGTAATTTATATTTTCGGAAAATAGAGGTTCTAAAGAATGTTGCTTTTGAATCCAAAGAAATTTGAAAATTTCTCCATTTTTTAGCCTTTTATTGAAAATATTGTTTATTTTACGGACAAGAGGTTAAACTTGCGGTTGCAGACCGTATATCCCACACTTAGAGGAACATTGTCCCTAATGTTCAAATCTATGTATTGAACACCTCTTGTCGAAGTATCCCACACTTAGAATTTCTACTAATTATGGAAAATATCTCTTAGTATTTTGTGGATTCCAAGGATCCCACACTTAGTGTTTGGAATGGGATATAGGTCGATATAATCTTGCAAAAACAGATAAATAAACTAGAGAAAGGAACGCAGAACTCCCCTATCGTCTATACGAGTGTGAGCTGAGGATCTGAGTGGTTGACTGTGTCATCTCTAATGGTTTCTGAACTTGGTTGGCATCAGCCTTCATGTATTGAACTCGAGCTCCAGTAGTATAACATTTCTTCAACACCTCAACTAGTTTCCTCTCTAAGAACTAAATGATAGATTGCAAAAAATGAAGTGATGTCGCCTTCCGGACACAAGCATAATTAACCAATAAATACCAAATGTTGGATAGAGGTTAATGGACAAATATCCTAATATTCAAGAGCCGCTGCTGTAACTCAACTGTTCCTAATGATCTGAAAATGTTGAATCCAATGACCATGAATCTTTATTTCCCGAGATCTTTTGCCGACAGCTGATGTAATGAATCTGATGTTGTTCTTTTATCGACTGAGATCTCCAGTTTCCAAAGTGTTCCCGTATCTATTCCTTTGTCTGAATAGTCCCTGAGGGTGATGGTTGTATGTGTGAAGGGGTGGATGGATGGGTGAATGTGGGTGGATATGGTGATGATGGTTTAAGGTTCCATTATGTGGCAAGGTTAAGCTATAGGACTTGGAATTTGTGGGCATTTATGATGGTTATTGAGCTGGTCAACTTGATGAACTAGTCATAGACAACTAGAAATCATCTTTGTATCTAGAAGTGTAATCTCTTGTCCCCTGCAAAGTAATGCTCCAAAGATTCCCATACTCAATGAACTGTAAGCTCCTCTTGTCGTCTTTCCATTATCCTTAAAGATTCTTTATCCATAGGCGTTAGTCCCTGTCTGTTACAAGTAGATCAAACAAACATTATCTAACAAACAAGTGATTATTCTCCAAATCATAGATTCACTGGTTTGCGAAGAACCTATCAAAGTTAGTGCTTTGTAGATGAAACAAACCAGTGTATGACTTTGAGTTTAATCTCTCACTAAAAGTGTTAGTTGCCCATAATTTCACCGCAACACAAATAGCAGAAATGGAAATACCAGTATTATCAGTTGAATCAGGCAGTCAAGTATAAAGATATCCAAAGCACATATTTTTAAACGAGTTCGAGCATAATATACATATTGACATACAAATCATGTTATCATTAGTATCTCATTTATGTTCACAATAATATGTGTAAGTACCTCAAATGCTCGAAACATGTCAGTGGGTGTTTAGAATGACTAAGGTTCCTAACTCCTAGTAGGTTTCTACTTTTGTGAGTGAAAGGGATAACAAGGACTTTAGAAAATGGTGAAAGATAGATGCTGCAATAAATTCCAAACGACTGGGAGTAGGAAGTATTAAGGTTTGACAAAAAAATTTTTTTTGACTTTTGTTCATAAAGATAGAAAACTTGGAACATTCATTTTAGGGTTTCATTTCTACTTATTGGGTTAGCTAATATTACCATAACTATGTTAAACACGGGTTGCCTCCCGAGAAACGCTTGTTTTTGTTCGAGTCACTAGCTTGACTCCAAAATTATTTCATGTGAAATCTAGGGGGCTCCCTTGCATCCATCAGTAGACACAAGCGGAAATATTGGTGCCTAGGGGATTAAAGTGGACTATGATCAGGGTATGTCCAATCAGTGGAAGAGGCATGGTAAAGTGAGTGATTTGTTTTATTTGAGGTAAAACAAAGCTCTCGACTTTTTCTACCTCTTGAGTTTTGGGTTGTTCGGGTTGGTCAAAGAGGTCCTCATCACTGCACAACGTGTACATCACTATGTAATGGAGAGATGGTTTGTAGGGTGCTCTTGATGCAAAACCCACCTTACTTTCTAAAGCCTTTGGTTGGATGATAATGTTGTACTCTGGGCATGGAGGTGGGACAATGTCCATTAGTGTCTCCAATCTTGTAGCAACGTTATCATCAAATACCTGGGTGTTTGTTTCCTCTAAGGTACTAGTGAAGTCTATTAGATCAGGAAGTGAATCAATCAAAGGGATTTTTGGGATACATTCAACCACAACTGGTTGTGGGATGTGTTCAACCATATCAGTTTGAATGAGTTCACTACTTAGAGTCGGTATGTATTCCTTCAGTTCATGTGAAGTTGAGTCTTCTATGTAAATCCCCAAATTCGAGCTTTCCATCTCGATCTCTTCGTCTACTTCGTCATCCTCGTCACTCCGGCCGGAAGTTTTGAGTTGCAGTGGTTCGGAAAGTTCTTCTAGAACAAACCCTCTGTTTATCTTTGACGTTGATAGGTCAGGAATATGTGAAATTGAAGGTTTAGAAGATTGGGTTGGTGTGGGAGTTGAAGGGATATTGCAACCAAACTCATGAGAATGTAAGTCTGTGTCAGGTGTAATAGATGTGAAGTGTGTACGTCTCTCAACTTTCTGTATCCTAGAGTTGGCTCCAGCTCGATTCCTACTCTCCTCATTAATCTCTTTGGCTTGTGTTGGTAGTTTAGTAAAGATTTTAGACATATTATAAGTAAAACTTCTAAGTATGTCTTCTTGTTCTTTAATCATTTCTTCAAGTGATTCGGCAGGAGGTGAGAAAACAGCATTACTGTTGAGACAGGCTAAGGGCGTATCTCTCAAGTCAGGATTCTCATAGTGTTGGGGATGAAAAGGTTGGCATGGATGTGGTTTGAAAGTGTTAGGGTCATTTTGATACGGTGTTTGAGGATCTAAGTACCCTAGGTTATCCGAATACATCATACTATGGCTTTGGCATTCTCCATATACGTGGGTATTATTGCACATGCTACATCTATTTTGGGTTGAATTAATAAGACTTTGCATTTGATCTAATCGTTCCCATTGATTTAACATTTCCCAAGCGTTCATAATAGATGGCATAGGGAGAAGGTTTCAGAATTAACGTTGTGGGTGAGAAGGGAACTAATCTAACCTAAGGTAATCCTAACTACGCTAAACTACATGTGAAATGTAACTTTTGACAAGGATGGTAAGTCCTGGTCAAAAGGATCTCTTAAAAATAAATTTATCTAAACAGGCTCCGAATCGTACTACCGTCCCTTGCAACGGTGCCAAAAATTTGATGCGCCCTCAGCCGTCAGTGTCGTTGGTGTTGTTGCAACGACTGAGGGTGCGATCAGGGTGTTTTAAAATTTATTTTGCTCGGGGCCTAAACCTCCGAACTACCTAATGGTACTAGGTACAAGTACCTGATACTAGTACGTGGTAAGGATGATCAGGGTCGTCTCCAGACGGTCGAATTTGAAACAGAGCTTGTTTGGATAATTAAGTCTTCAAGATGGGGTTCTGATAGTTTGTTTTGTTTGGGTTTTTATCTAATTTAAACTACTAAAGCAATAAAACTAAAATGAGCTAGCTAGCATATAAGGAACAACTAAGGATAAGAAAGACATAGTTTACCATGACTTGAGATAATATAATGTCGGGAAGGTGTTTATGATGGGTACACTTTCAGATTAATAGATTGACAGACTTTGGTGTAAACACTAGAACCCTACCAATTAAATTCCCGTTGGCATGTCACTAGGAACTATGTTATTGTGATTCTGATCGGAACAATACGCTAAACTCCCAATACTTACCCAGTTGAAAGATAAGCAACCTATTTTGATGAATAACCGAGGTACATGAATAAAGCAGAGTATCGTCTCATAGGTCCGACCGTTCTTAACACCTAAACTTATCTCTCGTTCTTCTAACTGTGTATCTAATTATTAACTTGTTATGTTTAAAGAATCAAATATGTAAGATCTAGGGGGGTTGATGTATCTAAGTCATTTGGACTTTCCTTTCTAGACCTTATTAATACTTTTCTTAAGCTCTAATTACTTTGACTTATGACTTAGACCTCTCCTTTTCAAACAGTTATACAACCCTGGATTATTCGCAGTTTGTTAAAACGTGTTTCATATGCAGACCATGCCTTTCAGTAATTAGACAGTGTACTTTACATGGTAGTCACACAGCTTCTTACATCCAACATGCGGTCAAGAGTAATTGACAGTGAAAGTGACACTCTAAACTAACTAAATGTAAAGCAGCGCAGAAATGTAAATCTAATATATACAACGAGTGGTTTCACTGTGTCTTACTTATTGCATGTCATGAGCACAGATAACTACTTACCACAATTAAGGTTCATGACTCCCTAATATGTAAGTTGTAGTCACGTGGATAACTGGAAAGGGTACTCCATAAATTAGGTCTAGTGTCATATATTTAAACAATAACAAAGTATAATAATTCCCATTCATATAACTTTCTTTTTATAAATTTAAACTATGTTGGAATGAGTTGTTTTTACGATCCTATCAACTAACTAACGTAGAGTTGTCCACAATCAGATAGAAGATATGTCACATGGATAGTTAACACAAACAATTACAATACACCGGAAGTTCTCCCAAATGTACTGAACACATCGGCCAACGACTACCCTCGAATCCTATTCCCCAATCTCGGTCGTCATAGATGTCCGTATCATGGCATGGTCTATTGAATAAATAGTCGCATAAACAGGTTTTACCCTACCGAAATAAGTTGGGGTAGTCTTGGTCATAAGTGGTTGGCCAAACATGCCATCATTCGTTCATAATATTATAATTAAACTATAAACAGAAATTTATTTAGCACATTCATAGTATTGATCCGTAATATAACTACCTTCGGTCGTTCTCAGACTTCCGTACGTTTGTACTCCGCATAAAGCGTTTCCAGCACTATATTCGAGAACATTCGAATAGGGGCCGTCACATTACTTCACAATATTTAATATCATCCCATTATAACTATCTAAATCATGGCAAACATATAAGCAACTACTCGCAAATCATGGCAATAAACATTGCTAATATTAATGAATCATAAACATCAAACAAGAACATTACAAATAATTAATAAAAGAAAAGGATAGATATTACCCATAATTATTGCGAACGAAACGATGCTTATATTACTTCCGAATATTCCAAAGCGTTACATTGCTAAGCTAGCCACTACTAACTACTACATAATTAATCTCCTACTTATCTCTCACTAAATTAATTAAATTAAGTTAGATAGAGAAAGTAGAGAAAAGGAGAAAATAAAAGCTAGAGAGAAGTAAGAAAGGTATATGCTTAATACATATGGTGCATCTTCCAAATGAAACCCATGGCTCCTATTTATAGGAGAGTTTTGATGCATGTTAGCAAGTAGAAGCTCACAATAGAAAAAGGCGAAAAAGGTGGTGGCACCGGGTACGCGCAGGTGGTGGCACGAGGTACGTAAAGTTGAGCAAAGGTGGTGCACGAGGTACGTAAAGTTGCGCAAAGGTCTAGCACCGGGTACACGCAACGACCAAAAAGCGGGAACTGGATGGGAGGTGGCAGCAGCCGGCGGCTGGATGGTGGCTGCCGGCGGCCTGGTGACTGGCCGGCGGCGGCTGGCTGCCACCCGTCCCGGTTCGTCGCCCGTTGCCTCGTTGCTCGTTTCGCGCGTATCTTATTCGTTATACGTCCGTTTGCGTCGATTCTTTTTTTGTTGGATTCGTAAATCAAATACGAAGACTTTGTTGAAAAGATATCCCAAAAATATGGCTCTGAACTTTACATGTGTCGTACGAATCCTTTGGATCTTCCGGCGTACTTAGAATCTTTATTCTTCGTCCGTTTTTGTTAATTCTTCTTCAATTTGGATTCGTAATTTGAAAACGAACATCTTGGGTAAGATGGAGGTTGGTGATGGGCACTTTTGTCTTGAAATCTCGTTTTGATGTCCTGAATCTTTAAACGTGTGTGGAATCTTCGTTTTCTACCCGTTTTGCTTGATTTTTGTCGTGCAACCTTGTTTTGACCATCTTGGAATAATACTATTGATTTATAATGGTTTTGAGTTAAAATGCCAAGAATCGTTCCAGAATGAGAGAGATATCGGTAGTCTAAACGTGACTTGTTACGCGATATCAATGTGGCTATTCTTTAGAGCAAAAATGGGCAAAAACGATTATCATTAAGTTTGATATTAGTCACATTGAGTGTTAGTTTGATATTATAAATAACCGCTTAATTAATTAAATTAGGGGCATTATATAAACTAACAATTACAACTTAAAATGAATACATTACAGAAAAATGAACAAAAAGACTTTGTGCTTGAGTGGTTTCCTTGAGTTGTGTAAAACAATATGGTGGCTACCTATTAAACCTATGTTCGAATCTTGGCTATAGCAGGGTTTTTTTTTTTTTTTTCTTTTTGTTTCATTTGAGTTCTATTTAAATTATGATATATATATATATATATATATATATATATATATATATATATATATATATATAGGACACTATTAACCTTAGGATAAAATTAATTCATCATTTTGGAATATATGAACTTATCATAAGTTTAATAATGGAATATAAGATATACACCATTAATTATGTCACATATGGCACTATTAAAATTAGGATAAAATTAATTCATCATTTTAGAATATATGAACTTATCATAAGTTTAATAATGGAATATATGATATACGCCATTAATTATGTCACATATGCCACTATTAAACTTAGGATAAAATTAGTTAATCATTTTGGAATATATGAACTTATCATCAGTTTAATAATGAAATATATGTTATACACCATTAAATATGTCACATATACCACTATTAACCTTAGGATAAAATTAATTCATTATTTTGGAATATATGACATTATCTTAACTTTAATAATGGAATATATGATATATGACGTTACCAATATCACATATGCCACTATTAAACTTATGATAAAATTAATTCATCATTTTGGAATATATGATATTATCATAAGTTTAATAATGGAATATATGATATATGACGTTACCAATATCACATATGCCATTATTAAACTTAGGATAAAATTAATTCATCGTTTTGAAATATATGACATTATCATAACTTTAATAATGGAATATATGATATATGATGTTACCAATATCATATATGCCACTAGTAAACTTATGATAAGATTAATTCATCATTTATAATATATGACATTATCCTAAGTTTAATAATGTGATATATTACCAATATCATGTATGCCACTATTAAACTTAGGATAAAATTAATTCTCCATTTTGGAATATATGACATTATTCTAAGTTTAATAATGGAATATATGATATATGATATATGACATTACCAATATCACATATGCCACCATTACACTTAGGATAAAATTTATTCATCATTTAGAATATATGATATTATCCTAAGTTTAATAATTGAATATATGATATATGACATTACAAATATCACATATGCCACTAGTAAACTTATGATAAGATTAATTCATCATTTGGAATATATGACATTATCCTAAGTTTAATAATGGAATATATTACCAATATCATATATGCCACTATTAAACTTAGTATAAAATTAATTCTCCATTTTGGAATATATGACATTATCCTAAGTTTAATAATTGAATATATGATATATGACATTACCAATATCACATATGCCACTAGTAAACTTATGATAAGATTAATTCATCATTTGGAATATATGACATTATCCTAAGTATAATAATGGGATATATTACCAATATCACATATGCCACTATTAAATTTATGATAAGATTAATTCTCCATTTTGGAATATATGACATTATCCTAAGTATAATAATGGGATATATTACCAATATCATATATGTCACTATTAAACTTAGGATAAAATTAATTCTCCATTTTGGAATATATGACATTATCCTAAGTTTAATAATGGAGTATATGATATATGACATTACCAATAGCACATATGCCACTATTAAACTTAGTGTCTACTTTGACTTTTCACACAGTTTTATGATTTTTCACTAATTACATTTTTCACCGATCAAATAAAATATCTACCCGCTAAACTCTCTTTCGATTGATCGAAATATGAAAGTGGACACTTATTTAGGAAAACCTAAAACAGTAATATCGGAGAGTGTAAAAATAGTTATAGTTTATCATTATTATTATTATTATTATTATTATTATTATTATTATTATTATTATTATTATTATTATTATTATTATTATTATTACATTAAAGATTTCTATTTTTTAAAAAGATAAACAATTTCACCAAATTTTTGGTAGCTTTCCCCCTAAATATTTTCATCGATTTGTAACATCCCGCCTTTAAATTTCCCCAAAATCAAAAACCCTAGTATCTACACCACATCTCACTCTCTCTGTTCTTTTCTAGATCTTCCATAGATCTCCGGTATCACCTTGTGGACGGCCTCTCTCTTTGACCATCCTTCATCATCGCTCCAAACCACTCTCTCGATCTCAATCTATCCATACCCGTGGAGCTGATGCTAAATCATTCTCGGCCCCTTACAGCGCTCGGTTCTTTTGTTGGTAAAGATCTGTAAGTTTTTTACTTCTAATTTTCACTTCGATTTCAACTTCTAATTTTGGGTTTTTTGAAACCCCAATTTCTGGGTTTGGGGCTTTCGCTTTCTTAATAAAACACAAAGTTTGTGCTTTTTTGGAGTCTTGGATGTTCGTGATCTCAATTCGTCTTCCGTTGTGGTATAACTTTCGATCTTAAATTCTTGTTATGTGAAGTACTCTGTAAGTACATCTTATCTTTTGAGTTTCTTTTTCTTGGAAGTTTTTTTTTTTTTTTTTTGGGTAAAGGGTAAAAGTTTACCCGGTAAATGTATTACTCCAAAAACATTTAAGTACAAAGGATGTGAGTGAATCCCACATCTCAGCCCGTTACATAGGCAGAAGACTACATAACTAGGACACAACCACTAACCAACATTTGACTCAACAAGGATCAAACGAAAACCACAAAACAAAAGCAACCATTACATTTGACTCAACCACATCAAACATAATCTATCTTTTTATCTACCCACGGAGGTTAATATTAAAAGCCTTGCAGAAAGCATCTTGTTCTTCAGTTAAATCATATACTTTATCATCATAACCTTCATAGAAATCATCATCATCATAGTACTCAAGATTACTAGTATTACCTCCTCCTCCTGACCCAGATCCAGAAGCCATGAATTGGGAGGTCTCATTAAAAACCTCTTCAACTTCACTTTCCGAATCCTCCAAATTTTGATCCACTTTAGAAGCGGATTCCTTGTCTCTATAACCAGCCTTTCCAGCACCCATTTTATTATCAACTTCTTGAAGCACATCATCCATTTTAGATTCATTCCCACTTAATGCAGAAAAGGAGTTAGATGTATTAACCTTTATATCCTCCTTTGGCTTCGATGTCTCTTTATTAGTAGCCACTTTAGGACGATACACAAATTTAGGCTTTTGTTTGCCTAAATTAATCCCTTCAACCTTCCTTGTATTCAGCCCTTCTTTGTTAACTTTTGCACCTTTAGTACCAACTTCAACAAATCCATCATTATTGTTTTTCGTTACAGCTTGTGGACAAATGTCAATTGTGCGCCCAAAGAGTTTGCAAACATCACATCTAGGAGGCTTCCACTCATATTCAACCCGAACGGTTTCCTTTGAATAACCCGACCCATCCAGCTTTGGAATAGCAACAACTATGGTATCTTTCAAAACCTGGTTCGAACCGATCTCAATCATAGCTCTAGCAAAACTATTTCTACCCCATGATTCCTCACACATAGTGGCCGTGTACGAATCCAACCGCATGGGGGTGCCAAGCATTGTTGCGATCATGCTCAACCCATCACCTGTAAAAGTAGCCATTGGAACATCATGTAGCTTTACCCAAACAGGCACCTTAGTAAGTTCTTCCTTAGTTAAACTAATATTCGGTGCCCATTGGTTAAGGATAATAGGGACTGTTCTTATCATCCATGGACCGTTCTCAAGAACCCCGTTCATACCCGTATTAGATGAAAACTTAAAGAAAAAGAATCCTTTAGCATTCATCATAACCTTTTGAAGACCATATTTTGACCAAGCGTTTCGTACTTAATTTTCAACAACCGGAAAAGCAATCCGCTTACCAACAAAATAACCATACAACGTATTTAAGAACCTGTTGTTTACTTCCTCAACTGATGACATCGGGATAGTGACATCGGGTTCATTAACGGACACATCAGGAATTAAGGAACGAAAATTAACTTTCGTCTTGCTTGGAATTTCAGCATTCACAACATTCGCATACGTTGGCTTACTACCAGTTTGTTGAGACCCATAATACTGTTCGCCAGATTGAACATGTGTACCCACAGCCTCACGATCAGTAGACTGATTACGAACCTTGTTCAGCTTATCTAGTTCATCAACCTTTAAATGCTTATACCCAAAAGCTGGATTCGTAGGAATACTACCCGGTTTGCTACCCATATTGCTATGAACATCCTCCACCTTCTCATTGTTATTCACAACTGATGGTTTCTTCAAGATTGATTTTACCATAGGCTGTTTGTTTACAGCCTCACCACTCTTCAGTTTGACACCTCTCCCTGGACTCAGAAACCCACGTTCCATGTTACTTACATACGACCCTCAAAGCTGCAACCAATGAAACCTAATCGGCCAATACACAGATCGAGATTAAACAACCAAGTTACCAACTCTATCCAAAACAACCAACCAATAATCTACCGATAAAATAATCTGTGCAAAATTCAGATCAATGAAACACCAATTAAATAAAATAATATATGATCACAGAATTAAATTCGGCCAGCACAGATATGTTGGCTACATCAATCCCATGTCGGTTAATGCAAATCGTGTAACATATATGATTGGACGCGTGTTATCTAATCAAGAAGAAATATAATATGTCGGTTAATATTAAATCACGAAGAAAGAATGCGGCGCACAAAGAAAACACAAGCAAAGTCAAACTTGCGATTAAAATAACTAAAGAAATCAGACTTGCACACAAGGAATAAACGATAAAGTAAACCCCAAAGTGAAATCAGACTTGCGATTAAGGAGCTACGAATAAAGATTTCCAGGGGTTTAGAGAATCGCCTATTTTTTGGGAGAGATTTCCAGGGGTTTTTTTCTTGGAAGTTTCAAAGTGTAGTATTTGTTATTACTAGTTCTTGATTAGGTAATTGCTTTCTACTATTATTTTTTTTGCCTTGATTGTTATGTATTACTTGAAATTGATTGTTTGTCTTAGTAAATTGTTTTATGTTTCTGACCATTTTTTCTTGATAGAAGAGATGAATTCTGAGTTCATCACATGTCCAGACTCCTTGAGAATTCTGGCACTTTTGTTTGCTCGGACCATCCTTTAGGATTTTATTGTGATAACATTTTTCTAATTGTTTTATCGTGTGTTTGTCGATGCTTGTAGTGTCTTGTGATTTTTGGTTGATAGCTACTGTATCTAATTCAAGTCTTGGCTATATTATGATAAGCATATTTTTTATGGGTCAATTGACCGAGTATTTCTGCTTTAAGGCAATTATAGTCTAATTGAAAGTCTATGTGTTTATTTTTTTTATATATATTTCTCTCTAGCAAGACTAGTCGAGATGTGAAAGTCGTACTTCCTTTCTTTTTAATCAAGTTTATAAGTACATAAAGGTCCACTACTTTTGACAACATTGAATAATAACGATTTAGGCTGCCATAATTTGTATCCTTATTTCAAATGAATTTAACTATATAGTCTAAACAGAAGTTGTGTGTCTACGAAGTGTGATATACTTGCTCCTTAAGTTCTTCCTGGAATTTATACATGGAACATCTTATTTAAAATTCTGTTTAATTTTTGTATGAATATGTTTGGCTACAATTTAATATATCTTTTATATAGTTGACTTCTAATTATTTGAGCAATATAATTTATTCAGGTAGTGGTAGATTTCTCATGTGGCTTGCTAAGAGAAATCCTGATTCCAATAAGGATCTGTTACATATGTAATTAAATTGCATAACTTTTTTTATATTTAAAGATGCCATGTACACTTGTAAAATTTTGATGCAGTACTTATGTTCGCAAATGCCTCAATATCTTTCAAGGAGCTCATTTCAATGTATCCTGGGCCTTTGATGTTGGTTTCAATATTTGTGAGTACATTCCTGTTTGTAAACCTTAATGTAATCCATTGTTGGTGTACTTAATTTTCATGATGTTTGTGAATCTGTGCATGTAGTCTCGATATAGGCTCTCTGTATTTGTATATTTGTAAGCACCTCTGATAAAACGAAATTAGATAAAATCACTAATTAGAGGTCACAACTCACAAAGACACATTGGGATGGCCCTCAGATTATCTGGTTTTGCTCGTTTGTTTGAGTAATTTAGATAATTGATGTGCTAAATATGATTTAGGAGGTTTTTATACATTTCAGTAATTTTTAGATGACTTCTAACCCATTTCCTTTTAGAAAAATCCTTTAACTCATTTGGTCTGTACTCTGTAAAAGATAAACCTAATGCAAATTGACCAATTGTAGGTAAATGGGTGAATTCTTGTAGATTCACCTAATGTATGGAATTCGCACCTAAACTAGTTTTGTTGCTGCTGAAGCATGGCATGTACAATAGGAGCAACTATTGTTGGTTGTAGTGTTCGGTTGTAGACAGGTTGGTGGTTATGAGTCTCGCTCATAAATGCCTTTTTTATGTATCTTACGCTAACCGTTTAAATGTTTGTAAATTGGTTTATAATAGACTACATAGTTGAGCAGTTGACTGTTATAGGTTCTTTTTGTTTTAATTTCCTATTAAGCTGAAGTCATTGGTAGGTGTCGAGATCGTAGATGAGTGTTGGATTAAAACTGACCAATTACATCTGCTTTCATCGAAATGAATACGATATTTTCTCACTGTGATTGCATCACTCTTTTTACTAAACTGTTGAATCTTGATCTGCTTCCAAGTACATCTCCAGTTGCATCAGCTTCTTGGAATGCACGGATTCCATCAATAAATGAAGCAATCGTGATACCTACTCAGGTTGGTTTATAAGCATATGCTCTATTGCTTACACTTTGACTTCTCAGTATTTATTTGATTGATTATGATTGTAGGTAAATTATGTCGGGAAAGCAGCAAGTGTGTATGAAACTGGGTATCAACTTAAGGCAAAAGTGTATGAAACTGGGTATCAAATCGGTATTTCAGGTGGTACTTCTGATAGCAGTGTGTCCATTTAATATTTTCTATCGCTTATATGGTATTTCATCTTGGTCTGTTTATGGCATTGCGTATGTTATGGTTTCAGGTTCAGTTATTGAGGAGCTTGCAGTTCTATGTATGTTACTATGGTTGTGGAGATTTTAAGAAAAGGAATGCTGAAACTTGCAATAAAAGTGATGTTTATGATATTATTTTTATAGTAATTGATGTTGTTCCATATTGGATTCGAGCCATGCAGGTACATATCCAATCTTCAATGCCTTAGAGTATGATCCCGATTACAAAACTAAATTATTATTACAATAATAATCTGAACGTCTTTGTGAAACATTGTAAATGGTTTTATGCATTTGAATACATTTCAGATGAGGTAACCTGCTCAACTCATTTCTTTCCTGGTTAATGCAATGTATTTGACCAGTAGGATATAAAACTACACCCGATGCAACACATCTATTTATAACAATTTGAGTGTTATTTTGATACAGTTAGCATTTATAATTACTTAGAAATTAACCAATTTTGTTTGATGTTTGCAGGTTATGTGAGCTGCATTTGGTGTTTGCATGTTCCTTTGGCATCTTAGAAAGAATCAGTCTTGTTATTTGAGTTTTTTCATCAAACCCGTGTAGTCACGGATTCATAAACTAGTTATTATGTAAAACGTTCCAATTTTAGTTTTGGTGCATGTAATTAATTATGTACATTCCAATTTAAATTTGTGGTGTTATATAATTCAATTCTGTTACACATTATTGATTTGTTATATGTGACTAAAAGATGCACTTACATAATATGGTCACTCTTCGTAGCTACTATTTGATTAATTTGTTGTGTGACTAAATGTTGCAAAACATCGCACAAACATAAAAATAAAGTGGCCATTGGATGGCAATAGTCATACAAAATACAAGTTTACTTGACATTACAGAGCATATGGTCACACTTATCATCACCTACGGCCACTTTTGGCTTAATTTTATGTGACCAAATCCCAGAATAAATCACTCGTTGTGTGACTAAATGATACAAAACGTCACAAAAAGATAAAAATAAAGTGGCCATTGGATGGACAATAGTCACACAAAAAACAAGTTTACTTGACATTACATAGCATATGGTCACACTTAATATCACCTACGGCCACTTTTGGCTTAATTTTATGTGACCAACTCCCAGAATAAATCACTCTTTATGTGACTAAATGATACAAAATGCCACAAAAACATAAAAATAAAGTGGCTATTGGATGGAAAATAGTCACACAAAATACAAGTTTACTTGACATTACAGAGCATATGGTCACACTTATTATCACCTACGGCCACTTTTGGCTTAATTTTATGTGACCAAATCCCAGAATAAATCACTCATTGTGTGACTAAATAATACAAAACGTCACACAAACATAAAAATAAAGTGGCCATTGGGTGGACAATAGTCACACAAAAAACAAGTTTACTTGACATTACAGAGCATATGGTCACACTTACTGTCACCTACGGCCACTTTTAGCTTAATTTTATGTGACCAAATCCAAGAATAAATCACTCGTTGTGTGACTAAATGATACAAAACGTCACACAAACATAAAAATAAAGTGGCCATTGGATGGACAATAGTCACACAAAATACAAGTTTACTTGACATTATAGAGCATATGGTCACACAAAATACAAGTTTACCTGACTTCAAAGAGCATACGGTCACACTTGTTAACACTTTTGGTCACTTTTGGCTTAAATTTATGTAACCAAATCCCAAAAATAAAACTCTCGTTGTTTGACTAAATGTTACAAATAGCCACACAAACATACAATTCAAGTGACCATTGGATGGACAATAGTCACACAAAATACACTTTCACTTGATTTTAAAGAGCATATGGTCACACATTTTATGGTTTTGGTTACTCTTTTTAAATGGATACGGCCACTAACATCTTATGTGACCGTATGGACCCCTTTGGTCACGTATGGACCCCTTTGGTCATGGGACCTTTAGTCACACACACGCTGAAAAAATAAGTGTGACCATATGTGTCGCACCCCCAAATTATGATGCGGAAGCGGGTCGGTTCGGGGCGCGACTAATCAATACACAAAGCATAAGATTACATACTGAACGACCACTACATGCGTCGTTTACAAATACATTGAAATTATAAAGGTTTTACACCGTTATAAAAATAGTTTACAAAAGCCCTTGAGTTCAAATGATAGAGATTCTATGGCATAACTAAATTATACAAAATGTAGTAATGCATGACAATCTCTTGATGTCTGAATGTGACTCGAGCTAATGGGCATCCTGAATGAGCAGACCTACTGCTGCTGAGAACCTGAGAATACATGCTAAAGGTCAGCTATAAAGCTGGTGAGCTCACAGGTTTAATGATAAGAACAATGTATGAACCACAAGATTTAATGATAATTGAAATTAATCAAATATAATGTACATACAGCCATGAGCACATAGTCTGAGCTTAACTGAGGTGTCAGGATCACAATTAAGTGCCTGAGCGAGGGTGCCTCTATGCGTATGCCTAATCAACATACGTATGAACAAATGATAATGCGTCCGTTTTGACCAGTCAGTGCTTGCTGACCCGGACGGGGATTGTCAGTCCCATATGGATCCATACACTAACATTCACGCTACAAAGTATTACCAAACTATGCTATGAGGACTTAAAATGATTAGATGATTTACTCATGTAATATATAGCGATGTTTTGATACTTGTGTTCAGATGTAAAACAAAATGAGCATGTATCTCACCCCTAGGTAAAAGCATTTAAAAAGGGGCTATGAGACTCACTGAGTTTGATGAATTGCTGTCGGGTAATTAATGTTGAATTACAAGTAAATGATGTCGTTCAAACGACTGAAACCTGCAGGGCGTGATAAACGCGCAAGGTTTAAATGATTAGATGTCTCAACAGACCATCCATGCTAGTTGTTCATCCAACTAGTAATGTCCAAATGATTAGTTTTGGATTGTTTATATTTTGTAAATACGTATGGCCCGTTGGTGAGTTTTTGTAATAATAATTTCAAGTATTATTATTATGCGTCTCATCATTTTGTTTACTTGTAAAGTATATACCTATGCATTTTTAAAAGCGAGTACTTTTATATATATCCGAAAATATATACATATTTATGTCC
The DNA here is from genome assembly GCA_949592205.1 of Helichrysum umbraculigerum. NCBI lineage: Eukaryota > Viridiplantae > Streptophyta > Magnoliopsida > Asterales > Asteraceae > Helichrysum > Helichrysum umbraculigerum. Next base: position 57,312,383 of record CATIUR010000001.1, on the reverse strand, counting down.
GAATGTTTGTAGTCCGAAGGTGTCTAGGTCCGAAGGTGTATATGTGTCCGGATGTAAGTTTTAGTCCGAAAGTCAAGGGTTCGGGAAAGTGGTCAAACGACCACCGTTTGACCCTAAACTTTTACACGCATCCTAATATGTCAAAATAGGTTTATAGAACTTGTCGTTATGTTTCGTGGATGTCTCGAAGTGTCACTTTCACCAAACTACCAAAACAGTCCTTAGTTTCCTGTTTTCCAGATTTTATACTCAACAAATCCCTCGATTTGGACCACTTCTAGTCCGATTCATATCTAACCAAAAATCACACATGTTCTCATAGGGTCTAGATCATTTCTGCATTTTATCACGATTTTACAAGGTCCTTTACTATTTTAAACAAAAATGGAAACGGAAAGTGGTCGGTTTCGGCTCAAAACAGACCTCGGCTCAAAGATTGGCCTCTACACTAAAAACGGTGTATTTTTGGAAAAAGTCTCAGAGAGAACTTTTTGTATACGACATCCATACGGACATTTCGGTATAAGATTTGCGTGTTGATTCATCCTACAACTCTAGTTATGTCCGTTTTGGTGAGACGAAAATTCTGGCCAGTTTCACTGTTTATGTGTGTTTGTTCCAAAAACGTTTTTAAGCTTTCGATTTGGACATATACTTGTTAAATGAGCAACTAAACATGTTTATAAGTGTTAAGAAATAACATCTAGAGAGAGAAAGTGAGCTCTTACAACGAAGAAGGGTGATCTAAAGTCGAAACAAAATGAAAGGTGCTCGGTTTGGCTTCCTCTTCCTTTTCCTTGCTTTCTCCTTCACTTTTCTTCAAAAGATGGTGGTGGTTGGATGGTGGATGGTGGTGGAACTGATTAGGGAGTAGAGAGGGTGTGAGGGAAAAGGTTTTTAGTGAGAGAAGTTAGAGAGAGAGATATGGGCAAATTAGCATAAATTGTGGATCATGTTTCTAGTCATGTGATCAAATGGGAAGATGGGAGCAAGATCCCCAATTTGGGGAACTGAAAATCGACCAGTGGGCCCCCCTTAGGGTGTGGGTGTTGTCCAAACTTTGTTCCCCAAGTTTGCGCTCCGTGCGATGTTCGTTTACCCGGTCGTTTCGTCGTCCGATTAGTCGTAACACGTATTATGCAATAGTTTTCGTAAACGATTTAAGACTCGATATTTTAAGTGAAAGTTTTATCCAAAATGTTATGTTTTAATGTCCAAAATAATATTCGGGCTTTCGTTTGAGTGTCGGCGGCGAATTGTACGTTTGAATAAATTGCGTAACGTTTTTAAACGTTATTAATGATTGTGCGTAATCGCGTTGATTTTAATTGAAGTATTTTATCAAAATACTTAGAGAGGAGTTATAAAATATAATTTTTATAAATTTCATTTGTCGGGCGCGTTTCGCGCGTTTTCGTCGCATTCGGTCACGTTTTAGACAAAACGTATATGTTTGTTATATTATAACCATAATATAAAATAATAAGTGATGTTATTAAATAATTCCATATTATTTAATAAAAGTTTCACCAACGTCCGTATAATTGAATCGAAATTTGGCCGATTTGAAAATGAACGATTAAATATAATCGAGTACTGATATATATTCAACAATATATATATATAGATACATACAATTAGCCTAACACATGGCACTAATTACATGTAATTCCAAATGATTAGGAGCTAAAAACTAGTCCTAATTTGACGGGTGTCACATTCTCCCCTTGTTAAGAGAATTTCGTCCCGAAATTCAGCTCTGAGTTGGCGCGTGAGTGGAGTCTGAAAATAGATGTGGATATTTGAGTCGCATCTGGTCTTCCCGTTCCCAGGTAAATTCCGGACCTCGCCGCGAATTCCACCAAACTCTAACAATAGGGATACGACTTTGCTTGAGATGTTTGACCTCACGGTCCATGATCTCCACTGGTGTCTCGACAAAATGAAGTTTGTCGTCGATTTGAATTTCCTCGAGCGGAATGATGAGTGTCTCATCGGACAGGCATTTCTTCAGGTTAGAAATGTGAAATGTGGGATGCACGCTACAAAGCTCTGGATCAATCCTTTCAAGGATCTCAAAAGGTCCGATGTATCTCGGGTTTAACTTCCCACGTTTACCAAACCGGATGACACCCTTCCAAGGTGATACTTTGAGCAATACTCGATCCCCAACCTGGAACTCGAGATGCTTACGTCTTACGTCAGCATAACTTTTCTGACGATCACGTGCGGCCTTCAACCGTTGCTGGATACCAACGATCTTCTCGGTGGTTTCATGAATGATTTCAGGACCAGTCAGTTGGCTGTCTCCAACTTCGGTCCAACAGATGGGCGACCGGCACTTACGACCGTACAGTGCCTCGAATGGTGCAGCTCCAATGCTGGTATGATAGCTGTTGTTGTACGAGAATTCGCACAATGGCAAGTGGTGTTCCCAATTTGCACCGAAATCAATTACGCAGGCGCGTAGCATATTCCAGTGTTTGAATTGTCCTTTCACTTTGGCCATCGGTTTGAGGATGATACGCAGTACTCATATCCAGACGAGTACCTAACACTTTCTGTAATGATCTCCAAAACTGAGAAGTGAAATGACTATCTCTGTCAGAGATAATTGAGATAGGAACGCCATGTCTCGATACGATCTCCTTCATATAGACTCGCGTGAGACGTTCCATTTTGTCGGTTTCCTTGATGGCAATGAAATGAGCTGATTTGGTGAGCCGGTCTAGGATCACCCAAATGGTGTCGCAACCGCTAGCTGTTCTTGGGAGTTTAGTGATGAAATCCATAGCGATTTGCTCCTATTTCCATTCAGGAATGTCCGGTTGCTGTAGCAGACCGGTGGGCTTCTGATATTCTGCTTTGACTTTTGAACATGTGAGGCACTTGCTGACATACGTGGCAATCTCTGCTTTCATGTTTGGCCACCAATATGATCCCTTGATGCCATGATACATCTTGTCAGATCCAGGATGTATAGAATATTTGGACTTGTGAGCTTCATCCATCACCAAGTCTCGAAGATTTCCGAACTTAGGTAACCAGATCCGGTGTGCAAAGTATTTGACCCCATTGGGTTTGGTTTCGAATTGATTCTCCATGTTGCGCAAGGCCTCATCCTTGATGTTTTCAGGTTTCAGTGCTTCGAGTTGAGCAGTTAGAATTTGAATGATTAGATCATTATGGATGGTTATACTAAGGGCTCGGACTCGAAGTGGTTTTGTGCGCTCTTTGTGACTTAGGGCATCGGCAACTACATTTGCTTTGCCCGGATGATACTTGATTTCACAATCATAATCAGTGAGCAACTCGACCCATCGTCGTTGCCTCATGTTGAGATCCTTCTGATCGAATATATGCTGGAGGCTCTTATGATCGGTGAAGATGGTACATCTCGTGCTATACAGGTAATGTCTCCAGATCTTGAGTGCGAACACCACGGCCCCCAGCTCGAGGTCGTGAGTCGTGTAATTCTTTTCGTGAATCTTTAGTTGTCGAGAAGCCTAGGCAATCACCTTGTCCCGTTGCATCAACACGCAACCAAGACCTTGGTGTGAAGCATCACAGTATACCACGAAGTCTTAGTTGCCTTCGGGTAATGATAGTATTGGTGCACTGCAGAGCTTTTGCTTCAATAGCTGAAATGCTGACTCTTGCTTATCAGTCCAATTGAACTTGTTTTCCTTCTGAGTCAGTGTTGTGAGAGGTTGAGCTATTTTGGAAAAATTTTCAATGAAGCGCCGATAATAACCAGCCAATCCTAAAAATTGACGTACTTCAGTCGGCGTTGAGGGTGCTTGCCAGCACTTGATTGCCTCAATCTTCGAGGGATCCACGTGAATTCCTTGACTATCAATTACATGACCAAGGAATTGAACAGTTTGCATCCAGAACTCACACTTGGAGAATTTTGCATATAACTCTTCGTGTCTAAGAAGTTCTAGAATGGTTTTGAGATGTTGCGCGTGCTCTTGCTCATTGCGCGAGTAAATAAGAATGTCATCGATGAAAACAATGACAAACTTGTCGAGATATGGTTTGCACACTCGGTTCATAAGATCCATGAATACCGCTGGTGCGTTTGTCAGACCAAATGGCATCACTTGAAACTCGTAATGCCCATAGCGAGTTCGGAAGGCAGCCTTTGGGATGTCGATGTCACGAAATCGTAACTGATGATAACCTGATCTTAGATCTATCTTGGAATAGAAACTTGACCCTTGAAGTTGATCGAACAGGTCATCAATGCGAGGAAGTGGGTAACGGTTCCTGACGGTCAACTTGTTCAACTCTCTATAGTCGATACACATTCTGAATGAACCGTCTTTCTTTTTCACAAACAGAACCGGAGCTCCCCAGGGTGAAGAACTCGGTCTAATGAATCCCTTATCCAGGAGTTCCTGCAACTGAGTAGACAACTCCTGAAGTTCTGAAGGGGCTAAACGATATGGTGCTCGTGCAACAGGTGCTGCCCCCGGCACGAGATCGATCGAGAACTCAACTTGTCTCGGTGGTGGAAGGCCAGGTAAGTCTTCGGGAAAGACTTCTGGATAATCTCTAACAATGGGCACATCCTCAAGTCGTTTCTCTTCCGACTTTTTCTCCAAGACATGTGCGAGGATCGCCTGGTACCCTTTCCTAAGGTACTTGCGAGTTTTCATGCAGGATATGATATTCAGTCTCGTCCTGCCGGTCTCCCCTTGTATGATTAGAGTACTACCGGTGAAAAGAGGAATACGGACGATTTTGTCATAGCAGACAATTTCAGCTCGGTGCTTGGATAACCAATCCATTCCAATAATGACGTCGAAACTTCCAATCTCAACGGGTATAAGGTCAATAGAGAAGATTTCATCAGATAGATTTAAAGTGCAATTTGGTATTACACTGTCAGTCTCAATTAACTTGCCATTAGCTAATTCTACAATGTACTTAGCATCTAAGGCAATAGGGGCAATGTTAAGCAATTTACTAAACTCATCAGATATGAAGCTCCTATCAGCACCAGAATCAAACAGAACAGAAGCAGTAAGGTTGTTGAGAAGAAACGTACCCGAGACCACATTCGGGTCTTGACGGGCCTCTCCTGAGTTCAGAACGAAAGCTCTTCCCTTCGCAGTGTTGTTACCCTTGTTCTTCAGTTTTGGGCACTCATTCCTAAAGTGACTAGTTTCTCCACACTCATAGCAGGACTTTGGTTGGCTGGTGGTGGTGTTGGTGTTGACGGTGGTAGACCTACAGTCTTTGGTCAAATGTCCATACCTTTGACATTTTCCACAAGGTGTGCCGCAAGGACCATCATGATGACGGTGGCACTTTGAACAGTAGGGCTTATTTCCAGTGTAGCCCTTGTTGGAACCAGAACCAGTGTTGGTGGTCTTATCAGACTCAGACCTCTTGAATGATGATTGATTTTGAGTGGTGTTCCCAGACCACTTTCTTTTGTTGTTGTTACCAGAAGATGGAACAGATGTCTCACGGCTGACAACCATGGCCATGAGTTCATGAGCAATTCCGATAGCTCTTTCCAGAGTGGTTGGTTGAGCTGAGGCGACATTCCCCTGGATATTCTCCGGGAGGCCGCGGATGTACTTCTTGATACTTTTTCCTTTCGTATCAACCAAACCTGGGCACAACAGAGCGAATTGCTGGAACTTGGTGGTGTACCCAGCAATATCGTTCCCTTGTACCGCCAGATGCCAGAACTCCACTTCCAGTCGGTGTAGTTCTTCCTCGCGACAGTACTTCTCCCTTAGCTTTTTCTTCAATTCAGGCCAAGGAAGTCGGTTTGCGATCTCGACGCCAATAGAGTTTGCGTGGGTGTTCCACCACGTTAGTGCACCTTCTTGAAAGGTGTAAGCAGCAAACTTGACCTTACTATCTTCAGCACAGTTACAGAGACTGAAGACAGATTCCATTCTTTCAATCCATCTGATCAGGCCAATGGCACCTTCTGTGCCCTTGAAATACAATGGTTTGCAGCTGAGAAAATCCTTGTAGGAACAAGGTTTGATAACAGGAGTAGGAGTGGTATTTACTGTCTCTTCATTCCTTTGAGCGTCTCGAGCAGCCATGGCTTCGGCTACAGCTCGGGTAACCGCAGCATTGAGTTCAGCTTGACTGAAACCTTTCCTTTTTGGCGGCATGATACTGACAAAAGCAAATAGAGTGGATGAGTTGTTTGCACCAAAACATGATACATCGCATATGCATATATATATTTATGGGGTAATATACAATGACACAAGTGATAATCACATTTGACAAACAACAGAGTTGCATACTAGATGCGAGTTTGCGAGTGGGTGGGGTAAGCAACTACTTATGGGAACCTATAGTCCTTCTAACAACAGGTTCCACTTGTGATTCCAAAGAATTAGAATGATGGAGGAAGTACGAATGATATATTCCTCGCGAACATGTGATTGTACAGCGGAATGTGTTGTGAGATGTTATGTGCGTATAAAAGGGATAGACGATAGTAATTCATACTCATCGTCTTTGGTAGTGAAGATGTTAACGAGTGTATTATCGTGTGTGATCTATATATATTCGATATATATAATAGTTTAGAAGATAATACGCGAGTGGGGCTTAATCATATATCTTCAATATATAATAGCCTATAAGGTAGCACATAAATGAGGCCTATGTATGTATATACGCCTATATCACATAATAGCCTAATGATTGTCTAGCACAAACCAAGTATAAATCTCGGTTTCTCTCATGGTCAGAGTCAACTATCGCATTCATGTTCAACATAACTCCTTTCAGATTTCACATCGTACTTATTTAATTGTACATAGTTAGCTAGGCTATGTTAAATTAAACTCATATGGTGTAATCACTGAACCAGTTATACCTAATAAGGAATACTGCCTAACGGTCATAGTCTAGGCCCACTAAATGCAACCTAGTTCACTATTGTGACACCCGTCAAATTAGGACTAGAAATTAGTTCCTAATCATTATGTAATACATGTAGTTAGTGCTATGTATTAGGCTAATTGTATGTATCAAAATATATATGGATGAATATATATCAGTACTCGATTAGATTTAATCGTTCATTTTCAAATCGGCCGAATTCCGATTCAATTATACGGCGTTGGTAAAAATCAAGTGATTAAGTAATATGGAATTGTTATTTAATACCCTCATAATTATTATATATTATTTTGATAATATATAATGTATTCGTATCGTACAAATATAAAACATTCGCGACAAAACTCGTAAGTAACGTATTATTATTAGAAATAATAATTACTAAACACTTTGATCAAAATAAAACACATTTCGTTTTATATCATTTTACTCAAACGCGACAAAACTAATTAAATTATATCCGTCTCTCAAACGTAAAACAAAGATATATTTTTATATCTCACTAAATGTATTTTTATAAAATACTTCGAATAAGAGTAAATACGATTCTTTTTCTAGAAATTTATCGAATTAAAACATTATACTACCTTTCGATCGGGTACAAAAACACGGGTATTTTGTACTTCGAGTTGGAGCCACCCAACTCCAATTATTGGAGCTGGGCATAAGCCGATCAAACTCCCTCCTTTCTCATTTCATTTTCATTCTCAAACTCTCCCTCTCAATCTCTCGGCTCTCTCTCTCGGTTTCAAAGATCAAACAACAACAACAATTAACAACAACAACAATCAAGCAGAATCATCATCATCATCGTGATCATCTTCATCATCATCATCATCATCAAATTCCATTTTCGGTTCCATTTTAATACGTGAGTAATCGTCCACTTTTTCTTTAAGTTTTCGTGTTTAAATTACATATATTAACATGCTAGGATGTTCTACAAACTGATTATGTCCCCAAATCGAACCCATTTTGCTGTGATTAAATTGTTGCACGAACAGACCCTGTTTTTGAACCAGGATCCGGCGGATCTAGAGGGGATCCGGCGGATCTATCTCCAGTTCATGCGGATCCGACGGATCTAAGTAGGATCCGGCGGATCACCCTTCAAAATCGACCCGATCCGGCGGATCACTCCAAGGATCCGGCGGATCCAAACCTAATACACTCAATCCGGCGGATCAACACATGATCCGGCGGATTCCCCCGTTATATTTCATGATCCGGCGGATCAACAAACGGATCCGGCGGATATTAGCTAAAACAGAACAAATAGTTTTTCGAAAACGTCGACAATTTCACAAATAAACGTGCTTCTCGATGGAAAATTTATTATAACGGATTGAGCTCAAATTCGTAAGGTCACTCGGAAACGACCCAATAATCAATGCTAAGTACCTTAGCCTTGTCAGTTTTAGGCCATCCGGGGTCGTTTAGGGGCCGAAAATGGCAGATTACTGTTTTCAGACTCGTACCAAATTTTGTAAATTATGAAATAAAGTGTAACGGATATAATGAACTTGATTAACAACTAAATCTATACGATACGACTTATATATGAAACACATACACTTTTATAAGCACAACAAATTATGTATAATAATAATAGTTTGAAATTATTATTACAAACCGTCACCAACGACCCGTATACATTTTCAAAACTCAAACATAATCGACAACCAAAGTATTTGGGCATAACTAGTTGAGGGAACAACTAGCATAGATGGTTCGTAGAGTCATCTAATCAATCAAAACCTTGCGCGTCTAAGACGCCTTGCAGGTTCAGTCGTTGTAACGACATCAAATCATTGTGAATCATTATAATTATTGGCTAACAATTCATTAGGCTCAGGTGAGTCTCATAGCCCCTATTTTAAATGCTTTTATCTAGGGGTGAGATACATGCTTTGTTTTGTTTTACATGTGAACGCAAGTATCAAATTATCACGTATGCTGCATGAGTTGTTTTCATCTAATCAATCAAAGTCCTCTGAAGCATAGTTCTGTTAATATAATTTAGCGTGAATGTTAGTGTATGGTACCATATGGGATTGACAATCCCCGTCCGAGTTAGCAAGCACTAACCTGTCAAACGGACGCATTATCATTTGTTCAAACGTATGTTGATTAGGCATACGCATAGAGGCACCCTCGATCAGGCACTTGATTGTGATCCTGACCCCTCAGTTAAGCTCAGACTATGTGCTCATGTTAGTTGTATCAATCTTTACTTATTTGTTTAATTACAAATATTCATGTGATACTCATTACTCATTTATTTACATGCTTTGTAAATCAAATCGTTAAATCTTGCGGTTCACAAATCATATATTATCATATCAAACCTGTGAGCTCACCAGCTTTATATATTCGATATATATAATAGTTTAGAAGATAATACGCGAGTGGGGCTTAATCATATATCTTCAATATATAATAGCCTATAAGGTAGCACATAAATGAGGCCTATGTATGTATATACGCCTATATCACATAATAGCCTAATGATTGTCTAGCACAAACCAAGTATAAATCTCGGTTTCTCTCATGGTCAGAGTCAACTATCGCATTCCTGTTCAACATAACCCCTTTCAGATTTCACATCGTACTCATTTAATTGTACATAGTTAGCTAGGCTATGTTAAATTAAACTCATATGGTGTAATCACTGAACCAGTTATACCTAATAAGGAATACTGCCTAACGGTCATAGTCTAGGCCCACTAAATGCAACCTAGTTCACTATAACCTTAGGCTCTGATACCAATCTTCGCACCCCCAAATTATGATGCGGAAGCGGGTCGGTTCGGGGCGCGACTAATCAATACACAAAGCATAAGATTACATACTGAACGACCACTACATGCGTCGTTTACAAATACATTGAAATTATAAAGGTTTTACACCGTTATAAAAATAGTTTACAAAAGCCCTTGAGTTCAAATGATAGAGATTCTATGGCATAACTAAATTATACAAAATGTAGTAATGCATGACAATCTCTTGATGTCTGAATGTGACTCGAGCTAATGGGCATCCTGAATGAGCAGACCTACTGCTGCTGAGAACCTGAGAATACATGCTAAAGGTCAGCTATAAAGCTGGTGAGCTCACAGGTTTAATGATAAGAACAATGTATGAACCACAAGATTTAATGATAATTGAAATTAATCAAATATAATGTACATACAGCCATGAGCACATAGTCTGAGCTTAACTGAGGTGTCAGGATCACAATTAAGTGCCTGAGCGAGGGTGCCTCTATGCGTATGCCTAATCAACATACGTATGAACAAATGATAATGCGTCCGTTTTGACCAGTCAGTGCTTGCTGACCCGGACGGGGATTGTCAGTCCCATATGGATCCATACACTAACATTCACGCTACAAAGTATTACCAAACTATGCTATGAGGACTTAAAATGATTAGATGATTTACTCATGTAATATATAGCGATGTTTTGATACTTGTGTTCAGATGTAAAACAAAATGAGCATGTATCTCACCCCTAGGTAAAAGCATTTAAAAAGGGGCTATGAGACTCACTGAGTTTGATGAATTGCTGTCGGGTAATTAATGTTGAATTACAAGTAAATGATGTCGTTCAAACGACTGAAACCTGCAGGGCGTGATAAACGCGCAAGGTTTAAATGATTAGATGTCTCAACAGACCATCCATGCTAGTTGTTCATCCAACTAGTAATGTCCAAATGATTAGTTTTGGATTGTTTATATTTTGTAAATACGTATGGCCCGTTGGTGAGTTTTTGTAATAATAATTTCAAGTATTATTATTATGCGTCTCATCATTTTGTTTACTTGTAAAGTATATACCTATGCATTTTTAAAAGCGAGTACTTTTATATATATCCGAAAATATATACATATTTATGTCCGAATGTTTGTAGTCCGAAGGTGTCTAGGTCCGAAGGTGTATATGTGTCCGGATGTAAGTTTTAGTCCGAAAGTCAAGGGTTCGGGTTCGGGAAAGTGGTCAAACGACCACCGTTTGACCCTAAACTTTTACACGCATCCTAATATGTCAAAATAGGTTTATAGAACTTGTCGTTATGTTTCGTGGATGTCTCGAAGTGTCACTTTCACCAAACTACCAAAACAGTCCTTAGTTTCCTGTTTTCCAGATTTTATACTCAACAAATCCCTCGATTTGGACCACTTCTAGTCCGATTCATATCTAACCAAAAATCACACATGTTCTCATAGGTGTCTAGATCATTTCTGCATTTTATCACGATTTTACAAGGTCCTTTACTATTTTAAACAAAAATGGAAACGGAAAGTGGTCGGTTTCGGCTCAAAACAGACCTCGGCTCAAAGATTGGCCTCTACACTAAAAACTTTGTATTTTTGGAAAACGTCTCAGAGAGAACTTTTTGTATACGACATCCATACGGACATTTCGGTATAAGATTTGCGTGTTGATTCATCCTACAACTCTAGTTATGTCCGTTTTGGTGAGATGAAAATTCTGGCCAGTTTCACTGTTTATGTGTGTTTGTTCCAAAAACGTTTTTAAGCTTTCGATTTGGACATATACTTGTTAAATGAGCAACTAAACATGTTTATAAGTGTTAAGAAATAACATCTAGAGAGAGAAAGTGAGCTCTTACAACGAAGAAGGGTGATCTAAAGTCGAAACAAAATGAAAGGTGCTCGGTTTGGCTTCCTCTTCCTTTTCCTTGCTTTCTCCTTCACTTTTCTTCAAAAGATGGTGGTGGTTGGATGGTGGATGGTGGTGGAACTGATTAGGGAGTAGAGAGGGTGTGAGGGAAAAGGTTTTTAGTGAGAGAAGTTAGAGAGAGAGAGAGATGGGCAAATTAGCATAAATTGTGGATCATGTTTCTAGTCATGTGATCAAATGGGAAGATGGGAGCAAGATCCCCAATTTGGGGAGCTGAAAATCGACCAGTGGGCCCCCCTTAGGGTGTGGGTGTTGTCCAAACTTTGTTCCCCAAGTTTGCGCTCCGTGCGATGTTCGTTTACCCGGTCGTTTCGTCGTCCGATTAGTCGTAACACGTATTATGCAATAGTTTTCGTAAACGATTTAAGACTCGATATTTTAAGTGAAAGTTTTATCCAAAATGTTATGTTTTAATGTCTAAAATAATATTCGGGCTTTCGTTTGAGTGTCGGCGGTGAATTGTACGTTTGAATAAATTGCGTAACGTTTTTAAACGTTATTAATGATTGTGCGTAATCGCGTTTATTTTAATTGAAGTATTTTATCAAAATACTTAGAGAGGAGTTATAAAATATAATTTTTATAAATTTCATTTGTCGGGCGCGTTTCGCGCGTTTTCGTCGCATTTGGTCACGTTTTAGACAAAACGTATATGTTTGTTATATTATAACCATAATATAAAATAATAAGTGATGTTATTAAATAATTCCATATTATTTAATAAAAGTTTCACCAACGTCCGTATAATTGAATCGAAATTTGGCCGATTTGAAAATGAACGATTAAATATAATCGAGTACTGATATATATTCAACAATATATATATATATAGATACATACAATTAGCCTAACACATAGCACTAATTACATGTAATTCCAAATGATTAGGAGCTAAAAACTAGTCCTAATTTGACGGGTGTCACATTCTCCCCTTGTTAAGAGAATTTCGTCCCGAAATTCAGCTCTGAGTTGGCGCGTGAGTGGAGTCTGAAAATAGATGTGGATATTTGAGTCGCATCTGGTCTTCCCGTTCCCAGGTAAATTCCGGACCTCGCCGCGAATTCCACCAAACTCTAACAATAGGGATACGACTTTGCTTGAGCTGTTTGACCTCACGGTCCATGATCTCCACTGGTGTCTCGACAAAATGAAGTTTGTCGTCGATTTGAATTTCCTCGAGCGGAATGATGAGTGTCTCATCGGACAGGCATTTCTTCAGGTTAGAAATGTGAAATGTGGGATGCACGCTACAAAGCTCTGGATCAATCCTTTCAAGGATCTCAAAAGGTCCGATGTATCTCGGGTTTAACTTCCCACGTTTACCAAACCGGATGACACCCTTCCAAGGTGATACTTTGAGCAATACTCAATCCCCAACCTGGAACTCGAGATGCTTACGTCTTACGTCAGCATAACTTTTCTGACGATCACGTGCAGCCTTCAACCGTTGCTGGATACCAACGATCTTCTCGGTGGTTTCATGAATGATTTCAGGACCAGTCAGTTGGCTGTCTCCAACTTCGGTCCAACAGATGGGCGACCGGCACTTACGACTGTACAGTGCCTCGAATGGTGCAGCTCCAATGCTGGTATGATAGCTGTTGTTGTACGAGAATTCACCCAATGGCAAGTGGTGTTCCCAATTTGCACCGAAATCAATTAATCAGGCGCGTAGCATATTCCAGTGTTTGAATTGTCCTTTCACTTTGGCCATCGGTTTGAGGATGATACGCAGTACTCATATCCAGACGAGTACCTAACACTTTCTGTAATGATCTCCAAAACTGAGAAGTGAAATGACTATCTCTGTCAGAGATAATTGAGATAGGAACGCCATGTCTCGATACGATCTCCTTCATAGACTTGCGTGAGACGTTCCATTTTGTCGGTTTCCTTGATGGCAATGAAATGAGCTGATTTGGTGAGCCGGTCTAGGATCACCCAAATGGTGTCGCAACCGCTAGCTGTTCTTGGGAGTTTAGTGATGAAATCCATAGCGATTTGCTCCCATTTCCATTCAGGAATGTCCGGTTGCTGTAGCAGACCGGTGGGCTTCTGATATTCTGCTTTGACTTTTGAACATGTGAGGCACTTGCTGACATACGTGGCAATCTCTGCTTTCATGTTTGGCCACCAATATGATCCCTTGATGCCATGATACATCTTGTCAGATCCAGGATGTATAGAATATTTGGACTTGTGAGCTTCATCCATCACCAAGTCTCGAAGATTTCCGAACTTAGGTAACCAGATCCGGTGTGCAAAGTATTTGACCCCATTGGGTTTGGTTTCGAATTGATTCTCCATGTTGCGCAAGGCCTCATCCTTGATGTTTTCAGGTTTCAGTGCTTCGAGTTGAGCAGTTAGAATTTGAATGATTAGATCATTATGGATGGTTATACTAAGGGCTCGGACTCGAAGTGGTTTTGTGCGCTCTTTGTGACTTAGGGCATCAGCAACTACATTTGCTTTGCCCGGATGATACTTGATTTCACAATCATAATCAGTGAGCAACTCGACCTATCGTCGTTGCCTCATGTTGAGATCCTTCTGATCGAATATATGCTGGAGGCTCTTATGATCGGTGAAGATGGTACATCTAGTGCCATACAGGTAATGTCTCCAGATCTTGAGTGCGAACACCACGGCCCCCAGCTCGAGGTCGTGAGTCGTGTAATTCTTTTCGTGAACCTTTAGTTGTCGAGAAGCCTCGGCAATCACCTTGTCCCGTTGCATCAACACGCAACCAAGACCTTGGTGTGAAGCATCACAGTATACCACGAAGTCTTAGTTGCCTTCGGGTAATGATAGTATTGGTGCACTGCAGAGCTTTTGCTTCAATAGCTGAAATGCTGACTCTTGCTTATCAGTCCAATTGAACTTCTTTTCCTTCTGAGTCAGTGTTGTGAGAGGTTGAGCTATTTTGGAAAAATTTTCAATGAAGCGCCGATAATAACCAGCCAATCCTAAAAATTGACGTACTTCAGTCGGCGTTGAGGGTGCTTGCCAGCACTTGATTGCCTCAATCTTCGAGGGATCCACGTGAATTCCTTGACTATCAATTACATGACCAAGGAATTGAACAGTTTGCATCCAGAACTCACACTTGGAGAATTTTGCATATAACTCTTCGTGTCTAAGAAGTTCTAGAATGGTTTTGAGATGTTGTGCGTGCTCTTGCTCATTGCGCGAGTAAATAAGAATGTCATCGATGAAAATAATGACAAACTTGTCGAGATATGGTTTGCACACTCGGTTCATAAGATCCATGAATACCGCTGGTGCGTTTGTCAGACCAAATGGCATCACTTGAAACTCGTAATGCCCATAGCGAGTTCGGAAGGCAGCCTTTGGGATGTCGATGTCACGAACTCGTAACTGATGATAACCTGATCTTAGATCTATCTTGGAATAGAAACTTGACCCTTGAAGTTGATCGAACAGGTCATCAATGCGAGGAAGTGGGTAACGGTTCCTGACGGTCAACTTGTTCAACTCTCTATAGTCGATACACATTCTGAATGAACCGTCTTTCTTTTTCACAAACAGAACCGGAGCTCCCCAGGGTGAAGAACTCGGTCTAATGAATCCCTTATCCAGGAGTTCCTGCAACTGAGTAGACAACTCCTGAAGTTCTGAAGGGGCTAAACGATATGGTGCTCGTGCAACAGGTGCTGCCCCCGGCACGAGATCGATCGAGAACTCAACTTGTCTCGGTGGTGGAAGGCCAGGTAAGTCTTCGGGAAAGACTTCTGGATAATCTCTAACAATGGGCACATCCTCAAGTCGTTTCTTTTCCGACTTTTTCTCCAAGACATGTGCGAGGATCGCCTGGTACCCTTTCCTAAGGTACTTGCGAGTTTTCATGCAGGATATGATATTCAGTCTCGTCCTGCTGGTCTCCCCTTGTATGATTAGAGTACTACCGGTGAAAAGAGGAATACGGACGATTTTGTCATAGCAGACAATTTCAGCTCGGTGCTTGGATAACCAATCCATTCCAATAATGACGTCGAAACTTCCAATCTCAACGGGTATAAGGTCAATAGAGAAGATTTCATCAGATAGATTTAAAGTGCAATTTGGTATTACACTGTCAGTCTCAATTAACTTGCCATTAGCTAATTCTACAATGTACTTAGCATCTAAGGCAATAGGGGCAATGTTAAGCAATTTACTAAACTCATCAGATATGAAGCTCCTATCAGCACCAGAATCAAACAGAACAGAAGCAGTAAGGTTGTTGAGAAGAAACGTACCCGAGACCACATTCGGGTCTTGACGGGCCTCTCCTGAGTTCAGAACGAAAGCTCTTCCCTTCGCAGTGTTGTTACCCTTGTTCTTCAGTTTTGGGCACTCATTCCTAAAGTGACTAGTTTCTCCACACTCATAGCAGGACTTTGGTTGGCTGGTGGTGGTGTTGGTGTTGACGGTGGTAGACCTACAGTCTTTGGTCAAATGTCCATACCTTTGACATTTTCCACAAGGTGTGCCGCAAGGACCATCATGATGACGGTGGCACTTTGAACAGTAGGGCTTATTTCCAGTGTAGCCCTTGTTAATACCAGAACCAGTGTTGGTGGTCTTATCAGACTCAGCTCTCTTGAATGATGATTGATTTTGAGTGGTGTTCCCAGACCACTTTCTTTTGTTGTTGTTACCAGAAGATGGAACAGATGTCTCACGGCTGACAACCATGGCCATGAGTTCATGAGCAATTCCGATAGCTCTTTCCAGAGTGGTTGGTTGAGCTGAGGCGACATTCCCCTGGATATTCTCCGGGAGGCCGCGGATGTACTTCTTGATACTTTTTCCTTCCGTATCAACCAAACCTGGGCACAACAGAGCGAATTGCTGGAACTTGGTGGTGTACCCAGCAATATCGTTCCCTTGTACCGCCAGATGCCAGAACTCCACTTCCAGTCGGTGTAGTTCTTCCTCGCGACAGTACTTCTCCCTTAGCTTTTTCTTCAATTCAGGCCAAGGAAGTCGGTTTGCGATCTCAACGCCAATAGAGTTTGCGTGGGTGTTCCACCACGTTAGTGCACCTTCTTGAAAGGTGTAAGCAGCAAACTTGACCTTACTATCTTCAGCACAGTTACAGAGACTGAAGACAGATTCCATTCTTTCAATCCATCTGATCAGGCCAATGGCACCTTCTGTGCCCTTGAAATACAATGGTTTGCAGCTGAGAAAATCCTTGTAGGAACAAGGTTTGATAACAGGAGTAGGAGTGGTATTTACTGTCTCTTCATTCCTTTGAGCGTCTCGAGCAGCCATGGCTTCGGCTACAGCTCGGGTAACCGCAGCATTGAGTTCAGCTTGACTGAAACCTTTCCTTTTTGGCGGCATGATACTGACAAAAGCAAATAGAGTGGATGAGTTGTTTGCACCAAAACATGATACATCGCATATGCATATATATATTTATGGGGTAATATACAATGACACAAGTGATAATCACATTTGACAAACAACAGAGTTGCATACTAGATGCGAGTTTGCGAGTGGGTGGGGTAAGCAACTACTTATGGGAACCTATAGTCCTTCTAACAACAGGTTCCACTTGTGATTCCAAAGAATTAGAATGATGGAGGAAGTACGAATGATATATTCCTCGCGAACATGTGATTGTACAGCGGAATGTGTTGTGAGATGTTATGTGCGTATAAAAGGGATAGACGATAGTAATTCATACTCATCGTCTTTGGTAGTGAAGATGTTAACGAGTGTATTATCGTGTGTGATCTATATATATTCGATATATATAATAGTTTAGAAGATAATAAGCGAGTGGGGCTTAATCATATATCTTCAATATATAATAGCCTATAAGGTAGCACATAAATGAGGCCTATGTATGTATATACGCCTATATCACATAATAGCCTAATGATTGTCTAGCACAAACCAAGTATAAATCTCGGTTTCTCTCATGGTCAGAGTCAACTATCGCATTCCTGTTCAACATAACCCCTTTCAGATTTCACATCGTACTCATTTAATTGTACATAGTTAGCTAGGCTATGTTAAATTAAACTCATATGGTGTAATCACTGAACCAGTTATACCTAATAAGGAATACTGCCTAACGGTCATAGTCTAGGCCCACTAAATGCAACCTAGTTCACTATAACCTTAGGCTCTGATACCAATCTGTCGCACCCCCAAATTATGATGCGGAAGCGGGTCGGTTCGGGGCGCGACTAATCAATACACAAAGCATAAGATTACATACTGAACGACCACTACATACGTCGTTTACAAATACATTGAAATTATAAAGGTTTTACACCGTTATAAAAATAGTTTACAAAAGCCCTTGAGTTCAAATGATAGAGATTCTATGGCATAACTAAATTATACAAAATGTAGTAATGCATGACAATCTCTTGATGTCTGAATGTGACTCGAGCTAATGGGCATCCTGAATGAGCAGACCTACTGCTGCTGAGAACCTGAGAATACATGTTAAAGGTCAGCTATAAAGCTGGTGAGCTCACAGGTTTAATGATAAGAACAATGTATGAACCACAAGATTTAATTATAATTGAAATTAATCAAATATAATGTACATACAGCCATGAGCACATAGTCTGAGCTTAACTGAGGTGTCAGGATCACAATTAAGTGCCTGAGCGAGGGTGCCTCTATGCGTATACCTAATCAACATACGTATGAACAAATGATAATGCGTCCGTTTTGACCAGTCAGTGCTTGCTGACCCGGACGGGGATTGTCAGTCCCATATGGATCCATACACTAACATTCACGCTACAAAGTATTACCAAACTACGCTATGAGGACTTAAAATGATTAGATGATTTACTCATGTAATATATAGCGATGTTTTGATACTTGTGTTCAGATGTAAAACAAAATGAGCATGTATCTCACCCCTAGGTAAAAGCATTTAAAAAGGGGCTATGAGACTCACTGAGTTTGATGAATTGCTGTCGGGTAATTAATGTTGAATTACAAGTAAATGATGTCGTTCAAACGACTGAAACCTGCAGGGCGTGATAAACGCGCAAGGTTTAAATGATTAGATGTCTCAACAGACCATCCATGCTAGTTGTTCATCCAACTAGTAATGTCCAAATGATTAGTTTTGGATTGTTTATATTTTGTAAATACGTATGGCCCGTTGGTGAGTTTTTGTAATAATAATTTCAAGTATTATTATTATGCGTCTCATCATTTTGTTTACTTGTAAAGTATATACCTATGCATTTTTAAAAGCGAGTACTTTTATATATATCCGAAAATATATACATATTTATGTCCGAATGTTTGTAGTCCGAAGGTGTCTAGGTCCGAAGGTGTATATGTGTCCGGATGTAAGTTTTAGTCCGAAAGTCAAGGGTTCGGGTTCGGGAAAGTGGTCAAACGACCACCGTTTGACCCTAAACTTTTACACGCATCCTAATATGTCAAAATAGGTTTATAGAACTTGTCGTTATGTTTCGTGGATGTCTCGAAGTGTCACTTTCACCAAACTACCAAAACAGTCCTTAGTTTCCTGTTTTCCAGATTTTATACTCAACAAATCCCTCGATTTGGACCACTTCTAGTCCGATTCATATCTAACCAAAAATCACACATGTTCTCATAGGTGTCTAGATCATTTCTGCATTTTATCACGATTTTACAAGGTCCTTTACTATTTTAAACAAAAATGGAAACGGAAAGTGGTCGGTTTCGGCTCAAAACAGACCTCGGCTCAAAGATTGGCCTCTACACTAAAAACTGTGTATTTTTGGAAAACGTCTCAGAGAGAACTTTTTGTATACGACATCCATACGGACATTTCGGTATAAGATTTGCGTGTTGATTCATCCTACAACTCTAGTTATGTCCGTTTTGGTGAGACGAAAATTCTGGACAGTTTCACTGTTTATGTGTGTTTGTTCCAAAAACGTTTTTAAGCTTTCGATTTGGACATATACTTGTTAAATGAGCAACTAAACATGTTTATAAGTGTTAAGAAATAACATCTAGAGAGAGAAAGTGAGCTCTTACAACGAAGAAGGGTGATCTAAAGTCGAAACAAAATGAAAGGTGCTCGGTTTGGCTTCCTCTTCCTTTTCCTTGCTTTCTCCTTCACTTTTCTTCAAAAGATGGTGGTGGTTGGATGGTGGATGGTGGTGGAACTGATTAGGGAGTAGAGAGGGTGTGAGGGAAAAGGTTTTTAGTGAGAGAAGTTAGAGAGAGAGAGATATGGGCAAATTAGCATAAATTGTGGATCATGTTTCTAGTCATGTGATCAAATGGGAAGATGGGAGCAAGATCCCCAATTTGGGGAGCTGAAAATCGACCAGTGGGCCCCCCTTAGGGTGTGGGTGTTGTCCAAACTTTGTTCCCCAAGTTTGCGCTCCGTGCGATGTTCGTTTACCCGGTCGTTTCGTCGTCCGATTAGTCGTAACACGTATTATGCAATAGTTTTCGTAAACGATTTAAGACTCGATATTTTAAGTGAAAGTTTTATCCAAAATGTTATGTTTTAATGTCCAAAATAATATTCGGGCTTTCGTTTGAGTGTCGGCGACGAATTGTACGTTCGAATAAATTGCGTAACGTTTTTAAACGTTATTAATGATTGTGCGTAATCGCGTTGATTTTAATTGAAGTATTTTATCAAAATACTTAGAGAGGAGTTATAAAATATAATTTTTATAAATTTCATTTGTCGGACGCGTTTCGCGCGTTTTCGTCGCATTCGGTCACGTTTTAGACAAAACGTATATGTTTGTTATATTATAACCATAATATAAAGTAATAAGTGATGTTATTAAATAATTCCATATTATTTAATAAAAGTTTCACCAACGTCCGTATAATTGAATCGAAATTTGGCCGATTTGAAAATGAACGATTAAATATAATCGAGTACTGATATATATTCAACAATATATATATATAGATACATACAATTAGCCTAACACATAGCACTAATTACATGTAATTCCAAATGATTAGGAGCTAAAAACTAGTCCTAATTTGACGGGTGTCACAATATGGTTTTCGTCACACTTTTCTGGTGTGACCAAAGCCAAAATTTGTACTAGTGCCAGGTTTCTGCTGTATGAATATGGTAGGGCTAGAACACATCAATTTGTTGCTGTTGTTATAGCTTCTACAAATACTCGATAGGAATGATACTTTAAGAACTCAGACAATGTTGCTACTCAAGAAATGGAAAAGACTAGGCGTTGTAGATGTCCGTTGTCTAAATCAACACTTTTTGATGTTTAGCATGGTTAAAAATTACTTTTGGACATCAAGTATTGTTGATATATGGATTTCCTTATATGGTTTTGTCTACTAATGATTCTATTAGTTAAAAGGGTTTAGTGGGTACAAATGTAACAAACTATGGTCTGACATTCGTAGGATCTAGCGAACTATTCAAATTTACATTGTATGTAACAAACTTGTAATTTATTTACATTGTATGTATTTTCGTCAATGGTTCTAAAGGATGCCACGTGGCAGCGTATAAAGTCGACACGTGGAAAAGTATCATAAATTGCATACAATGTAAAGAAATTACAAGTTCGTTGCATACAATGGAAGCCCGAGTAGTTCGCTACATACTATGAATGTCAGACTATAACAACATTTGCGCGCACTAAACCCTAGTTAAAAAATTGGAAATAACTAAAAGATATAACGTCACTAGCCATGAAAACATCGATAGTGAACCAACTCTTCTGACATAGGTAACTGTTAGAATAATTAGTCGTAGTATTAAGTTTTAGTAGGGCCAGGCCCATTAGCGTTAAGCTAGCTTAGTCTCCAAGCTAATATTCTCTTTGTAATCGTTATTATTTCTTAACTAAGTCAATACAATGTAGTCATTTTATCCCGATTGTTCCCCAACTCTGTTTATAGTAACAACTCAAATAACAATGTTGTAATAAAATGGCAACACAATTAGAGTCGGATATAGAGATATCCTCAAGACTAGTGACTCATGTAGAGATAAAAGTAGAGACATCCTCAAGAATCTTTACTAATATACAATGCATATGCCCCTTTTACCTTTAAGAACTTTAAGTTTCAACCAATATCATATCCTGACCGTTTATTTCGGTTAAAAACAATCTGATGGCCCTCCTTGATTTCAATATTCTATACGGAATGTTCCTTTAAGTTTAACCTACCTATATAAAGATTCAAACAACACAAATTCATATAGTACACACCCAAAAACACACACAATTGCTCTCATTTTCCACATCAAATCCGGTTACCGTCACAAACCACACACCTAATAATTAGTATTCAAATATTTCTTCGGTTCTTCCTTCCCTCACAAATAAACATTAGTATTAAATTGCTACCAACTCATCCGCCAACGTGACATATCATCACCACTGTTGGGGTACAACATTCTAAATTTACAAGCATTAGTTTTTTCTCTAGACATGAACTAACTGTTTTTATTTAGATCTATGAGTTGTATTTTTTTCTTCAGATCTAAAACATTTTTCTTAATTTTCTCTTTCAGATATAAATGAAGCAAATGTTGGCTAAAACTCAAAAGGTTTTAAAGGAAGCCTGTGGGGTTTGTAACCGTTATATTTGAAGGAAATGAAGCAGAAGACGTGCTTATCGACCAAGCGATTTTCCCAGCCGTAAAAGTGAAATCTCTGTGTACGGTTTCTACCGGAATCCGAAGCGAACAAGAAGCTGAAAGAAAAGTTTGTTATAGTTTTTTATATTCTTGACGTTTTCCGTTTTAAGCCTTCAATTTTCTTCGTTTTTGAACTTACTTCTGGCCGACGAAAGGAAATCTAGAGTAGCTACCACCGCCGCTTTCGGAATGTTGGTAGTTTTTTTGATTTTGTTAAAATTGCTAGTCGTTATATCTGCATAATTTGTACAATATGTTATGGTGTACTACATGCAATTTTGGTTGTGATTTTTGGATGAATTTAGGTGACTCTGTTTGGTGTACCACATGCAATTTAGTTGTTTGTACTATTTGCTTTTGTGAACATTCATGATTCCTTGCAATAAGTTTTTATTGACTTATTGTAGTTAATGTTAGCTAATGTTTTATTTAATGTTTTGATATATTTAGTGTGGTCAAAAAGTTGTAAAAAGAGTAACAAAAAGGAAATGAAAAGCTTCCTCACATTCATAATAAAAGTTGTCATAGTACTTTTGGAGAGAAGACATCAATTTTAAAATTTGAAAGTTAAATGTTGTGGGTTGGAAACTTGGAAATCGTAAATTCTATATGCTGACTTGTGGTATGTACAGTTTTGTATGTACAACATATTCATATGGTTAATGAGAAATATAGTATATGTATATAATGTTTTGTTTTTATAATATAGAGTAAATTCCATAGATGGTCCATGTGGTTTACAATGATTTACGAAAACCGTCCCCATACTTTTTTTTCACCTTTTCAGTCCAATATGTATAAGTTTTGCTCGAAAATGGTCCTTCCGTCGCCTAAATTGACTAAATTACCCTTTTCTCTTATTTTTATTCATTTTAATGATTCTAGTAATTGTAAATTTTTAATAAACATATAAATAAAATACATATATTATAAACCCTTCAAAGCAGCAACATTTAAATTCACTCTTCTCCGATAATAGCTCCGACGAAAATTCCGGCAGTCATAAACATATCGCAAGCACATTTGCAGACAATCTAGCAATCGGAAAACACTTGCAAGTCCATAACCAAAATTTAAAAAAAAAACCAACCCAAACACCTTAGATCTGAACAACAAATATTAAAATTCGAGCAAGCATTGGAAATCAACTCTTTTGTGATGATGACAAAAAACGAAACTCTGGATCTAGACTTGTGGTCAGCAACTTGGTGGGTAACAACCGTAAATCTGGATTTGATGAAGGCTTAACGAAAACAAAATGGAGGTTGATTGCTAGTCGTCGCTTTCTCTTGTGTCTAATTGTTAACTGAATAAGACATGTTGGAGGCGATTTCTGCCAAAAAAGAAGGTTTCATGAATCAGGTGGTGATCTGGCGGAGGTGGCGACGGTCTTGCGGAGGTGGCTGTGGTCTTGCGGAAGTGGTGGCGGTCTTGCGGTGGTGGTAGTCGTGGTATGTGATGTGGTTCGGTTATAGGTGACGGAGTGGAAGAAGATGTTAACTAGGAATGATGGGGATGAAAAGGTGGGGGGTTGGGAAGTTAAAACTTAAAGGTGAAGAACGAACATGGAGCCATGGAGGTCTAGTGTAGGTTGATTTGCTTTTGATTTTTTATATTATGTTTGTGGTATTGAATAAAAGTAAAGATGTATAAAAAAATGGAGAAGTAAATTTTAAATACATTTAAAAATGATAAAAAAAATATAAAGGTAAGGGTATTGTTGTCATTTTAGTTGCGGAGGGACTATTTTCGAGAAAAATGTGAAGTTATTGGACTGAAAAAATGAAAATAAAAGTACATGGACGGTTTTCGTAAATCGGTGTAAACCACAGGGACCATCTATGGAATTTACTCTATAATATAATCTTCAAAAGTTATGAAGTTTTAAATTAGAGATGTCGAAGACTCTAAGTTATGACGTTTTACATTTCGATAATGTTAATATATTACGATTTTGAACAAAAAGTACTTAATTAGGAATTCTGATAAAGTTTCTTTTCTGATAAAGTTTCTTTCTCTGGAAAAAAACAAATCTCAAGAATTCTAGGGAAATCAACCAATTTTCAAAATCAAGACACCAGAAAAGATAATCGTCCTTTTTATAAACCTAAATTGATAGAGTCGCACCCATCGGTAAGAAGCTTGTAGATGTAAGGGCATTATACTACTCCCTCCGTCCCAGTACAAATGTACACATTACTATTTTGGGTTGTCCCAAATAAGTGTTCACTTTCAAGTTTCAACCAATCGAAAGAGATTTTAGTGGATATATATTATTTGATTGATATGATGAATAGAGTAATTGGTGGAAAATTTTAAAACTGTGTGCAAATTCAAAGTGGACACTTTGACAAGGACAGAGGGAGTATGTAATCATAAGACCATATTCATTCGTGACTAAAACTTACTACTTTGATTGGGTACTACATTTACCAACTTACCTTTAGTTTTATACACACAAAGAAAAAGAAAAAAATACAACACAAGCGACGCTCGTCGGATATCCGACGAAAATCAACCGACAAACCGAGCCGACGGGCTGGTGCCATCGGTGTCGGTTTCGTCGGTTGGAACTGACGGAAAGTGACGACTCCCGATGAGAGTGCTCTAATAATACTCCATCCATTTAAGTTAAAATGTCCACTTTGATTATGTACAGACTTTTAGGATTCTCTGCTAACTACATTTTTCACCAATCAAATATCAACTCTACCCAACAATTTTTTTTTATAGGGCAAATATCAACGTGGACACTTTTAATGAGACATCCCAAAATAATAATCTAGACACTTTATGATGAGACATCACAAAACAAAACCTTAGACAACAATATACATATACATATAAAAATATCTATTTATTGTAGAGTAGTGACTCTTACAAGTCGAGCCGAGTCAAGAGTTAATAATTGAGATCCCGAATCACGAGTTAACAACTATGATGAAGATGCTTTCAAAATTTGTCACTTAAGAAAGACATATTTGATTAAAAACCATTACTAAGTGCTACCAGATTGTTAAAATATTTACGAGGTGCACCGTGATCTCTTTACCTTAAAATGTCAAAAATTATTCATCGCCGTTTTGCGCGGGTACAAGGCTAGTAGCAACTCATGTGGAGACACAAATAGTGACATCCGCAAGAATAGCGACTCATGTAACAACGTAAACAGAGACATCCTCTAGTATAGCGACACATGTAGCGACCCAAATAGAGGCATCCTCAAGAATAGCAACATTTATAAATACATGAATAGCGACTTCTTCACAAATTAGCGACATAAGTAACGACATATATAAACATGACGATAATATTTGAGACTAATTATGAGATGTCACTATGAAAGTGTACGTATCTAGCCAAATAGAATTTCGTGACGCTAAATCGACGACTTTCCTATAGAGACTAACTACAGAAAGTCGCTAATTGTGTCGTTAGCCTCAACCTGGTCTATAGTGCGTCGCAAAAAAGGTCGCTTAATGGCTATTTTCCAGTAGTTTTTTTTTTTTTTTTTTTTTTTTTTTTTTGGGTAAAGGGTAAATTCAGTAGTGTATGTTTTCGGTGTTTAAAATTGGACTTGTATATTAAGTATGTAAATTGTATAATTATTACTCCTTTCAATCCCAATTTAATTGTTCATCTTTCCTTTTCGAGAAGTCCCAAAATGATTGTCGACTTTCAATTTTAACCAATCAGAAAGCATTTAAGTGGAAAAAATGAAATCTTTTCACAGTGTGCATATTGAAAGTGGACAACTAACTTGGGACGGAGGGAGTATGGAAAATACCAAAATTAGTGAGACCCAGATTGCAATCTTAATAATTCATTGTTGCGAGTAGTTGTGCATGACCATTTATGATGGCGTCATTAACAACCAGTCATCCACAAGCGTCATTTACGAGTCCAAGTGGTCGTCTAATTACCTTCAGGTTTGATATGGTGTATTTTATTCAAATAATAGCCAAATAAATACTCTTGAATTTATTTTTATATTTGCGAATAATAATTAACATATACTATAAAGTATATTATAACAAAGTGTAAGCTACTCGATACAAATAAAAGAAAAAAAGATCAAACATTTCAAAATAAAGTGAGAAATAGATATGTTGTAGAATATAATCAAAAAAGCCTATTCTCATTGGTTTGAACTCCATGTGTGACAGGTGCTTCACCTTTCACCTTTCTAAAGTACCATACCCCTGCCCCTATTCCTATCGCTCCTGCTACTGAAACTGCCGTTGCTGTCCCTATTTATATATAGTACAAAATAAAAAACATGTTTATATATTACTCTCTCAGTTCCAAATTAATTGTTCACATTAAAAAAATACGGAGTTTAATAAAACATAATTATTATAATATTATAGTTTGTATTATAACATTAATATATGAAGGGTTAATTAAATATGCCCTACTAATCGGAAGTGAACAACTAATCTAGGACGTGCATAAATGGGAATATGGACTATATATATGAGACGGAAGGAGTATGATATATACTCCCTCCGTCCCAATTTATTAGTCCACTTTTTCTGTTTCAGACTGTCCCAAATTGATTGTGCAATACCTAATACGGAAAGGAAATGTGATCATGTTTACCATATTGTCCATACTTCAAAAATCAAATTACAAAAGTGAAAGTAATATCAAATTAATTGATTTAGGGTAATAATGTCATTGTGCAAAAAGTAAGTAGTATTTATTGTGTTTTTCTTAAACTGCGTAAAACTGAGACGGAGGAAGTATATATATGCAGTAGATTGATGTTGTATTCTTTAAAACTATAATGGAAGCAGAGGATATTTTTTTTCTTACTAACGTAAATTATAAGTTTTAGATCAAAGATACAAACCGATAAATAACGTGTGTATGTAGTTGTACATATTAGGTGAGTTACGAATTGGTTTTTTATAGATATGTACATCTTAAGAAGTTATCTCAACATATATCAAACATTATTATATTGTTGATAGTTAATACTGTAGTTAATATGCCAGAAATATCAACAATTTAAGTGAATCGATGAAAAGATAGAATTGTAGCACATATTTCTTACCGGCAACTACTCGAGAACTCGTCCTATGTTGAGAAGGATCTGCAAAACCGAAACCCATATTAAATACTTATCTCGATGCTAAATTTGCAACGAAAAATGTCCTTCGCTGGTAGCTTTCTCTTTTATCTTTATAGTGTCAAGACTAAAATAACTTTGCATTTCGTAACTGTATACTTCGATGAAAACATAATTCAGACAATCCCTTGTCCTGTAAAGAAAATGAGCAAAATTCTAAAGCGTGATCTATAAACAATTTAAGCAAGACTGTTTTGGGTGGTCTATATATTTGGTTCTTTTAGTAATTTCTAAGAGTTAAAGCATACCTTTGCAATAAGTTGTTACGTTTCCTCTGTCACATAAACACGAAAACTCATGTGTTTCGACTTCAAATCCACAGGTACCACCTCCCTTACTTCCATCCTGACATTGAAGACACCGTGTCGTAACAGGAATATCAAAATCAATCCTGATCCCGTACTCTGGGGCCGTGCTATAAGTTTGGGACACACCCAAATTTTTCCAATACACACTAGTGTAAGTGTCACAATACTTTAGCATTGACCTAAGTGACTCAGTTGCTTTCGGATAATAAGAGCAACACGAAGTGCTACCACCTAAAGCGTGTGCACACTCGGGTAAGTGCCTACATAAATAGCTAGCACTATCACATGTTGAGTCACATTGATCCGGGAACCTTTCACAAAAAATTGGTTTAGGCTCAACGATGACATCTTTTTCACTACAATTGAAAAAAAGATAGTCATTTTGTGGGGATAATGAGAAATGGATACTAATGTCGAGGCTAAATGGACGAGGGGGTCGAAATTGGGTCCCGTCTTGGCAATTCCACATGTACGGATCAATCACGAGAATGTGAGGGTCAGAGTAGTCGATCTGACGAACTGGATATCTGCCAGATGGGGTTCGTAGTTCGAGGATGTTGGATTCTGAGCATACTAGGATGTTTCTATAGTAAGGGCTGCCACATCCATCATCTATACCAAAAGGGTAGTTGATTTGTATGTCACCACAAGATGTTCTACAAATACTTGATTTAGAATCTACAACGGAGCAAAGTGTAAGAATTAGAAAAATGACATAAGAATCCATTAGAGAGATTTGGGAAGGAGATAGAAGGAGAAAGAATGACGTAAAAACATGACTGAAGTGAGGATATAGGAAGAGACATTCAGTACTCTTTTGAGGGTTGTTTTTGTGATTTTGATTATCTTTTGCCTTTAGCTTTTTCTTTTTCATTACTTACATTAGTGATCTTTTTCCCTTTATTTCCTTTATATTATACTCCTAAATTCCTTAAATCGTAAGGTAAGCAAAGCAGAATACAAGATCTTTAGATGTTTTTGTTATAAAAGCTAAAGTGTAGTGTGCAATTTTGTATGGTACTTTTGTCTCCATGAAGTTACTTCAATTTCAAAAGATTACCAACTCAATTGATATATATATATATATATATATATATATATATATATATATATATATATATATGGATGAGTTCCGGTGAAAATAATGATTTAAATTAATAACGGTAAAAACGATCTCAAATTGGATTCACAATGTTTTTTAGTTGTAAGTTTTTATTTTTTTGGCTTCACATACGTTTTTCATTATGGGGCCTTATATTTTTTTTTGTTTTCCAAAAATTATTCATTGTAAACGTTTGTTTTTTTTTCTTCCTTCATAGATTTTTTTTTAACGTGAAGCTTAATTTTTTTGGCTTCACATAATTTCATGAATGTGTGAAGCTTAATATTTGACCTTCACAATTCATTAATTTTATGTGAAGAGAAAAAATATTGTTAGTGAAGTTTATGAGGTTAGTAGCCATTTTCGTTGTTTTATTCTTAATGATTCACATGATTAGATTTGGAGGTCATTTTTCTTGCTACATTTCCAGTCAAGTGTCAACAATACTCACTATAAACCGCATCTATAGGTTCTCATGACTGTATTTTTACTAGAGTTGTGATTATGATATACATTATTCATTTGAGTGCCTCTTAATATAAATTTAAAATGATTGTCTAATGTATAAATAGTGTGCAATTTCAATTCGAGCTCTAATGTGTGACACCCGATAAATAAGGTCACTATTGACCTTAAATAGAAACGTCAGTAAATACATTTAGTCTATACTTAGGCTAAATACTAGACATATTTTATATATACAGATATGCAATTACCTATAATTACACAAGAGCAATCGGATGAAATCCGACAAGAACATACGCAAGAACAACCGGATGAAATCCGACAAGAACATGAACATTGGTGAAACATTTTTATAAATAACGTAAATCTATTTTAAATAGTACTTATTTACATTTACATTTATATTATTATGTTATAATAATATATAATGTTATATTAAACGTAATGAACGTAAAGTAAACGCGCGATTCGAACCTGACAACCAAATGAAACCCAACTAACATTTTGAAAACTTAAAATAAAGTATTTAAAAATAATACTTACATTAAAAATTTACGCAGAGTTATCATAAACAAAACGCGTCAAACGAACGTCTAAACGTATAAACGATATACGCGATTAACGGGTAAACGACCATGTCACTTAACGCAAATTGGGGAACTAATTTAACACACCCACATGGGGTGGGACCCACCCCAAAAATCTGCTCCTTTGACTCAAGACCACCCCTCACCTCTTTGGTTAATAGGTCACTCCACCCCACCATACCTTCATTACCCTTACTCCACACTTTCCCCGTCCTCCATCCACTCTCCTCTCCTCTCTCTCTAGAACGATTCCAGCAGCCAAGAGCCACCACAAAACCACCCTCACTCTACCACAACACCACCATAACACCACCATATAACCACCATAAACCGCCTTCAAGATTCTTCAAGAAAACGCAAGAAAACGAGCTCACGACTTCATCTTCTTCTTCACTTCATCATCCCCTTTGTAAGAACTACTTCCTTATATTTTCTTTCATAGATCATACTTAGGAACATGTTATAAAGTTCACTCAACAAGAATCATGTCCAAAAATCATGTTGAAAACATTTTTGAAACCCAAATAAACACAAAAGTACAAACCGTTTTCTGTTCAGAAAATTTAGCCGACTTCAACGAGATGTTTCATACCCTAGACTTAACCAAAAATGTCAAATCAAAAGAGAAAAACAAAGTTTAAGATGTTAGCTTTCATTTCCAACCGGTTTCGTAATTTTTCGACAAGATTTAGTACTCGAAAATGAATTTATAAAAGCACATAGCCCGTCTGACCTGATGGTCAAATTCTTAACCCGACTTGTTTAGGCCATAACTCGATGTACACAACTCAAAATAACATGAGGTTTCTTCCTAGAAACTACAAATTTCGTTAGCTTTAAAATAGTATAATTACATCTTGTGAAGTTATGTAGATTTAGCTCAGTAATTAAATCTTCGCACTTGTATCCGGATTCGTCACAACTGGACGTCAAGGAATTTAATAATTTATTTGACCGACTTAACCTTAATAATTTATAAGTCCAAAAACATATTTAAGAGTCGTGTAAAAGTTTCGGGCTAAACCGAGCACGTTTGACCAAAGTCAACAAACACGGTTCGATACGATAGACGTGAACCGAAATATTCAAAACTAAGTTTTAAACCCGGAAACGAACTCCAAGTATTTATTTTGAAACTTAAACAAAAACGACGCCTATAACACTTAGAACGAAAATTAGAAACCATCATACCCTTCTGTCGCAATGCACCTGCGACAAAAGCCCTATTGTCGCAACGACTGCGACAAAAGCCCTTTGTCACGATACTTCTGAATTCCCGCATGATATCGCGTAAAAAGTCACGTTATTACTACCGATATCTTTCTCGTTCTGGAATGATTCTTGGCATATTAACTCAAAAACATTACAAATCAGTAGTATTATGCCAAGATGGTCAAAACAAGGTTGCACGATGAAAATCAAGCAAAACGGGTAGAAAACAAAGATTCCACTTACGTTTGAAGATTCAAGGTATCAAAATGAGATTTCAAGACAAAAGTGCCCATCATCAACATCCATCTTAACCAAGATGTTCGTTTTCAAATTACGAATCCAACAGAAGAAGAATCAACAAAAACGGACGAAGAATGAAGATTCTACGTACGCCAGAAGATCCAAACGATTCGTACGACTCATCTAAAGTTCAGAGACATATTTTTAGGATATCTTTACATCAAAGTCTTTGTTTTTAAATTACGAATCCAACAAAAAAAGAATCGACGCAAACGGACGCATAACGAAAAAGATACGCGCGAAACAAGCAACGAGGCAACGGGCGACGAACCGGGACGGGTGGCAGCCAGCCGCCGTCGGCCAGCCACCAGGCCGCCGGCTGCTGCCACCACCCATCCGGTTCCCGCTTTTTGGTACCTCGTGCCACCACTTTACTTACCCGGTGCTAGACCTTTGCGCAACTTTACGTACCCGGTGCTAGACCTTTCCGCAACTTTACGTACCTCGTGCCACCACCTGCGCGTACCCGGTGCCACTACCTTTTCCACCTTTTGCTATTGTGAGCTTCTACTTGCTAACATGCACCAAAACCCTCCTATAAATAGGAGGCATGAGGCTCATTTTCAAGACACACTCACATTCTCAAATTCACACTCATACACATACTCTCACTCATCCATTTTCACTTTCTCACTCTAAAAATTCTCTCATATTTTAGTCTAGGATTATTGTAATTAGTCTTCGGATTAACATAGAGGCTAGAGCGAACGTTAGAAGTTTGGAGATTCATCTTTGTACGTATGAACGAGTTGTCAATTATAATAATATGCTGCTACGCATTTATTTCCGGGTGATATCTCAACCTTTATCATACTTGCTTTATTTCATATTATAATTATGTATTATTGCCTTGTATGTGATTTGTCTATTGCCATGAATTGCGAGTAGTCTATTATTGTGATTGTTGAAGATGTAGATAATTATAAGTAAGGATGATATTATATAATTAGTGTACGACAATCGTAAGGTGATGTGACGGCCCTATTCGACTGTTTATTTGATATAGTACTGGAAACGCCTCAAGCGGAGTACAAATGTATGGAAGTCAATAAACGACCGAGGGTAGTTACATCACTGGAATCAGCTCTGGTTTACAGTTGGAATTCCGAAAGGATAATACAACTTCATAACTAACTGGTATATCCTACGAAAGTCAATGCACAATAAAATGATGTTCGTAAAACACGTTCAGATAAAATAGGAATTAATGGCCCTTATATCGTTGAGACTTTATGAACTTGAGTTTAATTTATGGAGTACCCTTTCTGGTTATCCACGTGACTGCAACTTAGTAATTAGGACCTGATCAACCTTAATTATGGTAAGTAGTTATCTGTGCCCATGACATGCAACAAGTAAGACACAGTGAACCCATTCGTTGTACATATTAGGTTTACATTTCTGCATTGCTTTACATTTAGTTAGTTAGAGTGCCACTTTCACCGTCAATTACTCTTGACCGCATGTTTGATGTAAGAATTAGTGGAACTATCATGTAAGGTACACTGTCCGATTACTGAAAGGCATGGTCTGCATATGAAACACGTTTTTATAAACTGCGAATAATCCAGGGATATATAACTGTTTGAAAAGGAGAACTCAAGTCATAAGTTGAAGTAACCAAACCTTAATGCATGAAACAAGACTTAGGAATAAGAATAAAGTCCTAGCGACCTAGAATCCTTAAAACACTAAGTCTTACACAATCAACGGTCTAAACATACGAAGTTATTAATCTGCATGCTAATGGAATAGTAAATTATTTTAGGGGTTAAGAACGGTCGGACCTATGAGACGATAAGCTACTGATTCATGCACCTCGGTAACAAGCCAAGATAGGTTGCTCATCTTTCAACTAGATGAGTATTGGAAGTTTGCGTATTGCTCCGATCAGAATCACGATAACCTAGTTCCTAGTGACATGCCAATGGGAAACTTAATTGGTAGGGTTCTAGAGTTTACACCTAATAGTTTACTCATAACATTAAGTATTGTCTCTGTTTAATCTGTCATCCTGAAACATTAATTATCAAAGTCTCAGCAATCACATATTTATCTTTATATGCTTTCCTGCACTTTAATTTACTGCAATTTACTTTTCTGCATTTTAATTACCTGTCTTTAATTTAAAACCCCCTAAACCTACCTACTTTGTTCCATCATAAATATTTCCCTACCGAAAGCACCAGCTTTAATCACTCACACGTTTGGATTCATAGAACGATCTTAGGTCATACTTACCGCTTGCTAACCAGAGTAGGTAGTACGTATAATTTAAGCCCAGCAATATATAAATTTTAAAACCCCTGTTGGCGCCCGATTAGTTACCATCAACGACACCGACGCTTTCGGGTGCCATCAAGTTTTTGGCGCCGCTGCCGGGGAATTCACAAACGTACGATTCAAAGCCGCCTTAAGAAGTAATATTTAGGAGATCCTTCCGACTGAAATCTTCTCAGATATCTTTCGAAAGTTAATTTAAGTAATATAGCATTAATTTATTGTTAATTTACTATTAGGATAATATTAGTTTAAAACATGACATCTCAAAAACCCACTTCTCTGGAAGAATTGTATGCTACCCTAGAAGAATTTAGGATTCCACTTTCCATCCCAAAACATTGCCTGGAGCTTGGTAACAAAGAAAAACGAAACCCCTACGATTTCCTCTCCCAAAAACCTAGCGATTTTTTTAACCCCTAAAAGTTCATTCGTTTCACAAGACTTTTTTGATTGGGGTTATATTAATCGTTTATCCTTTTTGCGCTATTCTGATTTGTTAATCAATTGCATCGCAATCTTTGATCTTTGTGCGCCGTTTACTTTTTATTAATATCAACCGACCTCAAAATTATCATAAACCGACTTGATCACACTTTTCCTTGGAAATCTAGATCTTGCCGACTTATTTTATTTGAGTTGGTCGGTTTGGATCTTACCCATCAACCGACTTGTGAGATTCTAGTTTTATTTGCATTAATTGTTCAACCGACATAACATATAGCAATTCCTTGCCGACATCTTCCATTATTTGATTGATGGTTTGCGTACAAGTACTTTTAACGATTTAATAATAGATTGCTGATCTACTTTTAACGTTTTTGGGTGTATTAATTGATTTGAGGGTTGCGATATTCATAAGTGATTTATTGGAGTTGTATTCGTACATATTGAGTTACGATTGGTTTTCTGGATTTTTGTTTGAAGCTTTATTCTTTTGGATAGTAGATTTGAGGGTCGTATGTAAGTAACATGGAACGGGGTTTTCTGAGTCCGGGGAGAGATGTGAAGAAGAAAGATGGCGTTGGTTGTTAACAGCCTATGCCGAAACCGATTCTGAAAATATCGAAGGCTGTGAATACTAACGAGGATGAGATAGATGATTTAACAAACAAGGGAAGCAATCCGTGTTCAACAGGTTTCGACGTTTCAAAGCTGAATGTTGATGAATTGGAAGCTCTTAAAAAATCAAAGGGGCAGAAACCGACTACGGAAGACATGAAATCTAGTGGTTCTAATGTTGGAACAAATCAGCCCGCATCTGAGCAAAAAGCATCTTACTCGAGTATTCTGAAATCGGGTCTTCAAAAAAGCAAGGTTAACTTTCGTTCCTTGCAATCTGATGTGTCTATCGATGGTGCTGATACTGTTATTCCGATTTCTTCGGTTCAAGAAGTTAATAGCAGATTTCAGAATACATTGTTTGGTTATTTCATGGGTAAGAGGATCGCGTTCCCGGTTGTGGAAAATTATGTGCGTAATGTTTGGTCGAAGTTTGGATTTCAAAAGGTTATGATGAATGCTTCAGGAATTTTCTTCTTTAAGTTTTCATCATCAGAAGGTATGGAGAATGTGTTAGCTAATGGTCCTTGGACGATTCGAACTGTCCCAATCATTCTTAACAAATGGGCACCGAATGTTAGTGTTACGAAAGAAGATCTTACTAGAGTGCCTATCTGGGTTAAGCTTCACGATGTACCTATGGTTGCTTATACAGGTGATGGGTTAAGTATGATTGCTTCAACCCTAGGTAATCCAATGGTTCTAGATTCATACACAAGCTCTATGTGTGTGGAATCATGGGGAAGGAATAGCTATGCTCGAGCCCTAGTTGAAATTGATTCTGTTAAGGAATTCACAGAGAAAATTGTTGTTGCTATCCCCACGTTGGATGGAAAGGGTTATACTATGGTGACAATTCGGGTTGAATATGAGTGGAAGCCGCCTAGATGTGATGAGTGCAAAATATTTGGGCATTCTAATGATCAGTGTCCTAAGCAAGCATCAAAGCAAAATATGAAGTCTAAAGATGATGGGTTCGTTGATGTCACTAGAAAGGGTGGAAAGGGAAACAATGTGGGACAGAATACATGGAAGACTCAAGGAGTATCTTTAGGTAAGCAAAAATCTAAATTTGTGTATCGTCCTAAGATGGCTGCTAATAAAGAAAAATCAAAGCATAAGGAGGATACACATGTTAGTACTTCTAACCCATTTTCGGTGTTAAGTGGGTCTGATCCTAAAGTGGACGATGTGATTCGGGAAGGTGAGACGTCCAAGAGTGATGAAAAGGCTGTGCATGGAAGTAAGTTAAATGTTTCTAAAGCTGAACAGGCTGGTTGTAGTAACAAGGTTAATGTGGATAAAACTTTGGAAGATTCGGAAAGTGATGTTGAAGAGGTCTTTAATGAGACCTCCTATTATATGGCGTCTAGATTGGGATCTGAAAGTGGTGGTGGTGGTGGTACTAGTTATCTGGAATATTATGATGATGATGATGTTTATGATGACTATGGTGATCAAGTATACGATTTGACTGAAGAACAAGAGGAGTTTTGCAAGGCTTTTGATATCAACATTACTGGGAAGATTAGGAAAAAATAGTTTGTCTTTGTTGTGGTTGAGTCAATTATCTGGTTGTCTTATGGTTGTGTTTTGGTTTTCATTTGTCTCTTGTTTTGGGTCAAATGTAGGTAGAGGTTGTGCCCTAGTTATGTAGTTTTGCCTATGTAACGGGCTGTGATATGAGATTCACTCATATCCTTTGTACTTAATCGTTTTTGGAGTAATATATTTACCGGGTAAATTTTACCCTTTACCCAAAAAGAAAAACATTGCCTGGACCTTGATGACACAGATAAGTTACTTGACCTTGCATCATCTCCAGAAGATCACTCTCCAACTTTACACTCACCTAATTTACCAAATTCTGTCCACTTCAATTATTTTCCAGAAGATAATCTTGAAGAAAAACCTCCGAAATTTCGTGATTCAATCACCCTCATTCCTGAGACAACAGTATATTCCCAAATCCTGTCCGATTCTCATAATGATGTGTGACACCCGGTCAAAAATGACCCAAATTACCGTCCTAATTTGAACTTTAATTACGAAGTATTAAATAATCCGAAACAATTATTTAATAATCACACATACACAAAGCTGGTAGAACGCAAAAACCCAAAATAGAAATTGGTGAAAAACATTTTCAAACAAAGTATTATTATTGAGAATAATAATAACGTACTCATAAAATTATTTAAATACATTTTAGAAATACAGAAAACTATCCGTGTATTTCGAGTTAAACTAAGATATATTTTTATATCTCATTGAAAGTATTTTTATAAAATATTTCAATTAAAAACATATACGAAATAATATTTAGAAAATTATCATTTTTAAATATTACACTATATAACGATCGGGTACGCGAACACGGGTCGAAAATACCCAACCACCTCAATAATTGAGGCCGGTTATATCAACCGACCTCAATTATTTCTCACACACACACACACATTTGATCACTCTCGGCTCCATCTCTTCTCTCTCGATCTCTTTCTCTTTCGGCACACCATCATCAACAACAATCAACAACATCACGGAATCATAATCATCATCATCTTCTCCCTCTTGGTTCATCATCATCGTCCGATCATCACCACCATTCTCGTCCAAAAATCATCGTAAGGAACAACTTAATTTTTATACTTAAATTTATGTAACAAACGTTTATAATATTATGTATTATCATTCTAGTAAGTTGATTGTTTGTGGGAATTGATTTCAAACTGGTTTTGTATGTTTTCTGCACGAACAGACCCAACCCAAACCTTTGAGTCCGGCGGATTCAAGGGAATCCGGCGGATTCCTGCCCAAACCCAATGAATACGGCGTATTCAAACCAATGCGGCGGCCTCCAGGACCCTAATTTACACTAGGTGCATAATGGAAAACTAGGTGCATAATGGAAAAACTAGGTGCATAATGGAAAACTAGGTGCATAATGGAAAAACCAGGTGCATAATAGAAAACTAGGTGCATAATGGTTTGAACTAGGTGCATAACGCGTAGTAACTATATAGAGAGTCACTAAATGATATGGAAAACATTTAGAACGGATAAAAATACTTTTATACAAACTATGTTTTGGTATGTATATACGTATATGTATAAATTTACGATAACTATATATATATATATACAAAATCAACATTCGTAACAAACAAATTATGTTTTTGAAAAGACAACTACAATTATATGTATATATATACATATATTCAAGGACGACAAGTAATATATATAAGAATATATATATTCAACTAATAAGTATATCGATATATATACTTACGTGCAACGAATGATTTATTAAGCGTACACTTACAAACATACAATCTTGCGTGTTTAGGACATTAGGAGATTACTGTTGGAACACGCACGCACATTAGGATTGCTTGCTCATCAGGTGAGTCTCATGGCCCCTTTTTACTGCTTTACTTTGGGGGAGATGCATTACTTGTTTTACTCGAACACATGTATTTACACACTTGATTACAAACTGATTAGCTGGTATATTGATTGCATGAGGTTTACTTAATCCAATGAAGTCCCTTTAATCATAGTCATCAGTTATGGTCTTAAGCGCGAGTACTAGTAAATGGATCCATTAGGACTGACAATCCTCACCCATGGTAGCACGCACTACCCCGAACATGCAGTATAAATGGGTGTTTCTTACTCGTTACGTATGAATGTTCTGGATTAGCATTCACGAGGGCAAAATCACTGATTGTTAAGCTTCGACTATGGTGCTCATGGCAATATATACGGAAACTATTGCGACTGTGCAATATTTACTCAATGATTTTACAAGCTGATGTGTTCAAACTGTTACTTACTATAAACCTGTGAGATTCACCAACCTTTTGGTTGACCTGTTTTAGTAATGCATTCTCAGGTACACAGCAACAGTAGGGTTGATCAGTACGGATGGCCCAGCAGGATATGCTTTAGTAGCTCGAGTCGCATGCAATTACACATATGAAGATTTTACCTGCATTATCTTTTGTATAATGATTATGTACTTAAAATCTAACAAAACATGTTGCGAACTCATCAATGATGTATTACTTTTGAAAACTTATGTATTAATGTAACTTTTTCTACAACGTCTCATTTAGAGTCGTTTGCTTGTACTTTGGTTTTGATTATTGATTAGTCACGCCCCAAAACAGTCGCTTCCGCAAAGCATTAAATTGGGGGTGTGACATGATGGCATCCTTCCATTCTTGTCACAAGAACCCAAATACACCATTTATGGAGTGATGGATAAGGTTCCATCAGTCAAGTCAGGACAACCTTGTTTTGAAAAACGCCACCTCGGTGCTTCTTTCGACCCTTCCCGTAGGGTAGACGTCTATAAGGCATTCGTCAGGAAATTAACCTATGCCGACCTTCCGTTTTCCTACAAACAACGAGAGACGATCGCCAAATTAGAAAAACACGTAGAATTCCTGCTTTGCCTGTCGAGTCAAGAATGTGAAAACCCTTCCACGAATTTCAGAGACCAAGAACTAAAGTTTGTCGCAGATTTAGATCTACTCTTTAAATCATTTGCCGACATGGATTATCTCACAATATCTATGATATTAATCAATCATAATGTCGTCGCAATGATCAACAAACTTGAGTTCTGGGTAGAACAAGATCTGATGATTTCCATCGTCATTCCTGGTAAAATTCCTTTCTTTGTTGACCCCGCCTCTTACTTGATCTCCAAATTACGAGACGTTTTTCCTGATTCCACCAAGGAAAGAATTGACACAACTTTCTTCGCAAAAAGAAAAGACCTTCACGTCAAGCTCACTCGAATCTTTGCCTTTACCAAATACCCCTTCACTTCCATGCAAAAAGCCAGAATCAATGAACTCTGTAGAGCAGTTAAGTCTACAACCGGAGAACCTGATTCACAGGAAGAGAATGCGTTTGTGGAAGCCATAAATAAACTCACTCACGATCTGAATTACAAAGACCAAGGAATACGCGACGGTTTGTCAAATCCCAAGAAGATAAGGAAAGCGTATAATAAGCTGATTGATGATCTCGTCAATTTAGGGAACGAGGAACGAGAAATCCTAGGGGGATTAGAGAATCATCATTATTTAATTTACAATGTCATTTGGGAACTTTCAAAACATTTTGTACTTAAAAACGTTCGCTTAAGGGAGCTAATCTTGACCCTTTCCCTATGGAGGTATCGGAACAAATCTTAAAACAATTCCTTCCGAAAAAGGTCAAGGCTCGCGACTTTAAATGTGCAAATTTTAGTATAAACATAATAATATAATAAATTTTTGAAAGTTTCCTTTAAAAGAAAAAAAAAACGTTTTTAAAATTTTTGCCTGAATACGCGTGCGCGTCGGAAAGAACGTACAATGTTAAGCGTTTAGCCGAAACATGTACATTCAACAAGTCCACGCCAGACAAATAATTTTTAAACACCAAAAATAATTTAAGTTTAATATTTCAGGATTGATTTTAACTGTTCCACAAAAATTTGCGCGTTTCTTAACGTAACGAAAAACTAACAAGTAACTAGTTACAATAAATACATTTAGGATTCGTAATCATTATTTGTAGGACATCATAAATTAATCTAGGATATTAGGCTTAGTACTAATTAAGTACTCTAGGGACCATATGTAAGGAATAAAGTACATAGGAGTATGACAAATATTCCCATGGACCATAAACCTTCCATATGATCTTCTAATTCAAAAACAAAAGAAAAAAAAAATTTCATCTCCTTTCTCCTTCCTAAAAACCGGCCAAACTCACCACCACCATGAACCACCCATAAAACTCCACCAAAACATGTGATCTTATGTCCTTTTGAGCTCCTTGTTGCATCTTCTTTGCGGTTGTACAATCATTTCAAGTTTTCTTCACTTAAACTAAGGTATGATCATGAAAAACCTACTTTGAACTTAAAGTATCTTTTTTTATGAAGTTAGCTAAGTTAGTAACTAGGAAATAGCACTTTTCTTGGTTAGATGCTTAGGAACTACATGTTTCTACCACTTACCCATGCTAATTCACACTAGTTAGACTTTCTCGAAAGGATGTACTTTAACATATTTGTTAAGTCTAGAATTTTGCTTAATTAAGTGGTAGTTGTTAAACATTTAAGTAATTGTGGTGTTTTGAATGATTGCTCTATGTTGATTGCATAATGTGGATAAATTAAGATTAGCAAGTTTGACTTTTTAAAGTCAACAAAAAGTTAACTAGCATGCATGATTAGGATAGTAAATTAACTTTACTTGACAACTTTTGCCTACTAGGATGCTTTCACTTGCTTGACTAGTCAAAATATGCAATATAACTAGAAAAGCATTATTGTGAAAACAAAAAGTCTTGAATTAAACCTAACACATAAGTGACATAACTCTTTATGCATGACCTAGCTTGTTTACCAATTAGGAAATGTCTAAAATAGTTTAGGTCATCTTTACATGAATAGGTTATAACTTTGGCATGCGGATACTTAAAATTATCATTTGAAGTACGCTTTGACCTAAAAAGTCAACTTGAAGTATTGCATTTTTAAAACAAATCAATCTCAATTTATTCAAAAACCCTACTTCAAATTGGACTGGTAAAGGTCAAAACTTACTTGCAACTGTAAATTGTGAAATAGTGACGTTTCAAACTTGGCTAACACCAAACTTTGTAAACAACATTACTTCACAATAAGTTCACCGCCATTCCATGACTATATACTTTCACATATTAATGATTGCCTCAGTATTGTTAAAACTGATTATTAATCACTTGGGGACATTTGATATTTACTGTAGTCTTTGGATTGTTAAGAATTTAAAGCCCTTATTTCGAATTTTCCATTAGAAATTTCAGGGAGGCGCTTTAAATTTCCCTTTTTACTTTAAATCTCTCATGTTCTCAGGTACTATGCCGCCAAAGAAGAAGAAGCTAAACCCAGCACGTCCACTTACAGGATCTCTTGCATACCTTAGTGCCACACCAGCATACGACCATATGGCACGGATATGGAGAGACAAGAAATTTGGTCGTTTTAGATATGTAGACTGGGACAAGTTGCAGACATTGGGACTCAGGCAGAGATTAGAGAGTCTACTCAGCTACTCGATAGAGGGTCAGCAGTTTGAGTCTTTAAAGAGACTTTTTAGCATTGATGAGCCGGTGTATATGGAGATGATCACCGAGTTTATGACCACCTATACGTTTCAGCCACGGAGAAGAGTTGGAGATGGGGTAATGTCATTTAGGTACATGGGGAGCAAATTCACCTTATCATTGGCCCAGTTTGCACGACTCCTAGGTCTCTACACTCCAGAAGAGATCGATTCACCTTTGTTTACTAGTGGAGCCACCACTGTTTCCCTCATGACTACTACAGTAGAGGCATGGAGCCATTTGTCACCAAAGCCGTACTTCTCGGGTATTAAAGCTACCCTGCTCACAGACCCAGTTATGCAGATTTTGCACAAGCTACTGGCTTGTTCGCTTGATGGGAAGTACACGTCTAATAGTAAAGTCTCTGAGTTTGATGTTATGATGATGACATGTATCCTCGAAAGGAGGAACATCCAGGTTGCCCATCTAGTTGCACAACTGATTTTAGAAGAAAAAGAGTTTGGTGCAAGAAGATCATTCATGGGCCCAGTGATTACCAGGTTGATTAGAAATATGGGGTTGATTAGGACGACAGAGATAGAAAAATTCAAGAGCCTGCCAGAATGGAGTGCCCAGCCGATAGACTACAAATTTCTGAGGAGCATGGACATACTTCGGATTCTGAGGGATGGCACCGTTTACATCAGGGCTCGAGCATCAGACCCTGAGAGTGTTGATACATTGGTAGCAGGTCTAATCCTACCTAGGGAAGAGAGAAAGAGGAAACAACCAAGAGAGCCCCGCAGTTCAGACTCCGATTCAGATGAAGATGAGGATGCAGATGATTTTGATGATCCAGTTGCACCACCACAGCCTACTAGGCCAGGACCTCCTGTCCCAGCTCCTAGAGCTCAGATGACACAGATGCCTGCCTACATATACCGTTATGGGACGCCTCCTGGGTCAGACTATTGGTATTGGATGATGCAGACGCAGATTAGAAGTTACAGAGCTATGAGGCAGCAAATCGAAGGGATTCCAGTGACCTCACTGCCAGATATACCGTGTGGGATTGGCCGAGCGCCACCACACTTATATACCCCTGCCGCTCCTGCCCCAGCACTTCACCGACATCCAATTCGTGACCGTGGCCATGGTTTACCACCTCGCACAGCTCCACCGAGACCATGATATGTGCTAAAAAGTCATGTTTTCAGGCACATATTTCCCGCACATTTTGCCTAATTCTTGGTGAAAACACTTGAATTAAACGTTTATTTACTTAATTTCACAAAGTTGGTCAAATTATAGGCATTGCTGTAAAAAGTGCTAAAAATATCCAAAAGGTACGCAAATCGAGGCAGATTATTTTAAACACTGATTCTTACAGACTTTTAACCACATTATGATACAAGTCCTTAAATAGTCTCATATGATGTATCAGGTTATTCCAAGACTGTAGAATCAAGAATCGTGCAGATCGGGTAAAGAACGAGGAAGATAGAGCTTTCTGAGCGTAAACTGAGGGCATTTCGCACATGCCAACTCTAGAGATATCCAAATTTGGCAATTTTGGCATCATTAGAAGCGTAACGGAATTACGAGACTGCAGGCGAAAGAATCAAGTCAAACGGACGAGAAACGAAGAAGATACGGCCTTCCGAAGTTGCGAGAAAAGTCAGAAAAATCACACGGCCTACCACACGGCCACCCCCTAGCCGTACACGGCCTAGAGGAGGCCGTACATGGCCACTTTGAAGCCGTACACGGCCAGAACAAGGCCATACACGGCCTGTTTTGGTCTCACACCCCCTCGTTGTTGCTTCGTTTGCTTGTACGTATGCTTGTGGACTTGTACTCTTGGATCCATGGCTTGCCTATAAATAGAGAGCTCTCCATCCTCATTCCACACACCATTCTTCAACAAGAATTCTCACTTTCTCTCTCACACACTCTTTCTCTTTCTAGTTTAGCTTTCGCTCTCTAGCACTACTCTTAGGAGTTAGAGGAGAAATAGATTAGGGTTTTAGTTCGTTAGTTCTTGGTTAATATTTAACCTAGACTAACGGAGGGGGTACTTTTGTAATAGTGTAGGGAATATTCTGAGGGGCTTGTTTGTAATATTGTCGAAGATATTGCGGAGGTTCCGTTCATGTATTCTTTTAACATTATTCTGTCTACGCATAATCTACGGTTATTTCTTTCCTTTTTTTATTATGATGATTGCTATTATTATTATGATAGAATTAAGAATGTTTGCCATGCGTAGTGAGTAGTTCTCTTATGTGCTTGTTGTGATGTAGTTAGCTTGTTAATATTTAGGGTGATGTTACTTTAAATACGCAATTGGGATAATAACGTTATGAAACAACGGAAGTAACGTTATACGGCTTTCATTTGTATAGCGTCGGAATCATCACGAATGTGTGTAGTACGGAACGTGGAAGCTATGAAAGTCGTGGGCACAATCCGTTGTGGAATAATGTTCCCAATTGTTACAAAATAAAAACCGGTGTATTGTTAACTTTGTATTTATGAATTTCTAAACCAA
Organism: Helichrysum umbraculigerum; assembly: GCA_949592205.1. NCBI lineage: Eukaryota > Viridiplantae > Streptophyta > Magnoliopsida > Asterales > Asteraceae > Helichrysum > Helichrysum umbraculigerum. Next base: position 57,268,044 of record CATIUR010000001.1, on the reverse strand, counting down.
AATCGCCTTTCCTCCAATAAACGTGGTTAGAACCTGTATGACAAGGAGTCGCGAACCTTGATCAACCGGTAACTACCTATCTATGTTTTAAAATACAAACATGGTCTGAATTGTGTAGCTGTGGAAATACTGTCAACCCTATCGTATAGTACACCGTGAATCAATCAGGGATTTATTGGGATATGTATAAATAAGTGAGGGCTGGGTTTATATCATAGATGGTCAAGCTTTAATACAAACTTAGTAAACCAGTCCAGAGTGACCATAAAGTATGTGGCACCGGAAAAACCATAAATCGGCGCAGTACTTCGTATAACGTTTAAATACGTGGGAAAAGCTAAGGAATTGCCGTCGGTTGAAGACTGTGTCACATCCTGGTTGAACCACACAGCTCTGGACTAAACAAAGACCATTAATACAAAGTTAGTAGTCACCAAACCAAGTCTTAATCTTAAATGCCTTGCCTGGCCTTAGTATCTTCGTGGTGTTAAGAACGGTCAGAACTTTTAGTGGGTCTGTTACTCTATCTCATGCGCCCAGGAATACCATTCCAAAAAGGGTCACTATTCCACTAGATGGAAAGTGTTGAAGAGTTGAGCAGCCTCCTCTGATTAGAATCACCATAGCCTAGCAACCCAGTGACATACTCAGGCAAAAGCAAGACACAAATCTCTAAAAGACGTTTTCATAAATAACCCCAGACATCACCCCATAACACAAGCTAACGAAGTCATAACAAGCACTATTCTCCATTACTGATTCCCTATCTAGCTTTTATTTACTGTTTTGTTTATTTTCTGCTTTTATTAGTTTAGTTTAAACGGACCTAAAAACCAAATCAAAAACTCTTTTCAAAAACCCATCACTAATTTGAATAAGTTTGTCTGGACAACTCCGCTTCACAATACGATTGATCTTAAGAACGACCCTGAGTTATACTTACCTCTATAAGTAGAATTTAGGTCCCCAGCTCTTATAAATTTAAAACAACCACTGTTGCAGCTATTACGTAACGACCGTTTTAGCTGTAACAAGTTTTTGGCGCCGCTGCCGGGGAATCAATCGTAAGACTTAGAGGCGTCCTGACTAACTTTTTCTTTTTAGTGATACCTTTATTTTTCGTATTTTACTATTTACTTTCTTTGTTCCAGCCAAAAATAACTTCCCACAACATACAACGATATCAGACCAGATCGTCCGAATCTGAATCTCTCATTTTCGTACCTGATCCTGAGTCTATTATCCGTACTATCCGAAAACAAAAACGCTTCCATCTTCCCGAAATGGCCGCTCATGTCACTCTTGCTGACAACACCAAGCCATCCATTGAAGGACGAGGAGGACCAATCACCTATCCGGAGATAGAGGGAGCATCCTTCGAGCTGAAGCATCACATCGTACAACTCATCAAGGACAACTGTCAATTCCACGGACTACCACGTGAAGATCCTAATGCTCACATTGACAAGTTCATCCACATATCAAACTCCTAAAAGCAGAATGGGGTCGAGCAGAACATAGTTCGCCTATACTTGTTCCCCTATTCTCTCGCTTTACATGCACTCTCTTGGTTTGAGGGACTTGAGACCGGCTCAATCACCTCATGGACGGATATGGGTAACAAATTCCTTGCCAGATACTTTCCTCCGTCCAAGCAAACCAAACTCAAGAATGACATCGCGCACTTCGAACAAGCTCACGATGAATCAATCTACTCGGCATGGGAGCGATTCAAAAGTTTGATAAGGAAATGTCCGAATCACCAAATGACAAAAACCGACAAGTTATGCACCTTCTACAACGGTCTCGATCCAAATCACTGCATTACTCTTGACGCATCTGCTCAAGGTAACTTTATGAAGATGACCGATGATGAAGCATGGAGCTTGATCGAAGACATGACGATGCATCACCACGACTGGAAAGCTGATGGGCAATCCTCATCAACACCTCTCTCCGCTCATAACTCCATCCAAGCTGAAGCTATCAAATCTCTGACGGAACAGATCGAAACCCTAACGAAGCAGATTGGAGAGCTAAAGAAGCAGCCGCAGCGAGTTCATCAAGTTCAGGCTTGCCAGAACTGTACCAACCATCCCACTGAAGAATATGAGGTTGAGAACGAAGACCCGACTGACGGTTCTGTCTATTATGCCCAATTTCCAACCAGACCTCCAAATCCGCCTGGCTTCGCTAGATCATCTCCACCCAGAAACCGAGGAACCCAATATCCTCCACGGAATAACCAGCCACCGTACCCACAGAGATTTCAGCCACACTATCCGACATATCCACAACAACCCCAACTTCCTTACAACCAACCTGTGTCATTGACTGCACCCAAAGATGTCCAGCCTACTGAGCCTGCAAAGACTACCGTACCAATCACCAGTGCTGACGACAATCTTAACAAGTTCTTCCAGGGACAGACTGCTTTCAACAAGAAGACTACGGCCAGACAAGACCAGACGGACCTATTTCTCAGAAATCAACTCTCGGTCCTAAAAAGCCTTGAGAATCAGATTGGTCAGTTAGCCCAACGTCTCGATACCCGACCACAAGGATCTCTACCCAGTAACACCGTTCAGAATCCTCACGTCGAAGAAGCAAAAACCCTGAGCTCACCTCCTACTAATTCCACTCCAGTAAAGGAACATACTCCTGTCCCGCCGACAGTTGAGACCAAATCCGTACCTACTCCGACTAGAGAAGTGCGAGTTCCTTTCCCGAACCGTCTATGCAAAAAGTACAATGCCAAGTCATTCAAACTTGACGGAAAATTCATGGACACCGTGTCTAGAATCCCTTCCGGCACTAAGTATATCCGACAAATACTAGCTACTAAAGACAAGGTTCCTGAAACCCCCAAAATCTCTCTAAATGCTGAATGCTCAGCCGTTATCCAGAATACCCTACCGGAAAAACTAGGAGACACAGGTCGATTCACCTTGCCCTGTTCTATCTATCACTCAGGCATGATACGTTCCTTGGCCGATCTTGGAGCTAGCATCAATCTCATGCCCTATTCACTTTACACCAGACTAGAAATAGGACCTCTCCAGCCCACTAAGATGAGTGTCCAGCTTGCCGACCAATCCATTCGATATCCAAAGGGCATAGCTGAAAACGTCATGGTTAAAGTTGATAAGTTTTGGTTTCCCACCGACTTCGTAGTAATGGATATTCAGGAAGACATGAATATCCCTATTATCCTAGGTAGGCCATTCATGAATACTGCACGTGCTGTTATTAATGTTTATTCTCAGGTCATAAGTCTGCGAGCACATGGACAAACTGTATCTTTCAAGATTGATCAAGATGAGTGCTCACTAGCAGAACAGGCAGAGATTTACACAATATCAATGGGCAAAGTTATTTCAGATGATGACACTTCTGACTCGGATCCAGAACCATACAGACCAGATGATCACACCTGTCTCATCTCGGCAACAGAGGAGTCAGAATCAGAAGAAGAAGAAGAGATGGAGGAATCAGAACCCGAGCAGGAAGAGGTAGAAGAGGAGGAAATGGATGAATCAGAGGAAGAAACAGCACCAGAATCAGAACCAGAGGAAATGGAAGAATCAGAGGAAGAACAGGAAGAAGATTTAGAGCCCGAAGAAGAAGAAGAGGAGGATGTATACCAGTCTACACCACCGCATCAGCACTTACCAGAATCACACTTTCCGACAGCTGAGATTATGAAGATTGAAGATTCTATCTCTCTATCAGATGTTGATTATGATGCAGGATTTGGTATTACTATGGAGAAACTCATGGCATCTGTCATGGATCCTTCCCATCCTCTTGTCTCACCACGACTCAACGCTCTGCTGAACATTGAGAAGACCATTACTTTTTCAAAACAACATCCAGAGCTTAGAGACAAACTCCTGAAGAAAATACTGGCATACAAAGAATCCATGCTACCGGATCTTTATTCAGACTTACCTTCCCAAAGGATTCAAGCCTTCGATGCTTCTGCACCTCAAACTCTGTTCGAATGGGGAGATACTTCTGAATCTAGCCATGATTCTGAGGAGAGAGACATAGAGATGGATTCTTCTCAGCCGATATCTCAGATCACCAATGATATCCAGTTACCTTCTGATGTTGTTGAATTCCCAGACTCTCAAGATATGGATACTCCATCAGCGGAGGATGATAAGGATGACACTGTATACATCGATATACCGATTGATATCTGCTCTATCCAACTTCCGAAACCTCCAGCTATCCCCATGGTTTCTAATCACGAAGAAATAATTAGTGCTATCGAGGCATTCAAAGATGACCTCCCCTCAATGATGAGCATCATCATTAGTTCTACCAATGAGTACACACCACGCCAAAGGGACCTGATAGAAGAAATCAAGGCAAAATATGACGTTTATCAAGCCAGCAGCCGAGACCCACTGCTATTTCAAAACCGCCTGCATGCCTTCACCGAAGATCTCACCACTCAACTCCTACACCAAACTGCCGAACCTACATTTGAGGAGTTAGAGTTCTTCGAGGACCAGAGGGCCATGTACCGAAAGATATATAATGTGCTGATCAGATCTGCGTTCCCATATTCTGCACAACAACATGAATACTTAAACTCATACCACAGGAATATGTACCACGCTACTGGGAACCCTGATGCAGATGCTGATGTCCGGCTAATGAATGACCTTCGAAGATTAATAAATCTGATGGCTGAGAACGATCATATAGACAACACTTCTTCCAGCAGGTTCTATATTGATTGTACCATTGAGTACCATGCTTACAAGATCATCCATGATCTCGAGTTTGAGATTTTTGACGAAAGAACGCGTGCCATCCCTTCTTCCATACCCGAAGGCTCGATGGTTAACATCGCGACCTTCCTCTCAGACCGAATCAAGGAGATCTTCTGTGAAGTCCACCCGGATGAGTACCGCTAGATCTTTCACTACGGATTGCGAGAGGTTTACGATATTGTCAACAACATCTTTCGTGACTCTACCCTCTCATTCTCCGCTCATCAAGCCAATCTCATCCAGAGCATTCACGAGTCTATCAGGGAAATCAGAGGAAATGCTAGCCGAGCTGATCACGAAAACATCCATCAGATGTTCCTCAGATTTATAGACTCGTTGAAACAAGACCATCCAGAACGTGAGCTGATGGAAGCTAGTGAAGCAGGATTCTTTGTGATTGATCCCCATGGAGTTATCTCCACAACCGTAAAAGACATCACTTTGGATCTTCATATGCAGAAAGTCACTGAAGACCACCTTGACAGCTTCCCTGACTTTGCATCAAACACCCCGAACATCATCAGGGTCATCGCTCACCAGTTTCTACTGATCTACCCTCGCAACACTTGGACGCCACGCACTTCCGGCCCAAGTGGTTCCAGTTCTCATTAATCTCAGGAAGGCAAAGTCAAGCTCTCGACTTTAACAGCAGCGCTTCTCGGGAGGCAACCCTTGCAATAAAAAGAAAAGATTGAGTGTCAATAAGTGAAGCAGAATCTCCGACTATCCTTCACACTTGGTTATGCCTAAAAATATTTTCAAAATCATTTCTCAAAACAACTCATTTTGCAAAACACTCGTCTCACCAGGAAGTAAAAATATATAATTCACTGTTTCGAGCATTTGAGGTACTTGCATACTACTTTTATGCATTATGCTCGAACTCGTTTAAAAACAATGTTTTATAACTGATTGGTCATAGAAAACATCTCTTCAAAATCTGAGACGGTGATTTCACTACCATTTGCAAAATATATGAGTTTGTTAAAAGGCATATCCAACGTGTTCACACTTACGAGATCATTTCACGAGAGTAGAGTATGAATAATTGAAGATTTGAAGTGTGCAAGAAAACCCTAGCAAGAGTCTCGAGGATAAAACCAGAAGAAAATTGTGACACCCCCAAATTTAATGATTTGCGGAAGCTCAATTTGGGTGTCACTAATCAATATATAAAGCACATAAGATATAATGAACGACCACTATATGCGTCGTTTTAAACTTGTATTAATAAAGTAAATGTTTACATCAAAATAATGTTGCATTAGCTCGGTTCCTGGAATTGAGAGATTACAATGCATAATTACTTTTACAAAATATAATAATGCAATCAAATCTCTAGTTTTATGTATGCTGACTCGAGCTAATAGTCCCTGCCTGTGCAGCCAACCTACTGCTGGGTACCTGTGATACATACTAAAATGGGTCAGCGAAAACGCTGGTGAGCTCACAGGTTTGTATATCAATGTATAGTTGTAAGAACCGCAAGATTTAAATTGAATATAAATTGCAATTAAGCAAAATAAAAGTTATACAATCCATGAGCACATAGTCTGAGCTTAACTTGAGCGCTAGGTCCAATTAAGGAAACCTAACTGATTTGCCTCCTACGAGTGTCTAATCCACACTCGTCTTCCCAAATGCTAATACATCCGTTTGACCGGTTAGTGCGTGCTAACCCGGATGAGGATTGTCAATCCCATATGATATCATATACTAACATTCACGCTAAAATATTAGAGACTATGCTATAGAGGACTTTAAATTGATTAGCTTGAAACTCATGTAGTATTTGAAGGTTGGTACTTGCGTTCTACTTGTAAAACGAAACAGAGCAGTATTATCACACCCCTAGTTGTAAAATAGTGAAAATGGGGTCATGAAACTCACCTGAGTCTTGAAGTGTTTAATTTAATAAACTTGAAGTAATTAGCTGTGAATTGATGTCCAAAGACTTGAAACCTGAAGGTGTTCACGACACTTGATTGTTATTAATTTTTCCGGTATCTCGAAAGACTACCCTTGTAGTTGTCATACAACTATATATGTCCAAATTACTACGATCTGGTTGATTGTATTGTTACAAGTTACTACGACTTGTTTGATTTTGAAGTATGTTTTGAAAACACGTATGGCCCGTTAGTGATGGATTTGAAATAATAAACTTTAAGTATTATTATCATGTTATTGGTGTTTTGCACTTACAAGTGTGTTCCAATATGTTTTATAAGTCGTATCGCATAAGTGTTTAAGGTTATATATAGGTTCGACACTTAGTGAAATTTTAGTTTGAAAATCTGCTGTTTTATGCGACACAGTCATGCGACACAAATGTTTGTTATGCGACACAAGGGTTGTGTCGCATAGAAATGCGACACAACGTTGTGTCGTAAAGGGTACGACACAAAAGGATTTATACGACACAAAGTGCGACATAACAGGTAAAATACGACACTACATGCGACACAATGCTTGTGTCGCATTGAAGAACACCAGCCCAGAAAGTCCGGCTGTCGAGATTTTTCCGGCTAAAAACCTAATTCAAACCCGTTTTTAAGCTATAAAACCTTGTTATCTTCGTATATTTGGACATATACATGTTATATAATTCATAAATATGTAAAAACAAGTTAAAACGAGAAGTTTCGGAAATTTGTCGGAAACTTACGCGGTGTCGGATTGAAAATCCGAGAAGATGGAAGTGTAGATCGTGTCGAGGTGGTTCCGTTCCTACAAAAATCTTGATGATTTGATGTCGTTTTGTATGTTTATTTTGATGATTTAGGTGGTGGTTTGATGTGGTATTTTGAGAGAGAAAAGAGATGGAGAGAAAAGAGAAAGAGTGTGAGAATGAGAAAGTGAGGGTGAGGAGGTGGTGACCTCACCCTAGGGCCGGTTTTTGGTGGGGTCCACCAAGTGTGGGCTTCACCAAATTTTGCTCCGTGCGGTCGCGCTCCGTGCGATGTTCGTTCTCCCCGGTCGTTTAAAACGTTCAATAATTAGTTTATACGTTTAATATACGTTTTAAAAATACGAATATTTATTCGATATTTTCGTTGAAGTATTTCATAAAAATACTTAATGGCTCCGTTATAAAAATATAACATTATCTCGTTTTGTTTGCGCGTTAAATCTTTAAATCGCGTAAATTGTTACTTGTATTATACGAAATGAATATGAAATATTATATAAAATAATATGTTTGGATATAATAGTGTTATCAAATAATAATATATTATTTAATAAAATCGTTCACCAACGTCCGTATTAAATTGATCGAATTACATTCGATCTGAATCTCGTACGATTTAAACAAACCGCATAATTGTGCAGATATATATTCAACAATATATATATAATAATTGATACATTAATTAGCCTAACACAGAACTAATTACATGTATTAAAATTTGATTAGGCACTAAATTCTAGTCCTAAATTGACGGGTGTCACATTCTCCCCCTGTTAGAAGAATTTCGTCCCGAAATTTATGTTGAAGTCGTGTTTGATGTTGAGTCAGTGAAGAGTTGAGGATACTTGAGTCGCATCTGGTCTTCCCGTTCCCAGGTGAATTCCGGACCGTGCCGCGAATTCCACCTAACTTTGACGATGGGAATACGACTTTGTTTAAGTTGTTTGACCTCACGGTCCATGATCTCGGCGGGTTCCTCAACAAAGTGAAGTTTCTCGTCAACTCGAATTTCATCGAGTGGAATTATAAGTGTCTCATCAGACAGACACTTCTTCAGGTTTGAAACATGAAAAGTGGGATGCACGCTACTGAGTTCGGATGGCAGCTGCAATCGATATGCCACTGGACCAATCCTCTCGAGGATCTCGAATGGTCCAATGTATCTGGGATTTAACTTCCCTCGTTTGCCAAATCGGATTACGCCTTTCCAAGGCGATACTTTGAGTAGAACTCGATCCCCAACCTGGAACTCGAGTGGTTTGCGTCTCACGTCAGCATAACTTTTCTGACGATCACGCGCGGCCTTGAGCTTGTTTTGAATTTCGACGATTCTCTCGGTCGTCTCGTGAATGATTTCTGGACCTGTGAGTTGGCTATCCCCAACTTCGGTCCAACAGATAGGTGACCGGCACTTACGACCGTACAGTGCCTCGAAGGGTGCAGCCTTAATGCTGGTATGATAACTGTTGTTGTACGAGAACTCGCACAATGGTAGGTGTTTTTCCCAGTTTACCCCGAAGTCTACTACGCAGGCTCGTAGCATGTCTTCTAGCGTTTGAATTGTTCGTTCACTTTGGCCGTCGGTTTGAGGATGATATGCGGTACTCATATCAAGTCGAGTACCCAGGGATTTTTGAAGTGATTGCCAAAATTGTGAAGTGAAACGACTATCCCTATCGGAGATAATCGAGATTGGAACACCGTGTTTGGTCACGATTTCCTTCAAATAGATTCTGGTGAGGCTTTCCATTTTGTCGGATTCCTTGATTGCCAGAAAGTGAGCAGACTTTGTGAGACGATCCACGATCACCCAAATGGTATCGCAACCGCTCGAGGACTTGGGTAGTTTGGTTATGAAGTCCATGGCAATTTGTTCCCATTTCCATTCAGGAAGACTGGGTTGTTGAAGTAAACCAGAAGGTTTTTGATATTCGATTTTGACCTTGGAGCAAGTAAGGCACTTGCTGACATAGATGGCGATTTCAGCTTTCATATTCGGCCACCAGTAGAAGTCCTTGATACCGTGGTACATTTTATCGGATCCCGGATGGATAGAATATTTGGACTTGTGAGCTTCATCCATCACCAAGTCTCGTAGATTCCCAAATTTAGGCAACCAGATTCGGTTTGAGAAATACCTAATCCGTTAGGTTTGATTTCGAATTGTTTATCCATGCCTCGATCTTTAACATTTTCGGGTTTCAAGGCTTCGAGTTGAACAGTGAGAATTTGAACGTTTAAATTGTTATGAATGGTCATACTGAGGGCTCGGACCCGAAGTGGTTTCACTCGCTCTTTCCGACTGAGGGCATCAGCAACAACGTTTGCTTTGCCTGGATGATATTTGAGTTCGCAGTCGTAATCAGTAAGCAACTCGACCCATCGACGTTGTCTCATGTTGAGATCCTTCTGATCGAATATGTGTTGGAGACTTTTGTGGTCTGTAAAGATTGTGCACCTCGTGCCATAGAGGTAATGTCTTCAAATTTTGAGAGCAAAAACGACGGCTCCTAACTCGAGGTCGTGGGTGGTGTAATTCTTTTCATGAATCTTGAGCTGTCGTGACGCATAAGCTATGACTTTGTCTCGTTGCATAAGCACACAACCGAGACCTTGATGAGAAGCATCGCAGTATACCACGAAGTCATCAGTGCCTTCGGGTAATGATAGAATGGGAGCACTGCAAAGCTTTTGCTTTAAAAGTTGGAATGCCGACTCTTGTTTATCAGTCCAGTCAAACTTTTTGTCTTTCTGGGTCAGAGTCGTGAGTGGTAAGGCTATCTTGGAGAAATTTTCAATGAACCGCCGGTAGTACCCGGCCAGTCCCAAAAACTGTCGTACTTCAGTCGGAGTGGTTGGTGATTGCCAGTCTTTGATAGCCTCGATTTTTGACGGATCAACATGAATTCCTTGACTATCAATGACATGGCCAAGGAAATTGACGGTTTTTATCCAGAACTCACACTTGGAAAATTTAGCATACAGCTCTTCGTGTCTAAGTAGCTCTAGGATAGTTTTGAGGTGTTGCGCGTGTTCTTCCTCACTTCGTGAATATATGAGGATGTCATCGATGAAGACAATGACGAACTTGTCAAGGTAAGGTTTACACACCCGATTCATAAGGTCCATGAATACAGCCGGTGCGTTGGTTAGGCCGAATGGCATCACTTGGAATTCGTAATGCCCATAGCGGGTTCGGAAAGCGGTTTTTGGAATGTCGGCATCGCAAACACGCAATTGATGATAACCGGATCGGAGATCAATCTTTGAATAATAACTCGATCCTTGAAGTTGGTCGAACAAATCATCTATTCGAGGTAATGGGTATCGGTTCTTGACGGTCAACTTGTTCAACTCTCGATAGTCGATACACATTCGGAAAGTACCGTCTTTCTTTTTGAAAAATAGGACCGGAGCTCCCCAAGGTGAAGAACTCGACCTAATAAATCCTCTTTCCAGAAGTTCCTGTAATTGAGCAGACAACTCCTGAAGTTCGGATGGAGCTAAACGATATGGCGCTCGTGCCACCGGCGCAGCACCCGGCACGAGATCGATTGAGAACTCAACTTGCCTTGGTGGTGGTAGACCAGGCAGTTCCTCAGAAAAGACTTCAGGAAAGTCTCGGACAATTGGTACATCCTCAAGTCGCTTCTCCTCCGACTTTTTCTCCATGATATGTGCGAGGATTGCAGGATAGCCCTTTTTCAGAAATTTTTGGGTTTTCAGGCAAGACATGATATTGAGTCTCGTCCCACCGGTCTCCCCCTGTATGATTAAAGTTCCACCGGTGGCGAGAGGTATACGAATAACTTTGTCGCCACAGATAATTTCAGCCCGATGCTTGGACAACCAGTCCATTCCAACAATGACATCGAAACTTCCTATCTTAACAGGTATGAGATCTATTGAGAAAATTTCGTCGGCTAGATTTAAAGTGCAATTAGGAATCACACTCTTGGTTTCCATAAGTTTACCGTTTGCAAGCTCTACAGTGTACTTAACATCTAAGGCAACTGGGGTGATGTCAAGTGATGGGCAAAACTCATCAGAAATAAAACTCCTATCAGCGCCAGTATCAAACAGAATTGAAGCAGTTAAGTTGTTGAGGAGGAACATACCCGTGACCACATTCGGGTCTTGACGGGCGTCCCCAGAATTGATGACGAAGGCTCTACTTCGGGTGTTGTTGTTGTTGTTGCTCTTGTTCTTCAGTTTGCGACATGCATCCCTGAAATGTCCCATCTCCCCGCATCCATAACAGGTTTTGGGTTGTTGGTTGTTGTTTTGTGATTTAGGGGCTTGGCAGTCTTTGGATGAATGCCCGTACTTCCTGCAGTTGTTGCAAGGAGATCTGCAGGGGCCATGGTGGTGGTAGTTACACTTGGAACAATATGGTCTGTCCCCAGTGTAGGTGCGTTTGGGTTCGGTGTTGGTGTTGTAAGCTTGGATGGCGTTGGACTTTTTGTTTTGGTGGCTGCTGTGTGGTTCGGTGGATTTGCGTTTGTTGTTGTTGGATTTCTCGCGGCTGATCACCAGTGCCTTAAGCTCGTGTGCTAGCCTGATAGCACTTTCGGTGGTGGCTGGTTGTGATGAGGCGACACTTCCTTGAATGCTCTCGGGAAGGCCGCAGATGTATTTCTTAACTCCCTTTTTCTCCGGTTCCACCAGGCTAGGGCACAGGGACGAGTATTGCTGGAACTTGATGGTGTATCCTTCAATATCGGTCCCCTGCACAGCAAGTTGCCAGAATTCCTCCTCTAATCGGTGTATCTCTTCCTCGGGACAGTACTTCTCCCTCAGTTTGTTCTTCAACTCGGCCCAAGGTAGCTGATTTGCTATCTCAAGACCCACAGAGTTGGCATGGGCGTTCCACCATGTGAGGGCTCCTTCCTGAAAAGTGTAGGCGGCAAACTTTACCTTGTTTTCCTCGGTGCAGTTGCATAGGCTGAAAATAGATTCTATGCGTTCTATCCATCGGCTCAAACCAATAGCACCTTCCGTGCCCTTGAAGTATAGTGGTTTGCAGCTCAGAAAGTCCTTATAGGAGCAGGGTCTGGGTGGTGGAGCATTGTTGGCTGTGTCCTCGCTACTGGGTGGTGGTGTTCGGGCAGCCAAGGCTTGGGTCACACTACGGGCAATCAACCCCGCGATCTCAGCTTCACTAAGAGTGATTTGTCGGTGAGGAAGCATGATGCTGAGTAAGAAAGAACAAGGAAAGGAAGTAAGATACTAGTTCGAAATTCATGATGTATCACCACAGATGTATATATATATATATATATATATATATATATATATATAAAATGGTAATATACAACGTCTCAAGGCAAAAATCAATAATGTGAGATAATTAATAGAAATCGTCAGTTGATATTTCGAAGCCAAATGATTACAGACGATTTAAAGTCACAAGTTTCAAAATTTACAGACTTAGAGGTTTTACAAAAATACCGGGAATTGTTACATCCGGTCGAATAACCTAAATCCTACGAATCATAAAAGAGTACAGGTTCAGTCTAAGCTAATTCCGGCGTAGATTGAGTTGCGGCAGCAGTGCGTTGAGATGGTCCATAGACTCCGCAAGCCTGTTGGCCGTTCGGAAAGCGTCCTCGGTTTCCCTCAGACGAGCCCCGCACTCGTGCAGCCTCGATTGTAATACAGCGATTTCATTTCGGTTGCCAATCACTTGGTTGTGGACAACCTCCATGGTTTCGACTGTTCCTTCCACCTGATTTTGAAGGGTGTTCATGTTGTTAACAGTGTGATCGTGATCTTCGGAGACTTGCTCGATTCGTTCCATTGCTGTAAGTCTCCAGAGCTCACGAGTCTCTTGCAGCTCGATATACATCTCGTGGATTTGTTGGTCGTGATGGTGTACTCTAGCGGCTAAGTACGGTAGAGTGAAGTGAGTGGGGTACGGGCTAGCTCGAGGCGACGCGGTGTCCCTCCTAGCCATTCTCGGGTTTCCCGATCCATGTGGATAAGAGCGAGAGGAGCTGGGAGGTGTATTTGCCATTCTGAGACAAATGTTAGTAAAAGTGAGGCCTATATTCATAAAATACATATATAATATAGCCTAAGACTGAATTGAGGCCTACCCATGTATATATTTAAATACATCACATAATAGCCTATTGAGTGTCTAGCACAGACTTGTTTTGAGTCCCGGTTCTCTCGAGGGCAGAGTCAACTAGTGTATCCTGTTCAGCCATAGCTTCCTTCAGATCTTACATCATCTTTATTTAATTGTACATAGTTGATCAGGCTATGTTAAATTAAATTCGTATGCTGAAATCTCCGAACTGGTTATACCTAATAGGGAATACTGCCTAACGGTCATAGTCTAGGCCCACTAAATGCAACCTAGTTCACTATAACCTTAGGCTCTGATACCAATCTGTGACACCCCCAAATTTAATGATTTGCGGAAGCTCGATTTGGGTGTCACTAATCAATATATAAAGCACATAAGATATAATGAACGACCACTATATGCGTCGTTTTAAACTTGTATTAATAAAGTAAATGTTTACATCAAAATAATGTTGCATTAGCTCGGTTCCTGGAATTGAGAGATTACAATGCATAATTACTTTTACAAAATATAATAATGCAATCAAATCTCTAGTTTTATGTATGCTGACTCGAGCTAATAGTCCCTGCCTGTGCAGCCAACCTACTGCTGGGTACCTGTGATACATACTAAAATGGGTCAGCGAAAAAGCTGGTGAGCTCACAGGTTTGTATATCAATGTATAGTTGTAAGAACCGCAAGATTTAAATTGAATTTAAATTGCAATTAAGCAAAATAAAAGTTATACAATCCATGAGCACATAGTCTGAGCTTAACTTGAGCGCTAGGTCCAATTAAGGAAACCTAACTGATTTGCCTCCTACGAGTGTCTAATCCACACTCGTCTTCCCAAATGCTAATACATCCGTTTGACCGGTTAGTGCGTGCTAACCCGGATGAGGATTGTCAATCCCATATGATATCATATACTAACATTCACGCTAAAATATTAGAGACTATGCTATAGAGGACTTTAAATTGATTAGCTTGAAACTCATGTAGTATTTGAAGGTTGGTACTTGCGTTCTACTTGTAAAACGAAACAGAGCAGTATTATCACACCCCTAGTTGTAAAATAGTGAAAATGGGGCCATGAAACTCACCTGAGTCTTGAAGTGTTTAATTTAATAAACTTGAAGTAATTAGCTGTGAATTGATGTCCAAAGACTTGAAACCTGAAGGTGTTCACGACACTTGATTGTTATTAATTTTTCCGGTATCTCGAAAGACTACCCTTGTAGTTGTCATACAACTATATATGTCCAAATTACTACGATCTGGTTGATTGTATTGTTACAAGTTACTACGACTTGTTTGATTTTGAAGTATGTTTTGAAAACACGTACGGCCCGTTGGTGATGGATTTGAAATAATAAACTTTAAGTATTATTATCATGTTATTGGTGTTTTGCACTTACAAGTGTGTTCCAATATGTTTTATAAGTCGTATCGCATAAGTGTTTAAGGTTATATATAGGTTCGACACTTAGTGAAATTTTAGTTTGAAAATTTGCTGTTTTATGCGACACAGTCATGCGACACAAATGTTTGTTATGCGACACAAGGGTTGTGTCGCATAGAAATGCGACACAACGTTGTGTCATAAAGGGTACGACACAAAAGGATTTATACGACACAAAGTGCGACATAACAGGTAGAATACGACACTACATGCGACACAATGCTTGTGTCGCATTGAAGAACACCAGCCCAGAAAGTCCGGCTGTCGAGATATTTCCGGCTAAAAACCTAATTCAAACCCGTTTTTAAGCTATAAAACCTTGTTATCTTCGTATATTTGGACATATACATGTTATATAATTCATAAATATGTAAAAACAAGTTAAAACGAGAAGTTTCAGGAATTTGTAGAAAACTTACGCGGTGTCGGATTGAAAATCCGAGAAGATGGAAGTGTAGATCGTGTCGAGGTGGTTCCGTTCCTACAAAAATCTTGATGATTTGATGTCGTTTTGTATGTTTATTTTGATGATTTAGGTGGTGGTTTGATGTGGTATTTTGAGAGAGAAAAGAGATGGAGAGAAAAGAGAAAGAGTGTGAGAATGAGAAAGTGAGGGTGAGGAGGTGGTGACCTCACCCTAGGGCCGGTTTTTGATGGGGTCCACCAAGTGTGGGCTTCACCAAATTTTGCTCCGTGCGATCACGCTCCGTGCGATGTTCGTTCTCCCCGGTCGTTTAAAACGTTCAATAATTAGTTTATACGTTTAATATACGTTTTAAAAATACGAATATTTATTCGATATTTTCGTTGAAGTATTTCATAAAAATACTTAATGGCTCCGTTATAAAAATATAACATTATCTCGTTTTGTTTGCGCGTTAAATCTTTAAATCGCGTAAATTGTTACTTGTATTATACGAAATGAATATGAAATATTATATAAAATAATATGTTTGGATATAATAGTGTTATCAAATAATAATATATTATTTAATAAAATCGTTCACCAACGTCCGTATTAAATTGATCGAATTACATTCGATCTGAATCTCGTACGATTTAAACAAACCGCATAATTGTGCAGATATATTCAACAATATATATATAATAATTGATACATTAATTAGCCTAACACAAAACTAATTACATGTATTAAAATTTGATTAGGCACTAAATTCTAGTCCTAAATTGACGGGTGTCACAAAAATGCAGAAATGGATTCTGGCAGCTTCTCATTTCAGCTATTTTCTTATCATACGCATCCGAGCATCTCGCTATTTGGGGAGTTTCCTTATCCTTTCTTCACTTTTCAATAAATAAATAATCTGTTTTGTTTAGTGTGTTATCTATGCCCTATCCTAAACTTATCACTAAGTGTGGGATTCAAGCCCAATAACGACACTTGAGAAACATTTTCTATATGTTCAAACTCTAAGTGTGGGATTTTACTTGTAAAATCCCTACTCAAGAGAACATTAGGGACAATGTTCCTCTAAGTATGGGATAGCAGGTATATATACCTTGGATTGATTTTACGCCTTTTTGTCCAAATAGTAAACTCAGAAAATGTTCCTCAAATTTCAAATTTTTTCAAAAATAATAAAAAGTATGAGTTTCTAACTCTGCTATTTTGAATTCTAAACGTTCTAAAGAGGAATCATTCCCGTATATGAGTATGCTATTTTGGAAACTAAGGAAAATAAGGTAGGAATCTCTAAAAGAAAAATGATAATCTAAGAGGGGCATCGCATGACTAGGCACATATAACCCAAAAACTTTCAGTGAGGTATCTTGAGCCCTATAGCATTCATTTTTAATGCTTCACTTTTCGTTTGTTGTGTGTGCCGATGTATGCATCTCTGAATTAGAACTTGCTCCTGACATACGTTTCGAGACCATATTAGTGAGTACCGTACGCGGTATAGGTGCAATTAAATGATCTTGACATTCCCTAGGATTTAACCCCCTTTTCTCATATCTTTTCAAGCCCAAAACCCTTCCGATGCTCATTTTTAGCATCGATGATCCGCTTAGTAAACCCTGTTGAGCCTAAACCTTTTCGTCTCATAAAACCCTAATTTTAAACCCACTTTCCCAAATTTCCCAAAAGCTTACCGCAGAATTTCTAGGGTTATGAAAAACGCCTTTTAGAATATCCTTTTTGCTTGATTCAACATTCCACTTTCTCAAATCCTCTCTCACAAAGTCATCAAAGTTATATATGAAGGAGAGAGAAACATGGTGTGAAAAATTGACACCAGAAGACTGTCACGAATGAAGAAGTTAAGTTAGAAAGGATTTCTAAGGGAGCCAAAAAAAAAAAAAAAGAGAAAAAGAAAAGAAAAAGAAAAAAATAAAAGAATAATCCCTTGGAAATTCTGTGGCAGAGAAATTCTCAAGAAGAAAAGGAAGAAAAATATTTAGTCTGAAAATAAAGCTAAGTGCTTTCAGTAGTATCACTCTCCAGAAAAATCTAATAGAAGCAATATAGCTATCTAGTTCCGTTTCCGTATTTTAGCTATTCTAAATAAAGTTTTTCATGATCTTTAGAATTCTAAGGTACAGCTAAACCCTTACACCCGAAAAACAAACCATTATCCATAACCTTTCACCCTTACCAAACATTACAACCCTCATGAATGTCTTGGGATAATTAGCACCGTCCTCACTTAAGTGGTGGAGATCCGATTCTTGATCAAGCCTATGACGATGAGTGCTACATGACTGACTTTTTGAGCGATTTCATTTGTTCTAGAATGTTAGGAAACCTGATACACTTTGAGTGAATTGAGTGACCACCTTGTGAGGAATCGCCCGGTCATGTATACTCCAAGATCGCGAGAGTTGGGAGTATGCCTAAGAGAGTCATTCCTTGTTTCTGGGACGATTATCTTATTTCTCCTTATTTTCTATTATGGTTTACTGATATGCGGGGTGATTGCTTTTAAGAATTTTTAGAATTCGCCAAATCTGCTAAAAACCGTTTTCATAAAAACTGAGTTTTGCTTGAGGACAAGCAATGTCTAAGTGTGGGATATTTGATATGTGCTAAAAAGTCATGTTTTCAGGCACTACTGTAAAAAGTGCTAAAAACACTTGAATTAAACGTTTATTTACTTAATTTCACAAAGTTGGTCAAATTATAGGCATTACTGTAAAAAGTGCTAAAAACGTCCAAAAGGCACGCAAATCGAGGCAGATTATTCTAAACACGGATTCTTACATACTTTTAACCACATTATGATACAAGTCCTTAAATAGTCTCATATGATGTATCAGGTTATTCCAAGACTGTAGAATCAAGAATCGTGCAGATCGGGTAAAGAACGAGGAAGATAGAGCTTTCTGAGCGCAAACCGAGGGCATTCCGCACACGCCAACTCTAGAGATATCCAAATTTGGCCATTTTCATTAGAAGCGTAACGGAATTACGAGACCGCAGGCGAAAGAATCAAGTCAAACGGACGAGAAACGAAGAAGATACGGCCTTCCGAAGTTGCGAGAAAAGTCAGAAAAATCACACGGCCTACCACACGGCCACCCCCTAGCTGTACACGGCCTAGAGGAGGCCGTACATGGCCACTTTGAAGCCGTACACGGCCAGAACAAGGCCATACACGGCCTGTTTTGGTCTCACACCCCCTCGTTGTTGCTTCGTTTGCTTGTACGTATGCTTGTGGACTTGTACTCTTGGATCCATGGCTTGCCTATAAATAGAGAGCTCTCCATCCTCATTCCACACACCATTCTTCAACAAGAATTCTCACTTTCTCTCTCACACACTCTTTCTCTTTCTAG
Organism: Helichrysum umbraculigerum; assembly: GCA_949592205.1. Taxonomy (NCBI): domain Eukaryota; kingdom Viridiplantae; phylum Streptophyta; class Magnoliopsida; order Asterales; family Asteraceae; genus Helichrysum; species Helichrysum umbraculigerum. The sequence goes on along the minus strand of CATIUR010000001.1, from coordinate 57,249,232 downwards.
TTTAGCTTTCTCTCTCTAGCACTACTCTTAGGAGTTAGAGGAGAAATAGATTAGGGTTTTAGTTCGTTAGTTCTTGGTTAATATTTAACCTAGACTAACGGAGGGGCTACTTTTGTAATAGTGTAGGGAATATTCTGAGGGACTTGTTTGTAATATTGTCGAAGATATTGCGGAGGTTCCGTTCGTGTATTCTTCTAACATTATTCTGTCTACGCATAATCTACGGTTATTTCTTTCCTTTTTTATTATGATGATTGCTATTATTATTATGATAGAATTAGGATTGTTTGCCATGCGTAGTGAGTAGTTCTCTTATGTGCTTGTTGTGATGTAGTTAGCTTGTTAATATTTGGGGTGATGTTACTTTAAATACGCAATTGGGATAATATCGTTATGAAACAACGGAAGTAACGTTATACGGCTTTCATTTGTATAGCGCCGGAATCATCATGAATGTGTGTAGTACGGAACGTGGAAGCTATGAAAGTCGTGGGCACAATCCGTTGTGGAATAATGTTCCCAATTGTTACAAAATGAAAACCGGTGTATTGTTAACTTTGTATTTATGAATTTCTAAACCAAAATCGCCTTTCCTCCAATAAACGTGATTAGAACCTGTATGACAAGGAGTCGCGAACCTTGATCAACCGGTAACTACCTATCTATGTTTTAAAATACAAACATGGTCTGAATTGTGTAGCTGTGGAAATACTGTCAACCCTATCGTATAGTACACCGTGAATCAATCAGGGATTTATTGGGATATGTTTAAATAAGTGAGGGCTGGGTTTATATCATAGATGGTCAAGCTTTAATACAAACTTAGTAAACCAGTCCAGAGTGACCATAAAGTATGTGGCACCGGAAAGACCATAAATCGGCACAGTACTTCGTATAACGTTTAAATACGTGGGAAAAGCTAAGGAACTGTCGTCGGTTGAATACTGTGTCACATCCTGGTTGAACCACACAGCTCTGGACTAAACAAAGATCATTAATACAAAGTTAGTAGTCACCAAACCAAGTCTTAATCTTAAATGCCATGCCTAGCCTTAGTATCTTCGTGGTGTTAAGAACGGTCAGAACTTTTAGTGGGTCTGTTACTCTATCTCATGCGCCCAGGAATACCATTCCAAAAAGGGTCACTATTCCACTAGATGGAAAGTGTTGAAGAGTTGAGCAGCCTCCTCTGATCAGAATCACCATAGCCTAGCAACCCAGTGACATACTGTCTGAGAAATCAAATAGTAGGGTGTTAGTGTTTACACTACGAATACTTAGGCAAAAGCAAGACACAAATCTCTAAAAGACGTTTTCATAAATAACCCCAGACATCACCCCATAACACAAGCTAACGAAGTCATAAAAAGCACTATTCTCCATTACTGATTCCCTATCTAGCTTTTATTTACTGTTTTGTTTATTTTCTGCTTTTATTAGTTTAGTTTAAACGGACCTAAAAACCAAATCAAAAACTCTTTTCAAAAACCCATCACTAATTTGAATAAGTTTGTCTGGACAACTCCGCTTCACAATACGATTGATCTTAAGAACGACCCTGAGTTATACTTACCTCTATAAGTAGAATTTAGGTCCCCAGCTCTTATAAATTTAAAACAACCACCGTTGCAGCTATTACGTAACGACCGTTTTAGCTGTAACAGACCACGAGTACCACCAGCACGAGTTCCTCCCCCAAGACAGCATCAGCAGTTGATTCAGTCAGAGGGCAGACTTCAAGGAACAACAGGATTTCCAGAGTTTCCACACGGGCCACCATTGTCCAGAGTCAGAGGATTCTCAGGAGTGTCAGCCCTGTAGCTGCACCGATTGATCCAGTATCCTCTCATAGACAGACTGATTTATTCAGAGGACACTCTCAGCCGAGGACACCCGAGATTCCACTAGACAGCTTTGACATGCCCACAGGGGAATTCATTGATAATTTGATACAGCATGGAGTATTCACTACAGGTACATCAGATGCAGAGGTTGATCGAGATGCATCAGACGAAGGCACCCACTATCAGCACGATGATTCTTCATCAGATGAGACATCTCCTGGACCTATAGTATCTTCAGCAGCAGTATCACCACCAGCCGAGCACTAGATTGCTCGGCTTTCTAACTTCTTTCTATTTTCTAGCAAGATTTTATTATTATTGTATCTGATGTATTGTGGTTGGATAGACATCAACTCTATCCATATACTGCTTTATTTTTTTTTTTTTTTATTTTTTTTTTTTTTGGGTAAAGGGATTATACCCGGTAAATATTAAAAAATAAGATGAAACGTTACAATACAAGGTGACAGAAAATCACCCAAAGCTTAGACTAAAATAGACTAAGCATATATACTTGACAGACCAAGTATATAACTACCAATGAACCACCAAACTAAATCCTGACCATACATAACCAAAAGCAAAATAAACCAAGCAATAATCCATTGCAGACGAATCATAGAGACAAAACAAATCAGCTACCCAATAGAAAATCAGCCCACTCTAACAAGGGAATTTAGAATATTCCAAATCTCCATAGCCCACAAAACAGTGTCAGAAGGCTTGAATCTGAATGAAAACAGCTTGAGCCGAACCATTTCTAGAATAGAAGACACCACCAGATCTGTAGACCGTCGTTGATTCTTGAATAACCTGAGGTTACGTTCATACCAAATGACATAAACAGAAGCCCCAAGAAGAAGTTTGAAAACAATGCTCCTAAACGATTTCTGATCAGCAATCGGTTTGATCCAATCAAAACAATCCATCAAACAAACAGATTGAAGATCGAACCTAGCGAACTCCATAACCTCCAGCCAAACCTGTGAAGAAAATGTACACTAAAAAAACAAGTGCGAATGAGAATCAGGTTGGGAATTACATAAAGAGCACCGAAGCAGGTTTAAGTCGGTACCAGGACCAACATCCCATTGCCTCAGACGATCTTGAGTCTTCAATTTACCACATATAACAAGCCACAGATGAATAGAATGCCGAGGAATACACATAGGATACCAAACAATCGAAGTCCAATCCACTTTATTCTCACGAGGTCGAATAGTCTCCCAAACTTGATTGATTCGAAAATCAACCAACTCTCCACCAATAAGCCTCCAACATAACCTGTCCAGATTAGCAGACAAAGTCGGATGAGGAAGTTGGGAGAGTATAGGGAATCTCGAGAACCATGACATAGGCCAAGACCACGAACCATCAACAAACACATCAGCAATGGTCTCTGTTATCTGAAAATCACTCGTAATGGCATAACGAGATATATAACGGACCAGTGGACATATCGAGTCCCACATATCAAACCAAACTAAAATAGATGTACCATTACCAATACGATACCAAAAATATTTCCTAAAGGACTCCCGTAACTGAAGAATTTTCCGCCAAGACCAACTCATATTACTTAATTGTTGAGTGGCATGTTTGTATAATTCAAACACTATAGAAGATCAAAAGCAAAGGAAACTGTGGACCTCGCCAAGAAGAACGCTAGGAGACGTAAGCTACAAACCACGAGCCAGCAGACTTCTAACGAGTAGCCGATAACGCGCGCAACAAAATTGGTACACCATTCCAAAACCCTCTACCCTTTTAATGCGCTGATTATCTCATCCGATATTCCAAAAACTAAGCGTGAGATACTAAAAACCACACTACACTTAAGAAACAATCCAAAAATAAGTAGAATCTCTAAGTGTGGGATACTTCAACAAGAGGTACTCAACAGATAGATTCGAACATTAGGGACAATGTTCCTCTTAGTGTGGGATATATGGCCTTCAACCGCAAGTTTTACCTCTTGTCCGTAAGTCAAACTAAATTTCTATTAAAAGAATAAAAATGAAAAAAAATTCAAAAATTTCGGATTCAAAAACATTATTATTTAGGAATCCTATCTTTCAAGACTATAAATTACAGTAAGAAACGAGTCTTAACAACGAAACAAAACTATTTTAGAATAAGATACGGACGAAAAGGGCAACACATGGCTAGGCACACATTGACCAAAACCTTCGATTCGTGAGGATTGAGCCCATAATAAGCATTCACTTTTAATGCTTTACTTTTCGTTTCATGTGTGCGCCGATGTATGCATTTGAATTAGAACTTGCTCTTGTAATGCATTTCGAGATCACATCGATGAGTGCCATACGTGGCATAGATACAACCTATCTTGATGACTTCTAAGGAATCCAAACACCCTTACTCCACCAAACATCCACCCACTCAACATCCACTCTTCACACCCAATCAAAATCTCCTACTATTCATCCCGAACCTACAGAAGTTTCTTCTTCTAACAAACTTTCAGAGACACTCTCAGTTTCCCAAGACTTTTGCAAGAAAAGCCATCACAAACCAATACCATTGAAAAACCTTCAAGGCCAGAAAATATATAGAAGTCGGCATAATAGAAGAAAAGAAACCAAAAAGAAACAAAAAGAAAAGAATTATGTCGGCACAACCAAGAAAAAGGCCAAAAAGAAAAATCCAACGGAAAAGGCTACAAGTCTCTCCAAAAACCTGAGAAATTCCAAAAGAGACTCTCTCAAGAAAAGCACCCTAGTTTCGAGAAAATACACAAACCCATCACACCCCTCATCGCGCACCTCCTTCAAAACCAAGCAACCGATTCCTTTCTAAGATATCTCGAGAGGTTAGTATCGTCCTCATCAAAAGTGATGGAGATTTGATTCTTGATCAAGCCTATGACGAGAATGCTGCATGACTGGCTATCTGAGTGATTGACACTAGTAAGTAGGAAACCCTAAACACCTGAGTGATTTGAGTGACCCACTTGTGAGGATTGCCTAGTCATGACCATCATATGAGTTGCTCGAAGAAAGTATCAAATTCTATAGACCCTTAGTTTATAGTAAAAGCTCTTTCATAACTGCAATTCATATTCTTTGGAAATATTATCTCTAAGGGCTAATGCGATTAGAATCTTTCCAGAAGCTTTTTATGAATAAGTTTGCTTGAGGACAAGCAAAGTTTTAAGTGTGGGATACTTGATATCGAGTAAAAAGTCATGTTTTTACTACCAATATCTTTCTCGTTCTGGAACGATTCTTGGCATATTTACTCAAAAACATTACAAATCAATAGTATTATGCCAAGAAGGTCAAAACAAGGTTGCACGATGAAAATCAAGCAAAACGGGTAGTGATATCGCGTAAAAAGTCATGTTTTTACTACCGATATCTCTCTCATTCTGGAACGATTCTTGGCATTTTAATTCAAATATAGTACAAATCAATAACATTATGCCAAGATGGTCAAAACAAGGTTGCACGATAAAAATCAAGCAAAACGGATGAGAAACGAAGATTCCACACACGTTTGAAGATTCAAGGCATCAAAACAAGATTTCAAGACTAAAGTGTCCTTCACCAACATCCATTCTATCCAAGATGTTCGTTTTCAAAATACGAACCCAACAGAAGAAGAATCAACTAAAACGGATAAAGAATGAAGATTCCACGTCCGCCGGAAGATCCAAATGATTTGTACGCAATATATGGAACTAGGTACCTCATCTCAGGGCCTATCTAATGTCAAAATCTTTGTTTTTGAATTATGAATCCAACAAAAAAAGAATCGACGCAAACGGACGCATAACGAAGAAAATACACACGAATCAAGAAACGAAGCAAAAGACGGCGAAACGGGGCGGGTACAGGCCAGCCGCCGCCGGCCACCCACCAGCCGCCGCCGGCCACCTGTCCCCCACCTCGGTTTCCGTTTTTGGCAACTTTTGGTACCTGGTGCGCATACTTTTCGTGTTGTACAGTACCCGGTGCACCCTTTTGGCTACCTTTTACTAACATGCACCTCTTGATGCTAATGTGAGCCAAAGCTCACCTATAAATAGGAGGCTTTAGTTTCATTTGAAAAACCCAAGATATATGCACACATTCGAGCATATTTCACTCTTTCTTTCTCACTAGAAAATCTTTCGTAATCTTTTAGTCTTTCTCTTTCTAGGAATATTGTAATTAGTCCACGGACTAAGGTAGAAGCTAGGGCGAACGCTAGAGATTCGGAGATCAATCTTTGTGCGTGTGAAAGAGTTTGTCAATCATAATAATAAGCTGCTACGCATTTAATTCCGGGTGATATCTAAACTTTTATTATACTTGTCTCATCTCATATTTTGAATATATCTAAACTTTTATTGCCTGGTATGTGATTTATTTGTTGCCATAAATTGCGAGTAGTTTATTATTGTGATTGCTGATGATGTAGATAATTATAAGTAAGGATGTCATTACACAGTCAGTGCACGATAATCGTAAAATGATATAACGGCCCCTATTCAACTGTTTATTCGGTATAGTGCTGGAAATGCGTTATGCAAAGTACAAACGTACGGAAGCCTGTAAACGACCGAAGGTAGTTATATCATTGGAATCAGCTCTGGTTTAAAAGTTGGAACTCCTGAAGGATAATACAACTACACAACTAACTGGTGTATCCTACGAGAGTCAATGCATTATAAAATAATGTTCGTAAAACACGTTCAGATAAAATAGGAGATAATAATCTTTGTATCGTTAGGACTTTATGAATTTAAGTTTAGTTTATGGAGTACCCTTTCCAGTTATCCACGTGACTGCAACATAGTAATTAGGACCTGATCAACCTTAATTATGGTAAGTAGTTATCTGTGCCCATGACATGCAATAAGTAAGACACAATGAAACCACTCGTTGTATATATTAGGTTTACATTTCTGCACTGCTTTACTTTTAATTAGTTAGAGTGTCACTTTCACTGTCAATTACTCTTGACCGCGTGTTGGATATAAGAAGCAGTGGAAATCTCATGTAAAGTACACTGTCTATTATTGAAAGGCATGGTCCTCATATGAAACACGTTTTATCAAACTGCGGATAATCTGGAGATGTATAACTGTTTGAAAAGGAGAACTCAAACCATAAGTCGAAGCAATTAGAGCTTAATTGGGAAAAAACAAGACTTAGGAATAAGAGTAAAGTCCTAGTGACCATGAATCCTTAAAACACTAAGCCTTATACAATCGACGGTCCAAACATACAAAGTCATTAATCTGCGTGCTAATAAAGTAGTAAACTACCTTAGGGGTTAAGAACGGTCGGACCTATGAGACGATACGCTACTGATTCATGCACCTCGGTATGAAACCAAAATAGGTTGCTCATCTTTCAACTAGATGAGTATTGGAAGTTTGCGTATTGCTCCGATCAGAATCACGATAACCTAGTTCCAAGTGACACGCCGATGGGAAACTGAGTTGGTAGGGTTCTAGAGTTTACACCTAGTAGTTTAACTGCCATATTAAGTATCAACCCTATTTGTTCTGTCATCCTGAAATATTAATTATCGAAATCTCAGCAATCACATCTTTATCTTTATCTGCTTTTTCTGTACTTTATTTTCCTGCAATTTACTTTCCTGCATTTTAATTATCTGTCTTTAAACCCCAAACCTACCTACTTTGTGCCATTCTAAATACTTCTATACTGAAAGTGTCAACTTTAATCGCCCACACGTTTGGATTCATAGAACGATCTTAGGTTATACTTACCGCTTACTAATCAGAGTAGGTAGTACGGTTAATTTAAGCCCCGCAAAATATAAATTTAAAACCCCTGCTGCGCTTGCATCATCATTTGAAAAACAACGACACGGTGTGAGCACAACAAGTTTTTGGCGCCGCTGCCGGGGACTCACAAACGTAGATTCAAGCCACCTTAAGTAGTAGTATCTAGGAGATCCTTCCGATTGACACCTTCTTAGAAATATCTCGAAAGTTACTTTAAGCAGTTTTAATTTAATTTGCTGTTAATTTAGTGTTAATTAGGATAATATTAGTTTAAACATGACATCTAAAAAACCCACTTCTATTTGTACATCAAAGGATGAATTATATGCTTCCCTAGAAGAATTTAGGATCCCACATTCCATTCCAAACCATTTCCTGGACTTTGATGTCACGGATCAGCTACCTATCCTGGCATCATCTCCAGAAGATCACTCTCCAACTTTGCAAATGCCTAAAGTGTCAAATTCTGTCAACTTCGATTATCTTCCCGAAGAAAATCATGAAGTAAAGCCTCCGAAATCGTGTGACCAAATTACCCTCATTCCTGAGATATCGATATATGCCCAAATTGCATCCGATCCTCACAATGACGGTATTTGCCCATTCTCTTCATACGAACCTAAATACACCATATACCGAGTGGTGGATAAGGTTCCATCCGTCGAAATAGAACAACCTTGTTTTAAAGAACGCCACCTTGGTGCTTCTTTCGATCCTTCCAGAAGGGCGGACGTCTATAAAGCATTCGTCATGCAATTGACCTATGCCAATCTCCCGTTTTCCTTCAACCAACGAGAAACGATTGATGGATTAGAAAAACAAGTAAACCTTCTTCTTCGTCTGTCAAATCAAGAATGTGAAAGCCCCTCCACAAATTTCAAGGACCAAGAACTGAAGTTTGTAGAAGATTTAGATCTTCTCTTCGAATCATTTGCCGACATGGATTACCTTCCAATATCTATGATATTAATAAATCACAATGTCGCCACATTGATCAACAAACTTGAGTTCTGGATAGAACAAAACCCGATGATTCCTATCACATTTCTTGGTAAAATTCCGTTCTTTGTTGAACCCGCTTCTTACCTAATCTCAAAATTGCGAGAAGTTTTTCCTAATTCCACAAAGGAAAGAATCGACACAAGCTTCTTTGAAAAAAGAAAAGACCTTCACGTCAAGCTTGTTCGAATCTTCACCTTTACCAAATACCCTTTCACTTCCACACAAAAAGTCGAAATTAGTGAACTCTGTAAGCTAGTTAAACTTACAACCGGAGAACCTGATTCACCGGAAGAGAATGCGTTTATGGAAGCTGTGAATAAACTTAATCACAATCTGAACTACAAAAACAAAGGAGAACGCGACGGTCTATCAAATCCCAAGAAGATAAGGAAGGCGTATAATAAGTTGATTGATGATCTTGTCAATTTAGGGTATGAGGAACGAGAGATCCTAGGAGGATTAGAGGATCGTCATTTTCTAGTTTACAATGTCATCTGGGAGCTATCAAAATGTTTTGTACCGAAAAATGTTCAATTAAGGGAGCAAATTTCGACCCTTTCCCTATGGAGGGAGCGGAACGAATCTTAAAGCAATTCCTTCCCAAAACGGTCAAGGCTCGCAACTTTAAATAAGCAAATTCTAGTATAAACATAATAACATAATAATTTTTTTTTTGAAAGTTTCCCTTAATATATATATATATATAAAAAAAAAAAACGTTTTCTAAATTGTTGTCTGAAGACACGCGCGTCTAAAAGAACGTACACCTCTTAAAGCATTTTGTCTAAATAGTTGTACATTCTATCAACCCGCATCGGACAAAAATTTTAAACACCAAAAATAGCGCGAGCTTAATATTTTAGGGTTTTTTTTTTTTTTTTTTTTTGGGTAAAGGGTAAAATTTTACCCGGCAAATATATTCCCAAAATCATTGAAGTACAATTGACATGGGTGAATCCCATGCCCTCAGCCCGTTACATAGGCGATTTGACTCTACAAATGTAACAAAACAAACAATCTGCTAAACACAGCACAACTACACTGCTAACCGCAGTAACTGACCAACAACTAAACCTGCTAAACGCAGAATAAACCAATTACATTTAAATAACCCAATCTAAATGTAAACACTAGGTTCAAAGAACCCCTTCCACAGTGATCGCCTCAGTGTACAATAATCTTCGAAACTTGACCTATGAGAACAAACACCAACGTCCAAACTGCACCGCAGCAAATATAACACTAGGTTCAAAGAACCCCTTCCACAGTGATCGCCTCAGTCATTAATAATCTTCGAAACTTGACCTATGAGAACAAACACCAACGTCCAAACTGCACCGCAGCAAATATATTTCGTGGAGCTAACTTGCCCTACCAACACGTCCCATGACCATTGGCAAAAGGTCCAAGCCAACTCACTAAGTCGAAAGCCGTATCTTTAACATGCCCTACCGTCACCATGGACGGCCAAAGGTCCAAATCAAACACACAACTCTTTGACATGAGTGCACCTGCCCTACCAAATCCGGCAATGGCAAAAGGTCCAAATACACCCCCAAACAGCTTCAGCCTTGAATGGCGAAAACTATAGTAACCTTAGTTGAAAACCGATTAAAGGCAACACTTGAATACGCCGGAGAAATCAAGCTTCCCTAACCAGCAGGAACCATGAATAACCATCAAAAGAGGTTGATATGAAACGCATCAATTGACACGATCAATCAACACAAATGCTCCATTGATAAACAAAGATCCACCATAAAAAGAGGATCATTCCCAGCCACCCCCCACCCCAATAATGAATTAATCCCTGCTCTCGACTCTCAAACCAATAATTTGAATCCACTTGCAACACTTAGATGTACCAATGAAACAATGAAGCTTGAATTAAAGTGTCACTAAAACTCCCACGGTCGGCCTGAACCTTAGCACGACCAGGATACCACAAGCCGTAAACTAGCCAAAAACAAGTCTCACGAGCTGCGGCAACGATCGCCACCCCAGAAAACAACCTAATCCGGCCAGAACAAGTCGGAAAATAAACCCAATGGCAGAACCTCCACTTCCTAAGCAATCTAAGAGTATAATATAGTAATAAGAACCCAGATCACTTAACCAATCCGATCTGGTGATAATCGAAGCAAATCACACCCCAAGATTGTAATGATTTACACACGAGAAAGACCAGATCATAAGCAAACAAATCCGTACAGGCAATATAATAGCAGCCATCTTGAATGAAAACCCTAATTCGAGATAAACCCTAATCAGAGTTGAAGAACAATCAAAGGACAAACGATTGCCAAACCTGGACGGAATCCGTGATTAAATCAGATATATTGCGTATAAGATCAGTAATCCGTAAGCAATAAACCACAAGGATAAAAGGCGATTTTAAACCCTAATATGATTTCCGCCAAATCAATATCAACAACTCGTGAAATAATCTGTAATGAAGTTGAGACACGGAAGAATCGTAATGATTACACCCCAAGATTGTAATGATTTACACACGAGAAAAAAAAAAAGAATCGTAATGATTAATCACTGAAACAAGATCAATTAACAAACGAGATCAGAATTGATGGCTGATTTGGATGAAACGGATGGAGTGCAAGGGGAAAAAAAATTGCCAAAACCTAGAGAGCAAACCGGGGGGGGGGGGGGGGGGGGGGGGGTCCTAGCTTAATATTTTTAGGTTAATTTCAATTGTTCAGCAAAAATTTACGCGTTTCTTAAATTGTTTATAACGTAACAAGAAACTGACAAGTAACTAGTTACAGGTAATACATTTAAGACTCATCACCATTATTAGTGGGACATTAGAAATTAACATAGGACATTAATACTTGCCAATTAAATTGCATTTGGGACCATAAGTAAGTACCATGGTACTTAGGATAGGTACATGTACCCTAAAGGACCACAAACCTTCCTTAACTCCCCACAATTCAAAAACAAGAAGTAAACTTCTTCTTCCTCCCCTCTCCCTCCCATAAATCGGCCACCATGAGAGCACCATGAGTCCACCATCAAAACTTCAACAAATCATGTAATTTTGTGTCCTTTCGAGCTCCTTGTTGCATATACTTCTCGGTTGTACTTTCGTTTTTGCATTTCATTCACTAAAAGCAAGGTATGATCACAAAACCCACTTTAAATTTGAAAGAACTTGTTTCTTGTAGTTATCTAAGTTATTAGCTAGTAATTAGAGCTTTTCTTGGTTAGATGCTTAGGAACTACATGCTACTACCACTTATCCATGCTAATTCACACATGATCGACTTTCTCAAACGGGAAAACTTTGATTTAGAGCCTTGCTTGATAAAGTGTTAGTCATTGAGTATTTAAGTAATTGTGGTGTTTTAAATGATTGCTCTATGTTACTTGCATTATGTGAACAACTTAGGGTTAGCAATTTTGACTTTTGAAAGTCAATAAAAAGTTGGCTAGCTTGCATAAATAATATGATAGGTTGAAAATTGCGTGACCACACTTGTACTTACTTGACTAGTCAAACTAGGCAATATAACTAGAGAATCATCACTTTTTAAATAAGAACTCTTGGACCACACCAAATACATGGACATAATAACTTTTTATGCACAACCTGGTTTGCTTATCAATTAGGAAATGCTTAAAATGACTTAGAACATGCATGCATGAATAGGTTAAAATTATGGCATGCGGACATTTGAAAATATCACTTGAAGAAAGCTTTGACCTGAAAAGTCAACCTGAAGTATTGAATTTTTAAGACAAACTACTTTATTCAAAAACCTTACTTCAGCCTGCACTCTTAAAATCAAACCCTACCGATAATGATATTACCATGAATTGTGAATTCCTATCGTTTCCAACTTGGTTTGCACCAAACTTTGTAAATAATAGTACTTCACAATAAGACAACTGCCATTCCATGACTATATTTTTCTAAGTGACGATATTGCCTTGATAAATAATTGACTATTTGCTGCATGAGAGCATTTTATGTTTAATGTAATCTTTAGATTGTCTAGAAATTAAAGCCCTCACTTCTAAATTCTTCGGAGCGTGCTTTGAATTTCTCTTTCTCAAAGGATCCATTACTTTAAATGTTCTCAGGTACAATGGCACGAAAGAAGAAATTAAACCTAGCACGACCCCTTGCAGGATCCTTAGCATACATGAGTGCCACACCAGCTTACGACAAAATGGCACGTATCTGGAGAGACAAGAAGTTTGGGTGTCTCAGGCACATTGACTGGAATATTATGCAAGCATTAGGATTTAAGCAAAGACTCGAAAGCATACTTACCTATACAGTTGATGGGCAGCAGTTTGAATCATTCAAGAGATTATTCAGTATTGATGAGCCGGTATATGTGGAGATGGTTACTGAATTTATGGCCACCTTCAAATTTCAGAAGAAGCAGAGAATTGAAGAATGTTCGATCTCATTTCAGTACATGGGCAGCCCGCACACTTTATCACTCGCTCAGTTCTCGCTCCACCTATATTTGTACACACCAGAAGAGATACAATCACCTCTGTTCATCACTGGAGCCACCTCTGTTTCCATCGCGACAACACATGCTGAAGCATGGAGTCGATGGTCACCTACACCATACTTCTCGGGTATTAAGGCAACCCGACTCAGAGACCCAGTCCTACAGATCCTACACAAGCTCATAGCTTGTTCATTTGATGGGAAACATACGACTAGCGGTCGATTTTCTGGATTTGATGTCGCTCTTATGGCATGTATTCTCGACAAGAGAAACATGCATGTTGCTTATTAATTGCTCAATGACTTTTAGAAGAAAAAGGCTTTGGCATGAAAAGATCGTACTTGGGCTCAGTAATTACCAGATTGATCTAAAATATGGGATTACTTCGGACAACAGATGTCGAGGGATTTAAATCAGGATGGAGCTCTAAGCCACTCGACTACCATTTTCTTAGGAGTATGGAAATACTCCGGGTCACGAAAGATGGTGCTGTTTACATCAAAGCACGGGCAGCGGATCCTGACAGTGTTGACACGTTGATACCAGACCTGGTTCTGCCAAAGGAAACAAAGAAAAGGAAACGCCAGCAAGGACCTAGTGATTCAGATACAGATGACGATGATAATGATGATGAGGATGATGACGATAAGGATGATGATGATAATGATGACATCCCACCACCACCACCAGTGGTGACAGGACCTTCTACTCCTGCCCCAAGACCGCGAGTGCCCGCATACATCTACCACTACGGGGCACCTCCAGGTCCAGATTATTGGTATTGGTCTATGCAGATGCAGATTAGGATCTATACAGCCATGAGACAGTAGGCAGCTGGGATGCCCATGACTCCACTACCACACTTACCATGTGGGATGGGCCGAGCACCACCACACATATATCCACCTGTAGTCCCTACTCCAGCACCTCGACCACCGCCAAGCCGTGGGCATGTTATACCACCTCGGATCATCATTCCTAGACCACAGCCACCTCCAGTGCAGGTCCCAGTCACTAGACAGACTATTCTGTCAGTTGTTGGATCATTTAGAGTACACACATCGAGAGGCAGCAGGACATCTAGAGTATCTGCACGGACTGTTACAATTCATAGCCCCAGGACTGGCAGACATACCATCCCTTCAGCTACTATACCTGTGCCGGTCTCCTCTCACAGACAGACAGATCTCTTCCAAGACAACACACACCAAGGATCAGCCATGTTCCTGTTCGACAGCTTTGAAATACCATCCGGGCCACTAATCGATCAGCTAGTAGATCAAGGATCTTTTACAATCGGTATGCCAGACGAAGAAGCTATCCATGATGCATCAAACGAAGGCACCAACGATCAGCATGATGACTCTTCATCAGACGAGACTTCTCCTGGACCTACCACATCTACTGCAGCAGCATGATCATCAGCAGAGCAATGGATTGCTCCACTTTCTGACTTCTCTCTACTTTCTACCAAAACTCTATTTACTATTTTATTATTGTCTGTATTGATGTACGATTGATGCTTCGACATCACATCTATCTATTTACTATTTTATTATGCTTTCACTTTATTTTTCTTATTAGCAGCTATTATTTGATTGTTGAATGGATTGTTTGTTTGATCAAACGACTATTTATCGAAGACCGGATCAAAGGAAGCAATAGACCCCCACGGTGGAGAAATATGGAGCCATAAGCTACAAGCCGCAGACTAGCAAACTCCTGGCAATCAGCAAACAACGCATGCAGCAAAAGTGGTACACCGTTCCAAAACCCTCTATCCGTTTAAAGCTTCAATTATCTCACCTGATATTCCAACACTAAGTGTGGGATCCTTAATACCACACAACACTTATGAAACAACCCAAAGATAAGTAGAATCTCTAAGTGTGGGATACTTCGTCAAGAGGTGTTCAACAAATAGATTCGAACATTAGGGACAATGTTCCTCTAAGTGTGAGATATTCGGTCTACAACTGCAAGTTTTACCTCCTGTCCGTAAGCCAAACAATATTTTCATCAAAATGATAAAAATGGAAAAAATTTCAAATTTTTCGGATTCAAAAACATCTCTTTAGAAATCCTATCTTTCAAAACTATGAATTACAGCGAGAAACGAGTTTCAACAAAGAAACAAAACTGTTTTAGAATAAGATACGGACAAAAAAGGCAACACGTGGCTAGGCACATACTAACCAAAACATTCGACTCGTGAGGATTGAGCCCATAATTAGCATTCATCTTTAATGCTTCACTTTTCGTTTCATGTGTGTGCTGATGTATGCATTTGAATTAGAACTTGCTCTTGTAATGCATTTCGAGATCACATCGATGAATGCCACACGTGGCATAGGTACAACCTATCTTGATAGCTTCCAAGGAATCCAAAACACCTTTCCACCATCAAACATTCACCCACTCAACACCCACTCTTCACACGCAATAAAGATCTCCTGTCATTTATCCCGAACCTACAGAAGTCTCATCAACCCGCAAACCTTCAGAGACACTCAAGACCTTTGCACGAAAAGCCAACATAACCTAAATCATTAAAATCCTTCCAGGCCACAAAGTACATTATTAAGATCGGCAGAGTAGAAGCAAAGAAATCGAAAGAATCACGCCAGCACAATCATAAAAAGGGCTAAGGAAAAGGAAGAATAAAAAAAAAGGCTATGTATTCCTTTCAAAAAGCTAAGGAACTCCGAAGAAAAGCTTCAAGAAAATACAAGGAAAACCATCACACCCCTCACCACTTACCTTCTTCAACCCAAAAAAAAAAAAAAAAAAAAAACCCGATTCCTTCCAAGATATCTCGAAAGGTTAGTATCATCCTCATCAAAAGTGATGGAGATTTGATTCTCAATCAAGCCTATGACGAGAATGCTGCATAACTGGCTATCCGAGTGATTGACACTAGTAAATAGGAAACCCTAAACACTTGAGTGATTTGAGTGACCCACTTGTGAGGATTGCCTAGACATGATCACCTTATAAGTTGCCCGAAGAAGGTATCAAGTTCTATAAACCCTTAGTTTCCAGTAAAAAACTCTTTCATAACCATAATTTTATATTTTCTGAAAATAGTATTTCTAGCAAATGATGCAATTAGAATCCTTCCAGAAGTTTTTATGAATGAGTTTGGCTGAGGACAAGCAAAGTTCTAAGTGTGGGATACTTGATATAGCGTAAAAAGTCATGTTTTTACTACCGATATCTCTCTCATTCTGGAACGATTCATGGCATTTTAATTCAAATATAGTACAAATCAATAACATTATGCCAAGATGGTCAAAACAAGGTTGCACGATAAAAATCAAGCAAAACGGATGAGAAACGAAGATTCCACACACGTTTGAAGATTCAAGGCATCAAAACAAGATTTCAAAACTAAAGTATCCTTCACCAACATCCATTATATCCAAGATGTTCGTTTTCAAAATACGAATCCAACAGAAGAAGAATCAACTAAAACGGATAAAGAATGAAGATTCTACGCCCGCCGGAATATCCAAATGATTTGTACGCAATATCTGGTGCTAGGTACCTCATCTCAGGGCCTATCTTATGTCAAAATCTTCGTTTTTGAATTACAAATCCAACAAAAAAAGAATCGACGCAAACGGACGCATAACGAAGAAAAAACGCACGAATCAAGAAACGAAGCAAAAGACGGCTAAATGGGGCGGGTACAGGCCAGCCGCCGCCGGCCACCTGTCCTCTGCCTCGGTTTCCGTTTTTGGCAACTTTTGGTACCTGGTGCGCCTACTTTTCGTGTTGTACAGTACCCGGTGCGCCTACTTTTCGTGTTGTACAGTACCCGGTGCACCCTTTTGGCTACCTTTTACTAACATGCACCTCTTGATGCTAATGTGAGCCAAAGCTCACCTATAAATAGGAGGCTTTAGGTTCATTTGAAAAACACAAGATATATGCACACATTCTAGCATATTTCACTCTTTCTTTCTCACTAGAAAATCTTTCGTAGTCTTTTAGTCTTTCTCATTCTAGGAATATTGTAATTAGTCCACGGACTAAGGTAGAAGCTAGGGCAAACGCTAGACATTCGGAGATCAATCTTTGTACGTGTGAAAGAGTTTGTCAATTTTAATAATACGCTGCTACGCATTTAATTCCGGGTGATATCTAAACTTTTATTATACTTGTCTCATTTCATATTTTGAATATGTATTATTGCCTGGTATGTGATTTATTTGTTGCCATGAATTGCGAGTAGTTTATTATTGTGATTGCTGATGATGTAGATAATTATAAGTAAGGATGTCATTACACAGTCAGTGCACGATAATCGTAAAATGTTATAACGGCCCCTATTCAACTGTTTATTCGGTATAGTGCTGGAAATGCGTTATGCAAAGTACAAACGTACGGAAGCCGGTAAACGACCGAAGGTAGTTGGAACTCCTGAAGGATAATACAACTACACAACTAACTGGTCTATCCTACGAGAGTCAATGCATTATAAAATAATGTTCGTAAAACACGTTCAGATAAAATAGGAGATAATAATCTTTGTACCGTTAGGACTTTATGAATTTAAGTTTAGTTTATGGAGTACCTTTTCCAGTTATCCACGTGACTGCAACCTAGAAATTAGGACCTGATCAACCTTAATTATGGTAAGTAGTTATCTGTGCCCATGACATGCAATAAGTAAGACACAATGAAACCACTCGTTGTATATATTAGGTTTACATTTCTGCACTGCTTTACATTTAATTAGTTAGAGTGTCACTTTCACTGTCAATTACTCTTGACCGCGTGTTGGATATAAGAAGCAATGGAAATCTCATGTAAAGTACATTGTCTATTATTGAAAGGCATGGTCCTCATATGAAACACGTTTTATCAAACTGCGGATAATCTGGAGATGTATAACTGTTTGAAAAGGAGAACTTAAACCATAAGTCGAAGCAATTAGAGCTTAATTGGGCAAAAACAAGACTTAGGAATAAGAGTAAAGTCCTAGTGACCTAGAATCCTTAAAACACTAAGCCTTATATAATCGACGGTCCAAACATACAAAGTCATTAATCTGCGTGCTAATAAAGTAGTAAACTACCTTAGGGGTTAAGAACGGTCGGACCTATGAGACGATATGCTACTGATTCATGCACCTCGGTATGAAACCAAAATAGGTTGCTCATCTTTCAACTAGATGAGTATTGGAAGTTTGCGTATTGCTCCGATCAGAATCACGATAACCTAGTTCCAAGTGACACGCCAATGGGAAACTGAGTTGGTAGGGTTCTAGAGTTTACACCTAGTAGTTTAACTGCCATATTAAGTATCAACCCTATTTGTTCTGTCATCCTGAAATATTAATTATCGAAATCTCAGCAATCACATCTTTATCTTTATCTGCTTTTTATGTACTTTATTTTCCTGCAATTTACTTTCCTGCATTTTAATTATCTGTCTTTAAACCCCAAACCTACCTACTTTGTGCCATCCTAAATACTTCTCTACTGAAAGTGTCAACTTTAATCGCCCACACGTTTGGATTCATAGAACGATCTTAGGTTATACTTACCGCTTACTAATCAGAGTAGGTAGTACGGTTAATTTAAGCCCCGCAAAATATAAATTTAAAACCCCTGCTGCGCTTGCATCATCATTTGAAAAACAACGATACGGTGTGAGCACAACAGGTAGAAAACGAAGATTCCACGTACGTTTGAAGATTCAAGGCATCAAAACGAGATTTCAAGACAAAAGTGCCCACCACCAACATCCATCTTAACCAAGATGTTCGTTTTCAAATTACGAATCCAACAGAAGAAGAATCAACAAAAACGGACGAATAATGAAGATTCTACGTACGCCGGAAGATCCAAATGATTCGTACGACACATCTAAAGTTCAAAGACATATTTATGGGATATCTTTACATCAAAGTCTTCGTTTTTGAATTACGAATCCAACAAAAAAAGAATCGACGCAAACGGACGCATAACGAATAAGATACGTGCGAAACGAGCAACGAGGCAATGGGCGACGAACCGGGACGGGTGGCAGCCAGCCGCCTCCGGCCAGCCACCAGGCCGCCGGCTGCTGCCACCCCCGCATCCGGTTCCCTCTTTTTGGTCCTTGCGTGTACCCGGTGCTAGACCTTTGCGCAACTTTACGTACCCGGTGCTAGACCTTTCCGCAACTTTACGTACCTCGTGCCACCACCTGCGCGTACCCGGTGCCACTACCTTTTCCACCTTTTGCTATTGTGAGCTTCTACTTGCTAACATGCACCAAAACTCTCCTATAAATAGGAGGCATGAGGCTCATTTTCAAGACACACTCACATTCTCAAATTCACACTCATACACAAACTCTCACTCATCCATTTTCACTTTCTCACTCTAAAAATTATCTCATATTTTAGTCTAGGATTATTGTAATTAATCTTCGAATTAACATAGAGGCTAGAGCGAACGTTAGGAGTTTGGAAATTCATCTTTGTACGTGTGAACGAGTTGTCAATTATAATAATACGCTGCTACGCATTTATTTCCTGGTGATATCTCAACCTTTATCATACTTGCTTTATTTCATATTATAATTATGTATTATTGCCTTGTATGTGATTTGTCTATTGCCATGAATTGCGAGTCCCTGATGGATATTCTGCAGCATTTTATAAGAAAGCCTGGGAGATTGTCGGCAATGATGTTTATTTGGCAGTTCGGGATTTCTTTACGAATGGTTGCCTTCTTAAGGAATTGAATCATACTTCTATTGTTTTAATTCCTAAAGTAGCAACTCCTGCTCGTATTAATGATTTTCGTCCAATATCTTTATGTAATGTGTTGTATAAGTGCATTAGTAAAATTCTTACTAATAGGATTAAAGATTCTTTGGGCGATATTATCAGTGAGAATCAATCAGCATTTGTTCCTGGAAGATCCAATTCTGATAATATTCTATTGACTCAGGAATTAATGCGTGGATATCACCTTAGCAAAGGGGCTCCTAGGTGTGCTTTCAAGGTGGATATCCAAAAGGCTTATGATACTGTAAATTGGTGCTTTTTAAAGCACATATTGCATGGTTTCGGGTTTCATGCTCATATGATTAAGTTGATTATGGCATGTGTTACTTCGGTGACTTTTTCTGTTAATCTTCATGGGCATACCCATGGGTTCTTCAAAGGGGGAAGGGGTTTTCGTCAAGGTGATCCTTTGTCTCCATATCTATTTACGTTGGTTATGGAGATTCTTACTTTGTTAATCAGGAAAAGGGTTAATGATTTGGAGGGGTTTGATTATCATCTGCATTGTGATAAACAACAGATTGTGAATATATGTTTTGCCGATGATCTATTTCTGTTTTGTAGAGGCAATGTGAATTCTGTCCAGATTATTTCTCAGGTTCTAAATGAGTTTACTGAGGTGTCAGGTTTAGCCCCGAGTATTCCTAAGAGCACTGCTTTCTTATGTAATGTGCCTAATTCTGTTCGGAATGCTATTCTTTCTATTATGCCATTTTCAGCAGGGCAACTCCCTGTTCGGTATTTAGGAGTTCCATTAATTTCAACTGGGTTACTTGCTCGTGATTGTAGGCCTTTAGTTGAAAAAGTCCATAATAGGATTGGAAATTGGAAAAATAAATGGTTGTCATTGGCTGGAAGGTTGCAACTTGCTGCTTCGGTGTTATCATCTTTGCAAGGGTATTGGGCAGCTTTGTTCATCCTCCCGGCTAATATTGTTAAAGAAATTGAAGGTCTCATTCGAGGATTTCTTTGGTGTCAGGGGATATGAAGCGTGGTAAAGCTAAGTTCTCTTGGAAGGTAGTTTGTCATCCTAAATGTGAAGGGGGTCTTGGCATTAAATGTCTTGATACTTGGAACAGAACTCTTATGGCTAAGCACATCTGGAATTTATTAGCTCATAAAGAATCTATGTGGGTTTGGTGGATTTATTTTCATAAGCTTAGAGGTCGAAGTTTTTGGGATGTCACGGCTAAGGGTGATATGAGTTGGTGTTGGAGGAAACTTCTTCAGCTTCGTGATCTTCTTCGAAAGCATTTCTGGTTTCGTATTGGTGATGGTACTTCTATATCGGTATGGTTTGATACTTGGCATTCTGTGTTCCCTTTGTCTTGCTTTATTTCTCGATATACCATTACTAGAGAATTTCAGATTACTGATTCGATTGCTGATGTGGTTGATGGAAACTCTTGGAATTGGCCTTCTTCTTGGATTTCTAGATTCCCGTTGCTTAATCAGCTCCCTGATCCGAGCTTCGAAAATGGTTCAGATAAGTTGTGTTGGAGATCTCTAGAGGGTGATTTGGTTGATTTTAAAGTCAGCCATGTTTGGGAGTCCCTTCGGCCAAGGGCTGATCGGGTCGAGTGGGCTCCGGTTGTATGGTTTTCTTCATGTATTCCTCGGCATTCTATTCACCTATGGTTGGCTTTAGGTGAAAAGTTGAAGACGCAAGATCGTTTGAAGCAATGGGACGTTGGTTCCTCTACCAACTTAAACCTGCTTCGGTGCTCGCTTTGTAACACTCAACCGGATTCTCATTCTCACTTGTTTTTTGAGTGCTGTTTCTCTTCTAAGGTTTGGTTGGAGGTTCTTAACTTTGCTGGCTATTCCTTCCACTCTACGTGTTTGGTGGACTGTGTTGATTAGATCAAACCGAGTTTCACTCGGAATTCTATTAGAGTTATTATTTTCAAACTTCTTCTTGGTGCTACATCTTATTTCATTTGGAATGAGCGTAATTTGCGTTTATTTCAGAAGCTAATTAAGGCGTTCAGAAGACCAGGTGGTGCATTCTATTCTTGAAGTGATCCGTCTCAGGCATTACTCTTTCAGGTTCAAGCCTTCTGGTTGGACTACTAGGGTCATGGAGACTTGGAAGTTGCCTCATACCCTTATCATCAAGGGCTGATGTTATTAGATAATGCGGCTACAGTGGATCATTGCTTGGTGTGTTGGTTATTAGTAGTGTTTGTTTGTCTGGATGTTACATTGGTCGGCATATACTTGGCATGTCAAGTATATATGCTTAGTCTTTCTTTCTGTTAGTCTAAGCTTTATGTGGTTTTCCACAGATTCTGTACTTGTAACGCTATATCATTATTAATAAAATTTACCAGGGTAACTCCCTTTTACCCAAAAAAAAAAAAGATGTAGATAATTATAAGTAAAGATGACATTATATAATTAGTGTACGACAATCGTAAGGTGATGTGACGGCCCCTATTCGACTGTTTATTTGATATAGTACTGGAAACGCCTCAAGCGGAGTACAAATGTATGGAAGTCAATATACGACCGAAGGTAGTTACATCATTGGAATCAGCTCTGGTTTACAGTTGGAATTCCGAAAGGATAATACAACTTCATAACTAACTGGTATATTCTACGAAAGTCAATGCACAATAAAATGATGTTCGTAAAACACATTCAGATAAAATAGGAATTAATGGCCCTTGTATCGTTGAGACTTTATGAACTTGAGTTTAATTTATAGAGTACCCTTTCTGGTTATCCACGTGACTGCAACCTAGTAATTAGGACCTGATCAACCTTAATTATGGTAAGTAGTTATATGTGCCCATGACATGCAACAAGTAAGACACAGTGAACCCACTCGTTGTACATATTAGGTTTACATTTCTGCATTGCTTTACATTTAGTTAGTTAGAGTGCCACTTTCACCGTCAATTACTCTTGACCGCATGTTTGATGTAAGAAGCAGTGGAACTATCATGTAAGGTACACTGTAACACCTGCCTAATTAGGATAATTCATTATGCCTGATTACTTGTAACTAGTTGTAATTAGTATGTAATGAGACTAATTACAGACTCTATTTGTATATATAAGGTGATTTATATATATATGTGTACTTACGCGATTTGGATAAATCGTACAAATTAACCGGACCCGATTTATATTACTTGGACGTTGGTGAAACATTTTGATTAAATTGAAAAAACATTATTGACGACACTTTAACTTATATTTCCAAATTGTCTCGTGTCACACTATATAAAAATGACAAACGCGCAAATTAAACTAGATTACACTTCAAACTAGATTACACTTCATAAATTAAAACAACTCAAATAAAATGATTTATAAATATTCACGTTTTAAATAAATATTAAACGCGTAAAACAAATATTTAAACGATTAAATAACAGAGAAAACGAATACCGCACGGAGCGCCACGCGGGGGCTGAAAAAGGAGGAGGCTCACCAAAAAAAACCCCTCCCTCCTCATTTCTTTCTCATTTCGCCATCTTTTTCTCTCTCTCTCTCTCTATTTCTTTCTTTCAAAACTACCATCACCACCAACATCACAAAATCACAAAATAACACACCAAAACTCACTCGGATTTTATAACTCCTTTGGAATAAAAGAACCACCGCGTCGCGATCTACAACTCTACCTTTTCGGAATTTCGTTTCGCCACTTTGTAAGTTCCGACAAATTTTCGAAACCTCTCGGTTTTACTTATTTTCGGCTTATGGTAGTTTATTTATACTTGTAATGTCCATATATAGGTTGGGTAAAAGTATTAGACCGAACGGTGGCCGGAAAACTCGTTTTCGGCCCAAAATCCGGCGAACAGTTGGAAGTGTCGCTAGTGTGCCAAAAACAGTACTAGCGACACTACCTAAGTGTCGCTATGCCTAAGTGTCGCCCCTATAGCGACACTACTTAAGTGTCGCTGAACTACTTAACCAGATTTATCTTAGCGACACTCCCTTAGTGACGCCAAAATTCGTAAGTGTCGCCTATTGCGACACTAATCAAGTGTCGCCAATTTATGAAAATCGGAAATCTAGCGACACTCATCAAGTGTCGCCTAACTAGTGTCGCCTATAGCGACACTAGCCAAGTGTCGCCAAAAACAGAAAGTTGTCAAAATATTTTTACACCAAGTGTCAAACTTGTACAATCTCAAACACTTATACGATACGACTCCTAAAACACTTTGGAATACACTTTTAAGTGTAACACTTCAAACACAATGACAATACTTTGACTATTACCAACCGTCACCAACGGGTCAAACATGTTTTTATAAGGACAAACGATTACGATCGCTTAAACAAACATCGGGCATACTAGTTGTGTACAACAATTCTAGGTGGTCTTGCGTGACATCTACTTACATGACCTTATGTGTTTAGGCATTTGAAGGATTACGGGTTCGGAGAACCTACGGATTGATATTACTTACTCGTTTATTGTATAAACGTAACTTGCAAAGGCTCAGGTGAGTCTTACAGCCCCACTTTTACTGTTTTACATACGGGGTGAGATACATTGCTTACTTTTCTTGAACACAAGTACGAACTATACATTTTACTATACGGGATTGCATGAGTTACTTACTTTTCACTGAAGTCTCTCCATCATATATCGTTAGTTATGGACTTAAGCGCGAACACTAGTTCATGGATCCATTAGGGAAATGACCCTCCCCGCCCGGGGTAGTAGCGCTACCACGAACCGTTATGTATAAACGGGTGACTATTATTCGTTACTTATGCTTGCTCAGTTAGGAGCATGTCACGGGAGCAATTTATTACTTACGGGTTAAGCTTCGATTATGAGCCTCATGGCAACGGTATAACTTATTTAATTTACATTTGCTGGATTTGCAAATACTTGATTTACGCCTGCGGGCACTACTGATGAAATATTGTGTTCAAAACTGATACTACTTACAAACCTGTGAGATTCACCAACATTCGTGTTGACCCTTTTAGCATGTATTCTCAGGTACACAGACGGAGTAGGATTACTTCAGGACATAGCTAGAGTCACATGATTTCAACTAAACTGCATTAACGGAGATTCTCAGCATTATTTTTTGTACATGTTGATTATGTAATAGAATCTCCCGCCATACGCGTGGACTCTAGGAAACTGCATTTTGTATACGAAAACATTAAGTTTTCAAACATTTATTTCTATGAAATCGTTTTACAACGTCTCATTTAGAGGTCGTTTACTGTATATCTTGTGCTTTGTATATTGATTAGTAACACCCAGGTATGCTTCCGCAAATCATTAAATTTGGGGGTGTTACAGATTGGTATCAGAGCCTAAGGTTATAGTGAACTATGTTGCATTTAGTGGGCCTAGACTATGACCGTTAGGCAGTATTTCCTTATTAGGCATGACTGGTTCAGGAATTACAGCATATGACTTTAATTTAACATAGCCTGATCAACTATGTACAATCAAGGAAAGATGATGTAAGGTCTGAAACGATTATGTTGAACGGGGATACGCTAGTTGACTCTGACCACGAGAGAACCAAACCATTACTTGATACGTGCTAGACACTAGGCTGGATATTATGTACTTACCTATATATCAGCCTCGTCTTACTTACGTTGCCACCCAATTCGTCACGCTCTCATCCGCAAGGATCTCGAAACCCGCGAGTAGTCAGGAGGACCACTAGGTCACCTCGAAGCAGCCCCTATCCTGTTCATAACCCTCGGAACTCGGCACACCTCACGGTGCCAGTGTTGGCTGCTCAACTCCATCATCAGGAGCAAAGGCTTGAGAATCTCGAACGGGAACAATACCGAATGACCTACCTGCTCCGCCAAGCTCTTGATCACATATCACAACTCCGGCGAGAACAAGAAGATACCAGCCTCTCTGTAAGCATAATTCAGGATTCAATGACCGTTGAATTAGGTGCGGATGAACTCATAAGAGGCCGACTAGAGGAATGTGAACAGCGTTCACAGGAGGCTGAGGAGTACTCTCGAGCACTGGTACAACGACTGGCTTTGGTTGAAGACAACGCCAGGCAAGCCAACAGACTTGCGGACATGGTGGATCGCCTTGTTGAGCTAATGGAGCAAGTCAACTTACATCAAGACTAGAGTAGTCTTCACCTTGTAACCAATTATCTACCAAAATAGGACTTATGTAATTCGACCGGATTCAATAATTCCCGGCACTTTTGTACTACTATTACTCTGTAATCTTTTGAAAAACTCGTACCTTGTATCCAACTTGATTATCTAAGTGGAATATGAATATCACTTCGTACTGTTATCGTGTATCTCATCATATACACTTGTGATATATCATAATTTCATGCAAATATCTTATTCCTCTTTCCTTGTTCTTTTCTTGTTCAGCATCATGCCACCTCGCCGGCAAGTCACCCTCAGTGAAGCCGAAATTGTGGGTCTGATTGCCCGTAGTGTGGCCCAAGCCCTAGCTACCCGAACATCAACTCCTAGTAGTGAAGATACAGCTACTAATGGGCCACAACCCAGACCCTGCTCCTACAAGGATTTTCAGAACTGCAAACCCTTGAGCTTTGCGGGTACCGAAGGAGCGATCGGTCTGGTACGCTGGATCGAGAAAATCGAATCTGTATTCCTTATCTGCAACTACACGGAGGAAGACAAGGTCAAGTTCTCCGTCAGTACTTTCTCTGACACCGCTCTCACCTGGTGGAACACCTATGCCCAGACTGTGGGTATTGCTAATGCTTACAAACTCCCGTGGGAGGAGTTGAAGAAGATGTTGCGGGGCGAGTATTGTCCCAGGGATGAATTGAAATAGCTGGAAGTGGAATTCTGGAACCACAAAATGCAGGGTGATGACATCACGGGGTACACCAACCGCTTTCACCAACTGGCACTTCTGTGCCCAACCATGGTCGATCCTGAGTAAAAGAGGATCGAGAAATATGTCGATGGACTTCCTGACAGACTTCAAGACCTGGTGACTTCATCCAAACCGGGTACTATTCAGAGCGCCATCCGTATGGCCCATGAATTGACGGCAAACTCTGTCCGCCGTGGCACAACATCAACCCCATCTGCAAACAACAAACGCAAATGGGAAGGAAACCCCAACTCATCCAACCAAATCACCAATAAAAAGCCTGAGTCTGTTAAGGCTTATTCCTCGGGGACTACGGAAAGGAAAGGGTACATCGGGAACAAACCCTACTGTCCCAAATGCAATCGTCATCACGACGGTTCCTGCCCTTGCACCAACTGCAAACGGTTCGGGCACCTAGCTTCGAAATCTCAGCAATCACATCTTTATCTTTATCTGCTTTTCCTGTACTTTATTTTCCTGCAATTTACTTTCCTGCATTTTAATTATCTGTCTTTAAACCCCAAACCTACCTACTTTATGCCATCCTAAATACTTCTCTACTGAAAGTGTCAACTTTAATCGCCCACACGTTTGGATTCATAGAACGATCTTAGGTTATACTTACCGCTTACTAATCAGAGTAGGTAGTACGGTTAATTTAAGCCCCGCAAAATATAAATTTAAAACCCCTGCTGCGCTTGCATCATCATTTGAAAAACAACGATACGGTGTGAGCACAACAGGTAGAAAACGAAGATTCCACGTAAGTTTGAAGATTCAAGGCATCAAAACGAGATTTCAAGACAAAAGTGCCCACCACCAACATCCATCTTAACCAAGATGTTCGTTTTCAAATTACGAATCCAACAGAAGAAGAATCAACAAAAACGGACGAATAATGAAGATTCTACGTACGCCGGAAGATCCAAATGATTCGTACGACACATCTAAAGTTCAAAGACATATTTATGGGATATCTTTACATCAAAGTCTTCGTTTTTGAATTACGAATCCAACAAAAAAAGAATCGACGCAAACGGACGCATAACGAATAAGATACGTGCGAAACGAGCAACGAGGCAATGGGCGACGAACCGGGACGGGTGGCAGCCAGCCGCCTCCGGCCAGCCACCAGGCCGCCGGCTGCTGCCACCCCCGCATCCGGTTCCCTCTTTTTGGTCCTTGCGTGTACCCGGTGCTAGACCTTTGCGCAACTTTACGTACCCGGTGCTAGACCTTTCCGCAACTTTACGTACCTCGTGCCACCACCTGCGCGTACCCGGTGCCACTACCTTTTCCACCTTTTGCTATTGTGAGCTTCTACTTGCTAACATGCACCAAAACTCTCCTATAAATAGGAGGCATGAGGCTCATTTTCAAGACACACTCACATTCTCAAATTCACACTCATACACAAACTCTCACTCATCCATTTTCACTTTCTCACTCTAAAAATTATCTCATATTTTAGTCTAGGATTATTGTAATTAATCTTCGAATTAACATAGAGGCTAGAGCGAACGTTAGGAGTTTGGAAATTCATCTTTGTACGTGTGAACGAGTTGTCAATTATAATAATACGCTGCTACGCATTTATTTCCTGGTGATATCTCAACCTTTATCATACTTGCTTTATTTCATATTATAATTATGTATTATTGCCTTGTATGTGATTTGTCTATTGCCATGAATTGCGAGTCCCTGATGGATATTCTGCAGCATTTTATAAGAAAGCCTGGGAGATTGTCGGCAATGATGTTTATTTGGCAGTTCGGGATTTCTTTACGAATGGTTGCCTTCTTAAGGAATTGAATCATACTTCTATTGTTTTAATTCCTAAAGTAGCAACTCCTGCTCGTATTAATGATTTTCGTCCAATATCTTTATGTAATGTGTTGTATAAGTGCATTAGTAAAATTCTTACTAATAGGATTAAAGATTCTTTGGGCGATATTATCAGTGAGAATCAATCAGCATTTGTTCCTGGAAGATCCAATTCTGATAATATTCTGTTGACTCAGGAATTAATGCGTGGATATCACCTTAGCAAAGGGGCTCCTAGGTGTGCTTTCAAGGTGGATATCCAAAAGGCTTATGATACTGTAAATTGGTGCTTTTTAAAGCACATATTGCATGGTTTCGGGTTTCATGCTCATATGATTAAGTTGATTATGGCATGTGTTACTTCGGTGACTTTTTCTGTTAATCTTCATGGGCATACCCATGGGTTCTTCAAAGGGGGAAGGGGTTTTCGTCAAGGTGATCCTTTGTCTCCATATCTATTTACGTTGGTTATGGAGATTCTTACTTTGTTAATCAGGAAAAGGGTTAATGATTTGGAGGGGTTTGATTATCATCTGCATTGTGATAAACAACAGATTGTGAATATATGTTTTGCCGATGATCTATTTCTGTTTTGTAGAGGCAATGTGAATTCTGTCCAGATTATTTCTCAGGTTCTAAATGAGTTTACTGAGGTGTCAGGTTTAGCCCCGAGTATTCCTAAGAGCACTGCTTTCTTATGTAATGTGCCTAATTCTGTTCGGAATGCTATTCTTTCTATTATGCCATTTTCAGCAGGGCAACTCCCTGTTCGGTATTTAGGAGTTCCATTAATTTCAACTGGGTTACTTGCTCGTGATTGTAGGCCTTTAGTTGAAAAAGTCCATAATAGGATTGGAAATTGGAAAAATAAATGGTTGTCATTGGCTGGAAGGTTGCAACTTGCTGCTTCGGTGTTATCATCTTTGCAAGGGTATTGGGCAGCTTTGTTCATCCTCCCGGCTAATATTGTTAAAGAAATTGAAGGTCTCATTCGAGGATTTCTTTGGTGTCAGGGGATATGAAGCGTGGTAAAGCTAAGTTCTCTTGGAAGGTAGTTTGTCATCCTAAATGTGAAGGGGGTCTTGGCATTAAATGTCTTGATACTTGGAACAGAACTCTTATGGCTAAGCACATCTGGAATTTATTAGCTCATAAAGAATCTATGTGGGTTTGGTGGATTTATTTTCATAAGCTTAGAGGTCGAAGTTTTTGGGATGTCACGGCTAAGGGTGATATGAGTTGGTGTTGGAGGAAACTTCTTCAGCTTCGTGATCTTCTTCGAAAGCATTTCTGGTTTCGTATTGGTGATGGTACTTCTATATCGGTATGGTTTGATACTTGGCATTCTGTGTTCCCTTTGTCTTGCTTTATTTCTCGATATACCATTACTAGAGAATTTCAGATTACTGATTCGATTGCTGATGTGGTTGATGGAAACTCTTGGAATTGGCCTTCTTCTTGGATTTCTAGATTCCCGTTGCTTAATCAGCTCCCTGATCCGAGCTTCGAAAATGGTTCAGATAAGTTGTGTTGGAGATCTCTAGAGGGTGATTTGGTTGATTTTAAAGTCAGCCATGTTTGGGAGTCCCTTCGGCCAAGGGCTGATCGGGTCGAGTGGGCTCCGGTTGTATGGTTTTCTTCATGTATTCCTCGGCATTCTATTCACCTATGGTTGGCTTTAGGTGAAAAGTTGAAGACGCAAGATCGTTTGAAGCAATGGGACGTTGGTTCCTCTACCAACTTAAACCTGCTTCGGTGCTCGCTTTGTAACACTCAACCGGATTCTCATTCTCACTTGTTTTTTGAGTGCTGTTTCTCTTCTAAGGTTTGGTTGGAGGTTCTTAACTTTGCTGGCTATTCCTTCCACTCTACGTGTTTGGTGGACTGTGTTGATTAGATCAAACCGAGTTTCACTCGGAATTCTATTAGAGTTATTATTTTCAAACTTCTTCTTGGTGCTACATCTTATTTCATTTGGAATGAGCGTAATTTGCGTTTATTTCAGAAGCTAATTAAGGCGTTCAAAAGACCAGGTGGTGCATTCTATTCTTGAAGTGATCCGTCTCAGGCATTACTCTTTCAGGTTCAAGCCTTCTGGTTGGACTACTAGGGTCATGGAGACTTGGAAGTTGCCTCATACCCTTATCATCAAGGGCTGATGTTATTAGATAATGCGGCTACAGTGGATCATTGCTTGGTGTGTTGGTTATTAGTAGTGTTTGTTTGTCTGGATGTTACATTGGTCGGCATATACTTGGCATGTCAAGTATATATGCTTAGTCTTTCTTTCTGTTAGTCTAAGCTTTATGTGGTTTTCCACAGATTCTGTACTTGTAACGCTATATCATTATTAATAAAATTTACCAGGGTAACTCCCTTTTACCCAAAAAAAAAAAAAGATGTAGATAATTATAAGTAAAGATGACATTATATAATTAGTGTACGACAATCGTAAGGTGATGTGACGGCCCCTATTCGACTGTTTATTTGATATAGTACTGGAAACGCCTCAAGCGGAGTACAAATGTATGGAAGTCAATATACGACCGAAGGTAGTTACATCATTGGAATCAGCTCTGGTTTACAGTTGGAATTCCGAAAGGATAATACAACTTCATAACTAACTGGTATATTCTACGAAAGTCAATGCACAATAAAATGATGTTCGTAAAACACATTCAGATAAAATAGGAATTAATGGCCCTTGTATCGTTGAGACTTTATGAACTTGAGTTTAATTTATAGAGTACCCTTTCTGGTTATCCACGTGACTGCAACCTAGTAATTAGGACCTGATCAACCTTAATTATGGTAAGTAGTTATATGTGCCCATGACATGCAACAAGTAAGACACAGTGAACCCACTCGTTGTACATATTAGGTTTACATTTCTGCATTGCTTTACATTTAGTTAGTTAGAGTGCCACTTTCACCGTCAATTACTCTTGACCGCATGTTTGATGTAAGAAGCAGTGGAACTATCATGTAAGGTACACTGTAACACCTGCCTAATTAGGATAATTCATTATGCCTGATTACTTGTAACTAGTTGTAATTAGTATGTAATGAGACTAATTACAGACTCTATTTGTATATATAAGGTGATTTATATATATATATGTACTTACGCGATTTGGATAAATCGTACAAATTAACCGGACCCGATTTATATTACTTGGACGTTGGTGAAACATTTTGATTAAATTGAAAAAACATTATTGACGACACTTTAACTTATATTTCCAAATTGTCTCGTGTCACACTATATAAAAATGACAAACGCGCAAATTAAACTAGATTACACTTCAAACTAGATTACACTTCATAAATTAAAACAACTCAAATAAAATGATTTATAAATATTCACGTTTTAAATAAATATTAAACGCGTAAAACAAATATTTAAACGATTAAATAACAGAGAAAACGAATACCGCACGGAGCGCCACGCGGGGGCTGAAAAAGGAGGAGGCTCACCAAAAAAAACCCCTCCCTCCTCATTTCTTTCTCATTTCGCCATCTTTTTCTCTCTCTCTCTCTCTCTATTTCTTTCTTTCAAAACTACCATCACCACCAACATCACAAAATCACAAAATAACACACCAAAACTCACTCGGATTTTATAACTCCTTTGGAATAAAAGAACCACCGCGTCGCGATCTACAACTCTACCTTTTCGGAATTTCGTTTCGCCACTTTGTAAGTTCCGACAAATTTTCGAAACCTCTCGGTTTTACTTATTTTCGGCTTATGGTAGTTTATTTATACTTGTAATGTCCATATATAGGTTGGGTAAAAGTATTAGACCGAACGGTGGCCGGAAAACTCGTTTTCGGCCCAAAATCCGGCGAACAGTTGGAAGTGTCGCTAGTGTGCCAAAAACAGTACTAGCGACACTACCTAAGTGTCGCTATGCCTAAGTGTCGCCCCTATAGCGACACTACTTAAGTGTCGCTGAACTACTTAACCAGATTTATCTTAGCGACACTCCCTTAGTGACGCCAAAATTCGTAAGTGTCGCCTATTGCGACACTAATCAAGTGTCGCCAATTTATGAAAATCGGAAATCTAGCGACACTCATCAAGTGTCGCCTAACTAGTGTCGCCTATAGCGACACTAGCCAAGTGTCGCCAAAAACAGAAAGTTGTCAAAATATTTTTACACCAAGTGTCAAACTTGTACAATCTCAAACACTTATACGATACGACTCCTAAAACACTTTGGAATACACTTTTAAGTGTAACACTTCAAACACAATGACAATACTTTGACTATTACCAACCGTCACCAACGGGTCAAACATGTTTTTATAAGGACAAACGATTACGATCGCTTAAACAAACATCGGGCATACTAGTTGTGTACAACAATTCTAGGTGGTCTTGCGTGACATCTACTTACATGACCTTATGTGTTTAGGCATTTGAAGGATTACGGGTTCGGAGAACCTACGGATTGATATTACTTACTCGTTTATTGTATAAACGTAACTTGCAAAGGCTCAGGTGAGTCTTACAGCCCCACTTTTACTGTTTTACATACGGGGTGAGATACATTGCTTACTTTTCTTGAACACAAGTACGAACTATACATTTTACTATACGGGATTGCATGAGTTACTTACTTTTCACTGAAGTCTCTCCATCATATATCGTTAGTTATGGACTTAAGCGCGAACACTAGTTCATGGATCCATTAGGGAAATGACCCTCCCCGCCCGGGGTAGTAGCGCTACCACGAACCGTTATGTATAAACGGGTGACTATTATTCGTTACTTATGCTTGCTCAGTTAGGAGCATGTCACGGGAGCAATTTATTACTTACGGGTTAAGCTTCGATTATGAGCCTCATGGCAACGGTATAACTTATTTAATTTACATTTGCTGGATTTGCAAATACTTGATTTACGCCTGCGGGCACTACTGATGAAATATTGTGTTCAAAACTGATACTACTTACAAACCTGTGAGATTCACCAACATTCGTGTTGACCCTTTTAGCATGTATTCTCAGGTACACAGACGGAGTAGGATTACTTCAGGACATAGCTAGAGTCACATGATTTCAACTAAACTGCATTAACGGAGATTCTCAGCATTATTTTTTGTACATGTTGATTATGTAATAGAATCTCCCGCCATACGCGTGGACTCTAGGAAACTGCATTTTGTATACGAAAACATTAAGTTTTCAAACATTTATTTCTATGAAATCGTTTTACAACGTCTCATTTAGAGGTCGTTTACTGTATATCTTGTGCTTTGTATATTGATTAGTAACACCCAGGTATGCTTCCGCAAATCATTAAATTTGGGGGTGTTACAGATTGGTATCAGAGCCTAAGGTTATAGTGAACTATGTTGCATTTAGTGGGCCTAGACTATGACCGTTAGGCAGTATTTCCTTATTAGGCATGACTGGTTCAGGAATTACAGCATATGACTTTAATTTAACATAGCCTGATCAACTATGTACAATCAAGGAAAGATGATGTAAGGTCTGAAACGATTATGTTGAACGGGGATACGCTAGTTGACTCTGACCACGAGAGAACCAAACCATTACTTGATACGTGCTAGACACTAGGCTGGATATTATGTACTTACCTATATATCAGCCTCGTCTTACTTACGTTGCCACCCAATTCGTCACGCTCTCATCCGCAAGGATCTCGAAACCCGCGAGTAGTCAGGAGGACCACTAGGTCACCTCGAAGCAGCCCCTATCCTGTTCATAACCCTCGGAACTCGGCACACCTCACGGTGCCAGTGTTGGCTGCTCAACTCCATCATCAGGAGCAAAGGCTTGAGAATCTCGAACGGGAACAATACCGAATGACCTACCTGCTCCGCCAAGCTCTTGATCACATATCACAACTCCGGCGAGAACAAGAAGATACCAGCCTCTCTGTAAGCATAATTCAGGATTCAATGACCGTTGAATTAGGTGCGGATGAACTCATAAGAGGCCGACTAGAGGAATGTGAACAGCGTTCACAGGAGGCTGAGGAGTACTCTCGAGCACTGGTACAACGACTGGCTTTGGTTGAAGACAACGCCAGGCAAGCCAACAGACTTGCGGACATGGTGGATCGCCTTGTTGAGCTAATGGAGCAAGTCAACTTACATCAAGACTAGAGTAGTCTTCACCTTGTAACCAATTATCTACCAAAATAGGACTTATGTAATTCGACCGGATTCAATAATTCCCGGCACTTTTGTACTACTATTACTCTGTAATCTTTTGAAAAACTCGTACCTTGTATCCAACTTGATTATCTAAGTGGAATATGAATATCACTTCGTACTGTTATCGTGTATCTCATCATATACACTTGTGATATATCATAATTTCATGCAAATATCTTATTCCTCTTTCCTTGTTCTTTTCTTGTTCAGCATCATGCCACCTCGCCGGCAAGTCACCCTCAGTGAAGCCGAAATTGTGGGTCTGATTGCCCGTAGTGTGGCCCAAGCCCTAGCTACCCGAACATCAACTCCTAGTAGTGAAGATACAGCTACTAATGGGCCACAACCCAGACCCTGCTCCTACAAGGATTTTCAGAACTGCAAACCCTTGAGCTTTGCGGGTACCGAAGGAGCGATCGGTCTGGTACGCTGGATCGAGAAAATCGAATCTGTATTCCTTATCTGCAACTACACGGAGGAAGACAAGGTCAAGTTCTCCGTCAGTACTTTCTCTGACACCGCTCTCACCTGGTGGAACACCTATGCCCAGACTGTGGGTATTGCTAATGCTTACAAACTCCCGTGGGAGGAGTTGAAGAAGATGTTGCGGGGCGAGTATTGTCCCAGGGATGAATTGAAATAGCTGGAAGTGGAATTCTGGAACCACAAAATGCAGGGTGATGACATCACGGGGTACACCAACCGCTTTCACCAACTGGCACTTCTGTGCCCAACCATGGTCGATCCTGAGTAAAAGAGGATCGAGAAATATGTCGATGGACTTCCTGACAGACTTCAAGACCTGGTGACTTCATCCAAACCGGGTACTATTCAGAGCGCCATCCGTATGGCCCATGAATTGACGGCAAACTCTGTCCGCCGTGGCACAACATCAACCCCATCTGCAAACAACAAACGCAAATGGGAAGGAAACCCCAACTCATCCAACCAAATCACCAATAAAAAGCCTGAGTCTGTTAAGGCTTATTCCTCGGGGACTACGGAAAGGAAAGGGTACATCGGGAACAAACCCTACTGTCCCAAATGCAATCGTCATCACGACGGTTCCTGCCCTTGCACCAACTGCAAACGGTTCGGGCACCTAGCCAAGGATTGTCGAGCCATCATTCCTACCACCAACACCAATGCACCAAAGACTTGCTTTGGGTGCGGAAATTCTAGGCATTTCAAGAGCAATTGCCCCAAGCTGAAGAACAAGAACAACAACAACAGCAACAACAACGCCGGGATCAGAGCCTTCGTAATCAACTCAGAGGACGCCCGTCAAGACCCGAATGTAGTCTCGGGTATGTTCCTCCTCAACAACTTATCTGCTTCTATTCTATTTGATACTGGTGCTGATAGGAGCTACATTTCTGATGAGTTTTGCCCACTACTTGACATCACCCCCGTGGCCTTAGATGTTAAGTACACCGTAGAACTTGCAAATGGTAAACTTATAGAAACCGATAGTGTGATACCTAATTGCACTTTAAACCTAGCCGACGAAATCTTCTCAATCGATCTTATGCCTGTTGAACTAGGAAGTTTCGACGTCATCGTGGGTATGGACTGGTTGTCCAAGCATCGGGCCGAAATTGTTTGTCATGATAAGATCGTCCGTATCCCTCTCGCCGTCGGTAGAACCCTAATCATATAGGGGGAGACCGGTGTGTCGAGACTAAACATAATCTCCTGTTTAAAAACCCGAAAATTTCTGAGAAAATGTTACCCAGCAATTCTCGCGCACATCACGGAGAAAAAGTCAGAGGAGAAGCGACTTGAAGATGTGCCAATCGTTAGAGACTTTCCCGAAGTCTTTCCGGAAGAACTACCTGGTCTACCTCCGCCTAGACTGGTTGAGTTCTCGATTGATCTCGTGCCGGGTGCCACACCGGTGGCCCGAGCACCGTACCGCCTAGCCCCATCCGAACTTCAGGAGCTGTCCACCCAGTTACAGGAACTCCTGGATAGAGGATTCATCAGACCGAGTTCTTCACCTTGGGGAGCTCCGGTCTTGTTTGTCAAAAAGAAAGACGGTTCATTCAGAATGTGTATCGACTACCGAGAGTTGAACAAGCTAACCATCAAGAACCGATACCCACTTCCTCGAATCGATGATCTTTTAGATCAACTCCAAGGATCAAGCTGTTATTCAAAGATTGATCTTCGAACAGGTTATCATCAATTGCGTGTTCGCGATGCCGACATCCCAAAAACTGCATTCAGAACCCGTTACGGGCACTACGAATTCCAAGTGATGCCCTTTGGTCTAACCAACGCACCGGCTGTATTCATAGACCTTATGAATCGGGTGTGCGTTTATCTCGACAAGTTTGTCATTGTCTTCATCGATGACATCCTCATATACTCACGAAACGAACAAGAACACGCACAACACCTCAGAGCCATCCTAGAACTACTTAAACACGAGGAGCTTTACGCCAAATTCTCTAAATGTGAGTTCTGGATAAAAACCGTTCAATTCCTTGGACACGTGATTGACAGCCAGGGAATTCATGTAGATCCTTCAAAAATCGAGGCTATCAAAAATTGGCAACCGCCGACAACTCCAACAGAAGTACGGCAGTTTTTGGGACTGGCCGGGTAGTATCTACGATTCATCGAGAACTTCTCAAAAATAGCCCTACCACTCACGACACTGACTCAAAAGGATAAAAAGTTCGACTGGACCGATAAACAAGAGTCAGCATTTCAACTTTTGAAACAAAAGCTTTGCAGTGCTCCCATTCTATCCTTACCCGAAGGCATCGATGACTTCGTGGTATACTACGATGCTTCACATCAAGGTCTCGGTTGCGTATTAATGCAACGAGACAAGGTTATTGCTTACGCCTCGCGACAACTCAAGGTTCACGAAAAGAACTACACAACTTACGATCTCGAACTTGGAGCTGTCGTGTTCGCTCTCAAAATCTGGAGACACTACCTCTATGGCACTAGGTGCACAGTCTTTACCGACCACAAGAGTCTCCAACACATATTCGATCAAAAGGATCTCAATATGAGGCAACGTCGATGGGTCAAGTTGCTTACCGATTACGATTGTGAGATCAAATACCATCCGGGTAAGGCAAATGTTGTTGCCGATGCCCTCAGTCGAAAAGATAGGTCAAAACCACTCCGAGTCCGAGCCCTCAGCATGACAATTCACAACGACCTGAACATCCAAATCCTCACCGCTCAACTCGAAGCTCTCAAACCCGATAATGTCAAAAATGAGGCCTTACGAGGCATGGATAAACAATTCGAAATCAGACCTAATGGA
The DNA here is from genome assembly GCA_949592205.1 of Helichrysum umbraculigerum. NCBI lineage: Eukaryota > Viridiplantae > Streptophyta > Magnoliopsida > Asterales > Asteraceae > Helichrysum > Helichrysum umbraculigerum. The sequence goes on along the minus strand of CATIUR010000001.1, from coordinate 57,211,201 downwards.
GTTAGGTACTTCGTCAACCGAATCTGGTTGCCAAATTTTGGGAACCTACGAGACTTGGTGATGGATAAGGCTCACAAGTCCAAATATTCTATCCACCCGGGGTCCTATAAAATGTATCAAGGGATCAAAGAGTTTTATTGGTGGCCGAACATGAAAGCTGAAATCGCCACGTATGTCAGCAAGTGTCTTACTTGTTCAAAAGTCAAAGCCGAATACCAGAAACCTTCTGGCTTACTCCAACAACCTGACATTTCTGAATGGAAATGGGAACAGATTGCCATGGATTTCATAACCAAACTCCCTAAGTCAGCGAGCGGTTGCGATACCATTTAGGTGATCGTCGATCGTCTCACCAAATCAGCTCATTTCTTGGCAATCAGAGAAACCGATAAAATGGAATGCCTCACACAAATCTACATCAAAGAAATCGTTTGCCGACATGGTGTCCCTATCTCAGTTATCTCTGACAGGGATGCTCGTTTCACATCTCGCTTCTGGCAATCACTCCAAAAATCACTGGGTACCCGTCTCGATATGAGTACCGCGTACCACCCTCAGACCGATGGCCAGAGCGAATGAACTATTCAGACACTGAAAGATATGCTACGAGCCTGCGTAGTTGATTTCGGTACAAATTGGGAAAGACATCTACCGTTGTGCGAGTTCTCGTACAATAACAGCTATCACGCCAGCATCAAGGCTGCACCTTTTGAGGCACTGTACGGTCGTAAGTGCCGATCACCGATCTGTTGGACTGAAGTGGGAGATAGTCAGCTAACTGGTCCTGAACTCATACACGAAACCACCGAGAAAATTGCTAACATCCAAAACCGACTCAAAGCCGCGCGTGATCGTCAGAAAAGTTATGCTGACGTGAGACGCAAACCACTCGAGTTCCAAGTTGGGGATCGAGTACTCTTGAAAGTATCGCCTTGGAAAGGCGTAATCCGGTTCGGTAAACGCGGGAAATTAAATCCCAGGTACATTGGGCCTTTTGAGATCCTCGAACGGATTGGCCCCGTGGCATATCGATTGCAGCTGCCATCCGAACTCAGCAGCGTGCACCCTACCTTTCACATTTCTAACTTAAAGAAATGTCTGTCTGACGAGACACTTATCATACCAGTTGACGAGATTTGCATCGATAACAAACTTCACTACGTTGAGGAACCTGCTGAAATCATGGACCGTGAGGTCAAACAGCTAAAACAGAGTCGTATTCCCATCGTAAAAGTCAGGAGGAATTCTAGACGTGGTCCTGAATTCACTTGGGAACGGGAAGACCAAATGCGACAGAAATACCCACATCTCTTCCCAGACGACGCACCGACCATGCACACGAGCTAATTTCGGGACGAAATTTCTTTAACAAGGGGAGAATGTAACACCTGCCTAATTAGGATAATTAATTATGCCTGATTACTTGTAACTAGTTGTAATTAGTATGTAATGAGACTAATTACAGACTCTATTTGTATATATAAGGTGATTTATATATATACGTGTACTTACGCGATTTAGATAAATCGTACAAATTAACCGGACCCGATTTATATTACTTGGACGTTGGTGAAACATTTTGATTAAATTGTAAAAACATTATTGACGACACTTTAACTTATATTTCCAAATTGTCTCGTGTCACACTATTTAAAAATGACAAACGCGCAAATTAAACTAGATTACACTTCATAAATTAAAACAACTCAAATAAAATGATTTATAAATATTCACGTTTTAAATAAATATTAAACGCGTAAAACAAATATTTAAACGATTAAATAACAGAGAAAACGAATACCGCACGGAGCGCCACGCGGGGGCTGAAAAAGGAGGAGGCTCACCAAAAAAAAACCCCTCCCTCCTCATTTCTTTCTCATTTCGCCATCTTTTTCTCTCTCTCTCTCTATTTCTTTCTTTCAAAACTACCATCACCACCAACATCACAAAATCACAAAATAACACACCAAAACTCACTCGGATTTTATAACTCCTTTGGAATAAAAGAACCACCGCGTCGCGATCTACAACTCTACCTTTTCGGAATTTCGTTTCGCCACTTTGTAAGTTCCGACAAATTTTCGAAACCTCTCGGTTTTACTTATTTTCGGCTTATGGTAGTTTATTTACACTTGTAATGTCCATATATAGGTTGGGTAAAAGTATTAGACCGAACGGTTGCCGGAAAACTCGTTTTCGGCCCAAAATCCGGCGAACAGTTGGAAGTGTCGCTAGTGTGCCAAAAACAGTACTAGCGACACTACCTAAGTGTCGCTATGCCTAAGTGTCGCCCCTATAGCGACACTACTTAAGTGTCGCTGAACTACTTAACCAGATTTATCTTAGCGACACTCCCTTAGTGACGCCAAAATTCGTAAGTGTCGCCTATTGCGACACTAATCAAGTGTCGCCAATTTATGAAAATCGGAAATCTAGCGACACTCATCAAGTGTCGCCTAACTAGTGTCGCCTATAGCGACACTAGCCAAGTGTCGCCAATAACAGAAAGTTGTCAAAATATTTTTACACCAAGTGTCAAACTTGTACAATCTCAAACACTTATACGATAAGACTCCTAAAACACTTTGGAATACACTTTTAAGTGTAACACTTCAAACACAATGACAATACTTTGACTATTACCAACCGTCACCAACGGGTCAAACATGTTTTTATAAGGACAAACGATTACGATCGCTTAAACAAACATCGGGCATACTAGTTGTGTACAACAATTCTAGGTGGTCTTGCGTGACATCTACTTACATGACCTTATGTGTTTAGGCATTTGAAGGATTACGGGTTCGGAGAACCTACGGATTGATATTACTTACTCGTTTATTGTATAAACGTAACTTGCAAAGGCTCAGGTGAGTCTTACAGCCCCACTTTTACTGTTTTACATACGGGGTGAGATACATTGCTTACTTTTCTTGAACACAAGTACGAACTATACATTTTACTATACGGGATTGCATGAGTTACTTACTTTTCACTGAAGTCTCTCCATCATATATCGTTAGTTATGGACTTAAGCGCGAACACTAGTTCATGGATCCATTAGGGAAATGACCCTCCCCGCCCGGGGTAGTAGCGCTACCACGAACCGTTATGTATAAACGGGTGACTATTATTCGTTACTTATGCTTGCTTAGTTACGAGCATGTCACGGGAGCAATTTATTACTTACGGGTTAAGCTTCGATTATGAGCCTCATGGCAACGGTATAACTTATTTAATTTACATTTGCTGGATTTGCAAATACTTGATTTACCCCTGCGGGCACTACTGATGAAATATTGTGTTCAAAACTGATACTACTTACAAACCTGTGAGATTCACCAACATTCGTGTTGACCCTTTTAGCATGTATTCTCAGGTACACAGACGGAGTAGGATTACTTCAGGACATAGCTAGAGTCGCATGATTTCAACTAAACTGCATTAACGGAGATTCTCAGCATTATCTTTTGTACATGTTGATTATGTAATAGAATCTCCCGCCATACGCGTGGACTCTAGGAAACTGCATTTTGTATACGAAAACATTAAGTTTTCAAACATTTATTTCTATGAAATCGTTTTACAACGTCTCATTTAGAGGTCGTTTACTGTATATCTTGTGCTTTGTATATTGATTAGTAACACCCAGGTATGCTTTCGCAAATCATTAAATTTGGGGGTGTTACATACACTGTCCGATTACTGAAAGGCATGGTCTGCATATGAAACACGTTTTTATAAACTGCGAATAATCCAGGGATGTATAACTGTTTGAAAAGGAGAACTCAAGTCATAAGTTGAAGTAACCAAACCTTAATGCATGAAACAAGACTTAGGAATAAGAATAAAGTCCTAGCGACCTAGAATCCTTAAAACACTAAGTCTTACACAATCAACGGTCTAAACATACGAAGTTATTATTCTGCATGCTAATGGAATAGTAAATTATTTTAGGGGTTAAGAACGGTCGGACCTATGAGACGATACGCTACTGATTCATGCACCTCGGTAACAAGCCAAGATAGGTTGCTCATCTTTCAACTAGATGAGTATTGGAAGTTTGCGTATTGCTCCGATCAGAATCACGATAACCTAGTTCCTAGTGACATGCCAATGGGAAACTTAATTGGTAGGGTTCTAGAATTTACACCTAATAGTTTACTCATAACATTAAGTATTATCCCTGTTTAATCTGTCATCCTGAAACATTAATTATCAAAGTCTCAGCAATCACATATTTATCTTTATCTGCTTTCCTGCACTTTAATTTACTGCAATTTACTTTTCTGCATTTTAATTACCTGTCTTTAATTTAAAAACCCCCAAACCTACCTACTTTGTTCCATCCTAAATATTTCCCTACCGAATGCACCAGTTTTAATCAGTCACACGCTTGGATTCATAGAACGATCTTAGGTCATACTTACCGCTTGCTAACCAGAGTAGGTAGTACGTATAATTTAAGCCCAGTAATATATAAATTTTAAAACCCCTGTTGGCGCCCGATTAGTTCCATCAACGACACCGACGCTTTCGGGTGCCATCATCGCACAACACGATTGTCTCATAAATAGTAACCGTGATTGTCTCATGAATAATAACCACAACTCTCTCATGAATAGTGCTCTCGATACTAACTTTTCACAAACAATATTTCGACAATTATTATCACGACGCATTTGATTCGACGTCAACAACGAATAACAATATATCTAATAGCTCAGAGACACTTAACATATATTTTACAAAGTATACTTAGACAAGAACATAATAATAATATAATTAAGAATTATTATTACAAAATCACCAACGGTTCACGTTTTCAAAACAATAAACTTTTGGACAAACTAGTTGAATGAACAACTAGCATAGATGGTCTTTTAGGACATCTACTTATTTATAACATTATGCATTTAGGGTGCTAGAAGGTTACAGATTGGAAAACACTTGCTTTTAGAAACGCTAGAATTCGCAACCCATATGAGTTTCATAGCCCCACTTTTACTTGCTTTACATGCGCAAGATTTTATAGATTTTTACTTATGAACACAAGGGCAAGAAACAAGAGCAAGAACATATACTTATTAATCACAAGAGCAAGAACATACACTTATTGCATGGGTAGCAAGAACTAATCCACTAGTAACACCTCAAATCTCATGTTTCGTTAATTTTTAAGCGCGAATAATTGTAAATAGATCTATTTGGGATTGACAATCCCGTCTGGGCTAGTCTCTCTAGCAGACCCACGGACGCATAATTATTTGAATCAAGGATGTGTCCTGGATTAGACACATAGAGGCAGCAAGAATTTGTTAAGCTTCGAATACATGAGCTCATGGCAATAGTAAACTTTATTTTATAACAAGAAAATACTGTGTTCATACTATTACTTTACCGATTAAACCTATGAGCTCACCAACATTATTGTTGACCGTTTTAGCATGTATCTCTCAGGTTTACAGCTGCAGTAGGATTGGACTTCTTTTGGAAGCAATAGCTCGAGTTGCATATTTGTGACACCCGCCAAATTAGGACTTGAAATTAGTACCTAATCAAGTTTTAATACATGTAATTAGTTCTGTGTTAGGCTAATTTGTGTATCAAATAATATATATTGTTGAATATATACAAGTATGCGATTTGATTAAATCGTACAAGTTCCAAATCGAATATAATTCGGTTCAATTAAATACGGACGTTGGTGAACAATTTTATTAAATAATATAATATTATTTAATAACACAATTATATCCAAAATATTATTTTTATAATATTTCGTATCCATTTCGTATCGTACAAATAAAATTTACGCGATTAAAATGTAAACGCACCAACAAAACGAAACAATTTAAGTTATGTTATATAACTCAAATATTAAGTATTTGGCTAAATACTTCAATGAAAATATTGGATAATTATTCACACTTTAAAATGTATATTTAAATGCGTATTAAATTAATTAAACAATTAAACAATTGGGAAAATGAATACCGCACGGAGCACGGGACAGGGACTGGAAAAATGGGGGCTTTCACCAAACCCCATTCCCCTCCCCACTTTCTCATTTCAACATCATCACCATCTTTCATATCTCTCTCTCTTTTTCATTTTCTCTCAAAACAACCATCCACCACCATCATAAAAAATCATCAAATTACACCACAAAACGACCTCAAATCGCAAATCTAATTAGGGAATAACGACCACCACGCTACGATCTACAACTTCATCTTTTCGGAATTCCATTTCGACACCGCGTAAGTTTCCGACAAAAACCTGAAACTCTTCGATTTCGTTTATGTTTACATGAAAGTTGTTTGTTTATGTTCAAAATGTCCAAATATGGGTTGGGTAAAAGTATTGGATCGAAAAGTGGCCGGAAAACTCGTTTTCGGCTCAAAATCCGGAGAACAGTTGGAAGTGTCGCTAGTGTGCCAAAAACAGTGCTAGCGACACTAGCTAAGTGTCGATGTGCCTAAGTGTCACCCCTATAGTGACACTACTTAAGTGTCGCTGAAATACTTAACCAGATTGATATTAGCGACACTCCCTTAGTGACGCCAAAATTTAGAAGTGTCGCCCCTCAATTGAAAATCAGAAATCTAGCGACACTCACCAAGTGTCGCCTAACAAGTGCCGCCTATAGCGACACTCACCTAGTGTCGCCTAACTAGTGTCGCCTATAGCTACACTAGTCAAGTGTCGCCTGAAACAGAAAGTTAAACCATTTTTATACTTAGTGCCGAGACCTAAAATTTTATCACTTGATTTCACCCAAATTTAATTCCAGATGCGTTTTTCACCCAACCAGGGGCCAGCCCCTTGGACCCCGCCAGGGGTTGCCACCCATGGAACCCCGCTTACCAGGGGCGCTGCCCCCGGACCCCCGACACCTAAAGTTTATAAATACTTTTTAAGTATAACACTTCGAAAACAAGATAATAATGTTGAGATTTTTATTACAAACAATCACCAATGGGCCGTACACGTTTTCAAATACTAAAGTCAATCAACCAAATCAGGGTAATTTGGACAAGCAACTAAAAAGGTAGTCTTTCGAGATGCCTGACCAATTAATAACCATCGCGTGTAATGAACGCCCTCATATTACAAGTTTCGGACATCAATTCACAGCTAATCAATTCAAGTTTATTTCGATAAACACTCAAGGCTCAGGTGAGTCTCATGGCCCCTATTTTACTGCTTTTCAATCAAGGGTGTGATATTATTGCTCGTTTTGTTTTACAAGTTGAACGTAAGTACAAATCAAAATCAAATACTAAATGAGTTACTTCAACTAATCAATTTAAAGCCCTCCATAGCATAGTCTGGTAATACGTAGTAGCGTGAATGTTAGTATATGATATCATATAGGATTGACAATCCTCGTCCGGGTTAGCACGCACTAACTGGTCAAACGGACGAATTAGCATTTGGGAAGACGAGTGTAGATTAGGCACTCGTAGGAGGCACCTCAGTTGGGTTCCTTAATTGGACCTGACACTCAAGTTAAGCTCAAACTATGTGCTCATGGCTGTATAACTTTTATTCTGCTTAATTGCATTTTAAATTCAATTATAAATCTTGCGGTTCATACAATTATGTGTTGACATACAAACCTGTGAGCTCACTAGCGTTTCGCTGACCCATTTAGCATGTATCACAGGTAACCAGCAGTAGGTTGGACTGCTCAATCAGGATCAATTAGTTCGAGTCAGCATGCAAACAATCAGAGATTTAGCTGCATTATTATATTTTGTATAGATTAATTATGTACTAAAATCTCTCAATTTCAACCGAGCTAATCTAACTATATTTTGATGTAAACTTTGATTTATCAATACAAGTTGTAAAACGACGCATATAGAGTCGTTCATTATACCTTGTGTGCTTGATATGTAATTAGTCGCGCCCCGACCCGATTCGCTTCCGCAACCCGAATTTGAGGGTGCGACAATATTTTACAAACAACATAGATTTTCTTGCATTACTATATTTTGTAACATTAGTTATGTATTAGAATCTCTAGACATTAGATGTGAACTCTAGGGTTTATGTATTTGGTTGTAAAACATTATTTCAATCAATGTATTTTTGAAACGTATTTTAAAACGACTCATATAGAGGTCGTTCGTTGTGACTTTATGTGATGATCAGGAATAGTCGCGCACCAACGTGTTTCCGCCGCGGGCAGGGTGCGACAGATTGGTATCAGAGCTAAAGGTTATAGCGAAATAGGTTGCATTAGTGGGCCTAGAGTATAACTGTGACACCCGACACTTTAGGGTAACTGTTAATCCTAGCTGAAACATTAAATTACTTGTATTTCGTAAAACAAATATTTGTAATTACATGTATATTTGAATATACACTTACGTGATTACGTGTTTATTTGTAATTACGCAAAACGATCGGACGGAGTCCGACATTATATACGACCGTGAAATTTTTTCTATAAATAACGTAAACCTATTTTATGAATTAAATAGTAGTTATTTACATTATATTATTATTTCGTATAATAATACTCAAAAAACCTAGACGTTTTGTTTAAAACGTAACAAACGCAACGAAAATGCGCGAATCGAATTCGGAAACTAAACGAAAGTCATTAAATATTTTGACAACTCAAAATAAAGTATTTTAACAATACTTCAATGGAAAATAATCCCAAATATATTACGAATTAAAACGTTACTCGATTTAACGAATTAACGAAATAAAGAATAAACGAACACAGTACACAACATATTTTGAAAACTTAATTAAAATCACACAACCCATGGTGGGGGACCATAGGGGACTGGCCACCCTCCCTCCCCTATCCCATTCCATGCAATTTTGAATATGACACTTTCAAGACTTAACCATTTGCATTACATGCAACCCTTACATTACACTCTCATTTTACAACTTTACACTCAACTCTTTCATCCACTTCCTCTCTCTATTTTTCTGAAAACCAGCCACATAAACATCATCTTACAACCACCTACAACCACCTAAAGACACCACACAACCACCATATCACCACTACCATCTTCTTACAAGGATTTTTCAAGAAAACAAGAGCTCAAGAACTCTTCATCAAGAATCTGTCCTAGCACCTCTATTTTCACCATTGTATGAACACATTCTTACTCTTTATACTCTTATTAACATGTTATAAGGTTCACTCAACAAGTATTATAACAAAATCTTGTTCAAAAATCATTTTTCATAACTTGAAATCAACAAAATGCAAGAAAAACTTTCTTTCCAGAAAGTTTTATCTACATCAACGATTTTTATAAAAATCATTTCTCAATGAAAATGGACGTTTTTATAGTCAAAAATTAAGTTCAGGAAGTAAGTTTTCCAACCCCACTAGCCTCATATTTTTCTTTTTAATAATATTTGTGAGAACACATAGGTAATCTATCCAGTAAAGTCAGAAAGTTTAGTCATATGGTTTTGGCCATATCTCGAGCTATACGGTCCAAATGACATGAAACCATCGCCAAAAGTTCACAAATTTTTATTTTCTACAAACGTCGTGTTGACACTTTTTCTGAAAACCTGTAGATTTTGCCCAGAAATTATGACTTCATGTATGTGTCCAAATTTGACCTCAGAAGACAAAAGTAATTTTTAAAAATACTTAGACTTCTCTAAAAATTATAGAAAAATTACTGAGAGTAAATAACATATGGGGGAACAATTGGTAATTTTTTTGGACTTTATTAAGGACCGTAGATTTTTAGAAAAATTCGAAAAGGAGACATATTTTCTGGAAAATGTAAAAGTGGACTGATTTTGGATAACAATAAAAACTGACACTTTCGAAACTTAATATAAGTGGAGAAACTTATTTTTATGACCTATGGACGTATATAAGGTTTGGGTAAAAGTTTCAGGTCAAACCGAGAAGGTTTGACCAAGTCAACAAAAACGTGGTTCGTTTTCGAAAACGTCAAACTTTCTATTTTTGGAAACTTACTATCTTTGGAAAGAATCGTAAACAAAAAGGGTTTGGGTGACGTATTTAGTAACTTTGACCAAAAATGAGACTCGAAAACACACTAGAATGAAAAACCGACACTTAGAACTCTTGAACTAACACCTGTGTCGCCAAACCTGCGACACTAACACCTGTGTCGCCAAACCTGCGCCACTAACAACTGTGTCGCCAAACCTGCGACACTAACACCTGTGTCGCCAAACCTGCGACACTAACACATGTGTCGCCAAAAACATAAACTTTGAAATTTGATTTTCACTAAGTATTCAACTTGAATAACAAATTATAACCACATGAGACAACAACACGACAACGCATGGTATATACTAATATAAAGAATACAATGAAACAAACTTAATAGTAATGTCTTTCGAGAATTATTATTACAAACTTTCACCAACGGGTCGTACAAGTTTTTTTATAAACAACTTATTTGGACATACTATTTGAGTGAACTAGCATAGGTGGACATTAACCCTCCACCTACACGATTAGCCTAAGTGGACATTAACACTCCACTTACATAGATGGTCTTTTGAGACATCTACCTACACACAACCTTATACGTTTAGGACGTTAGAAGGTTGCAGTTTGGAACACACATTGCTTGCTTATCTGATTATTTGCTTGCTACTTGCTAAACTCACGTGAGTTTCAAAGCCCCCTTTTTACTTGTTTTGAACTGTTTTGGGGTGAGAATACATACACAAGCTTTTATAGATTCTACATATTTTTACTTATGATTGCAAGAAAAAAAAATAGAAACAGAACATATACTTGTTGCATGAGTAGCAGAATTTATCCACTAATAAGTCCTCAATTTCATGGTTCGTTAATTTTTAAGAGCGAATAATTGTAAATAGATCTATTTGGGATTGACAATCCCGTCTGAGCTGGTCGCTCCAGCTAACTCACGGGCGCATAATTATTTGATCAGGATGTGTTCTGGATTAGACACATAGAGGCAGCAGAATTTATTAAGCTTCGAATACACGAGCTCATGGCAATAGTATACAGAACCGGATTCACACGGAAACTCTGTTTTATGGAACTTGATGATACGTAATACAGAACTTTGCTATACAGAATCTTTATTATACAGAATCTTTTATCGTTGTGATTATGATACATAACTTCATTTTACCAATAGAAAATCATGTGTTTACATTATTACTTTACTGATTAAACCTATGAACTCACCAACTTTATGTTGACCTTTTTAGTATGTATTTCTCAGGTAACCCACATCAATAGGACGCTTATGGATAGCGTAGCTCGAGTCGCAAATTTTCAAACAACCAAGGAACTAGATTGCATTTTACTATATTTTGTAATTATAGTTATGTAATTCTACATATAATGTGGTAACTCCAATGTTTTGGATAACAATTGTAAACATTTTGATTTATGGAATGTAACTATTTTCAAAACGTCTCACGTAGAGGTCATTTGTTGTAATCTTTGTATTGTGATATTTGATTTGGTTGGTACCCCATGACACCTCATACTTCCGCTGCCACGTGTTTTGGGGGTGCGACAGATTGGTATCAGAGCCTAAGTAGCGAACTAGAATTGCATTAGTGACCTAGACTATAACCGTTAGGTTTGTATTCCTCATTAGGTATGACTGGTTCAACAAATGCATCATTTGAATTTAATTTAACATAGTCTGATCAACTATGTACAATTAAAGGAGAATCGATGCAAGACCTGAAATGGTTATATTGAATGGGAATGCATTAGCAGACATAGACTTATGATAGAAATGGGACTAGCCCTTATACGTTCTTATGTGCTAGGTTTATATATATATATATATATATATATATATATATATATATATATATATATATATATATATATATATATATATAACCTTACGTATACTAAACTCATTTGCCACAGATGAAAATGGCAACTACTTCCACCGCTACGTCACCCAACTCCAAAAACAAAACACAAACCTTACTTACTACTGTGAGAACTTCCACGGTACCCGCTCACCCAACCACATCGGGCAACGACATAATCGAAGTGGACTCACTTGAGGAGAATCTATCTAAGGAATTCGCCACCCAAACAAGTGACACCTGCTTCACCCTCTTCCTCCCGCTCTCATTCAAATCATTCGGGAACACGTATGGAACTAGAACCGCACGAGGATTTGTCACCTAGGCGCGTAACGTTTATTTCCTCTACTCCGCACTCTTTCTCCCACTCGCGTAGTAGACAATCGGAATCGCGTGTGTTATACACGACTAGAAGGAATAACAGACCACCTTGAACTAGACCTTACACTATCTATACTACTACTACTGATACCCCACCCACTAGGACTAGTCGTCGGGCAGATGTCCGCCAATGGAATTGGTTACCCGCAACTCTCGAGACTTGGAGAACTAAAGAAGGAATATAGATTTATGCAGAGAAAGATGAAGCTATCAGAATGGTTGGCTTACTTACAGAAACCATAGAACGAGTCATCACTTTACGTTCACCATCAAATCCACGATAGGATTAGCTTATTTCTCTATCGTAACCTATTGGGGCGGGATGTGCTCAACTAGTTAGCTATTGTAAACCCTCGTATTAAGTCCGGATGTAACAATTCCCGGCACATTTGGTAAACGTTAAACCTTGTAATCATTTAATCTTGCGCCTCAATTTGGTTATAAAACTTTCTTTCTTACATCATTAATCATCGTGCTGTGAAATGCTATACTATCTCATTATATACACCTACGATAACTTCGATCCGTGTACAACTAAATCTCATTTGTTTCCTCTTTCTTTCTTTTAAGAATCATGCCTCCAAGACGCCAACCAATGACTCCCGCGGAAATTGCTCAACTGGTCTCTCAAGGGGTCGCTGACGCAATGACCCAGCTAGAAACAACAGTCCCAACCCGCAGAATACTGAGAATCCAGCCAACAACCCTCCAGTAACCAAACCCTGTACCTACAAGGACTTTATAAACTGCCAACCTCTTAGTTTCACAGGCACCAAAGGAGCCATCGGTCTGATGAGATGGATAGAAAAGATGGAATCTATATTCCATATCTGCAACTACACTGGGGGGAACAAGGTCAAATTTTCCACCTGCACCCTTTCTGAAGGTGCTCTCACTTGGTGGAACTCATATGCTCAGACTCACTAAATTGATGCCGCCTATCAACTTCCTTGGGAAGAGCTGAAGAAAATGTTGAGGGAAGAATACTGTCCTCGAGAGCAACTACAATAGCTCGAGGAGGAATTCTGGAACCTCACTGTTCAGGGAAATGACATCACCGGGTATACAACAAGGTTTCACCAGTTGGCTCTTCTATGTCCAACTATGGTACAACCCGAGTACAAACGAGTGGAGAGATACATCTGGGGACTCCCAGAGAAGATCCAAGGTAATGTAACCTCTTCTAAACTCGGAACCATTCAAAGTGCCATCCGTATGGCACACGAGCTTATGGCATAGATTGTCCGCCGTGGGACACCTGCAGAGAATAGCATGGGAGACAACAAGAGGATATGGAATGGGAACAACCACCAAAATTAGGATCAACAACAAACAAAGAGGCTAGGAACTGTCAAGGTGTCGCACCCCTGAAACACATGGCAGCGGAAGTATGAGATATCACGTAGGCGCCGACCAAATTGAATATCTTAACACCAAGATTAAAGCAAACGACCTCTATATGAGACGTTTGAAAATAGTTATATTACAATAATTCAAAAGTTTACAAAAGTATTTGGAGTTCGCATAATAAAAGTAGAATTACATAATTAAAACTACAAAATATAGTAAATGCAATTCTAGTTCATTGATGTTTGAAAACAATGCGACTCAAGCTATGCTTTCCAAAAGCATCCTACTGTCTTGTTTCCTGTGGGTAGTCCTTCTGCATCTGCAAACCTGAGAATACATACTAAAAGGGTCAACATAAAGTTGGTGAGTTCATAGGTTTGTAAGCAAACAGTTATATGTATGATCCACAAGGTTACTAAAATTGTATCATTCGTCAATCATAAGTAAAAGTATTGCATAATGCAATATAAGTATACCATTTACATGAGTCTCATAGTTCGAGCTTAACGTTGTTTGCCTCCGGTAAGTGTACTAATCTGATACACTTCTAATACACAAATAATATTGCGCCCATGGGTTGGCTAGAGCGACTAGCCCGGACGAGGTTTGTCAAACCCTAATAGTACTATCCAATAATATTCACGCATATATTAACGAACTATGATGGGTAGAGGGCTTTGGGGGATTATCATAAGGTTTCATGCAATTCGTACGAAAAGTTGTTACCAGTACTTGTGATCATAAAAGCAGTTTATATAAAACAGTTGTATGTATTCTCACCCCAGTGAAAAACAGTAAAAAGGGGCTATAAAACATACCTTAGATTAGCAAGTAGCAAGAAAATATCAAATAAGCAAGCAAGCCGGTGTGCAACCTTCTAACGTCCTAAACGTATAAAGTTGTGTAAGTAGATGTCTCATAAGACCATCTATAGCGATTGTATAAATGGGGGTTAATGTCCACTTAAGCCAATCGTGTAGGTGGAGGGTTTATATCCACCTAAAGCTAGTTCATCAACTAGTATGTCCAAATAAGTTATTCAAGTTTGTTTATCAAAAACATTGTACAACCCGTTGGTGAAAGTTTGTAATAATAATTCATTTAGACATTATTATTAAGTTTGTTTTGTTGTGTACTATTTATTAGTACATATCGTGTGTTGCAGACAGATTATTTAGTTCGTAAAAACCTTAAACCATAGGTCAAAGTTGGTCAAACTGGTCAAAGTTGGTCAAACCTGGTCAAAGTTGTAACAACCCCAAAAATTAGGACCAATTTAAAATTTTCCTAATTACGTGTTTATTACTTGTATATAATATGAAATAGGATTATATACGTTATTTACTATATGTATATATGGATGGAATATATATATACGCGTATACGATTCGTACATATCGTATAAAACAACAAGTGTACAAACTTGCGGACATTGGTAAAACACTTATTAAATAATGTGAAATTATTTAATTACTTTGACTATTACTTTATATTATGTTTATAATATAACGGAAAACGTACGTTTAATTAAAACGTCACCGAACTCTTCGAAAACTCGACCAACCGACAAAACAAAACAAAGTTATGATTTATAACTTAAAAACTAGTATTTGGATAAAATACTTCAACTTAATAATCGGGTATTATTTCGTATTTTCAAACGTATATTTAATCGCGTATAAAATTATTTTTTACGTTTAAACGACCGGGGAAACGAACACCGCACGGAGCGCAAACACGGAGGAACAAAAAGTGGTGAGACCACATCATGTGGCCCCACCAAAACCGGCCCAAGGGTCAAGGGGACAACCCCCTCAACCCCCCCCCCCCCCCCCCCTCACTCTCTTGATCACTTACACACACAACCCACACCCATTCCTCATCATCTCCATTTTTCTCTCTAATCTCATCTCTCTCTCTCTCTAAATCGGCACCCTCTCTCTCTAGAAAACATCCACAAAACTTGCTTGAATCACAAAACGGAAAGGAGCAACGACGATCACGAGAACGAGGGTTACAACTTCATCTTTTCGGATTTTCGTTTCGACAACTTTGTAAGTTTTCCGGCGACCCGAAACTTTTCCGATTACTTTTATTTTGCTAGATTATTGTTCCCCTAGCTAAATAATGTCCAAATATGTAACTCAAACTCGTTTTTGAACACTTTTACGAAAATGTCGGTTTTGGTCATTTTAAATAAAATGACACCTCGAACATTAAAAATGACATCCAACAATTTTTATGAACTCTACATAACATAATATAACTTGTGTAAAAGTTTCACCTTGAACGGAACTCGCTAAATACGTTTTCGACACGAACTAAAAACTGGACAGAAGTTAGTGTCGCATGGCTCACGCCAGTTATGCGACACTTAGCCTTAGTGACGCATAGGTCACGACCCGCCATACACGACACTTCCTCTGTGCCGCTAAAACACTTATACCGTCACTTCATTAGTGACGCAGTCATAACACTTTCGGCAGAAACATCACGACACTTCATTAGTATCGCTATCATATAACTATCGGTAGTAACTTACGGCACTTCCTTTAGTGACGCTAGAACACTTATACCGACACTTCCTTAGTGACGCTATCATCGGTAGAAACTTATAACTTTCAGTAGAAACGAATGACGTCCGGTTACTACTGATGACGTCACCGACTCTCATACCGTCACTTCGCCAGTGACGCATAAGTACATATACCGACACTTGTCCAGTGTCGCCTTACAAACTGATTTACTCACTTATACCGTCACTTCATTAGTGACGCACTATTTGTACACGACACTTTATACCGTCACTATCCTAGTGACGCACTGATAAGAAACTATACTTGATAACGTCACTTACCTAGTGACGCACCATCTAATACCGACACTACTCTAGTGTCGCATACATTGTTACACAGACACTGAATACCGACACTACTTAAGTGCCGCATACCACACATAAGTGACGCATACAAGTGACGCTAAAACAGGCTGTTTGACACTTACATTTTATACAAGTATAGAATATACTTAAAACGTAAAAGTACTTTACTCGGCGTTACTTATACATGAAAATACTATACTTTGAAAGTATACAACGATACTTGGATACGTACAAGACTATACTAAACTAAACGTGAGGTTTCACTCACACACGCATACGAGATTACACTCCAACGAACTTACACTTGTACATTACACGGGATTGCACCCGATACGAACTTATGGGTTCACTCACTAATACGAGCTTTCACTCGTACCCTTTGGGGTTTAAGCCCATTGGAACTTACGCAAACGATATATGTTGTAATACAAACAAACGATTATACGAGTATACTTTACAACTGTACAACTACTATGAATACATAATAATAATGGATGGAATTATTATTATACACTGATTACAAACGGACAGTACAACTTTTATACAAACTACGACTTACAAACGAATACAAACGTACAAACAAACTAATGGACATTAACTAGTTTGGGAACAACTAGCATGGATACTTTACCAGTATTCCATTTACTTACTGAACCTTATGCGTATTAGGACGCTAAGGATTACTAGTTCGGGATACTACTTGCTTACTTACTGCTTTGTCTGCTAGACTCAGGTGAGTCTTACAGCCCCTATTTTACTGTTTTATACCAGGGGTGAGATGCATTACTCGTTTTCCTAAAACTAATAAAGCCCGAGTTAACGCATGATTTGCATGACTTGCAATCATGGTAGCTTAGGATGTTTTCTTACTTGTTCAATATAAATGCTTTGAATTGTATTCACTGGTGTACTAATAATTACTGTTGTTAAAATTCTACTCTGTTGTCTCATGGCAACGTATGGTTTGCATGACCTGCAACCACTTACTTATATACGGTTTGCATGACCTGCAACCACTTACTTATATACGGTTTGCATGACCTGCAACCACTTACTTATATACGGTTTGCATGACCTGCAACCACTTACTTATATACGGTTTGCATGACCTGCGACCACGTACTTATATACGGTTTGCATGACCTGCAACCACCTACTCACAAAGGATTTGCATGACCTGCGATCGTTACTTACTGGCTGAATTATGATTTTACGAATATTACTTGTATGTTCAAACTGTTTACTTACTTACAAACCTGTGAGATTCACCAACCTTTTTGGTTGACCGTTTTAGTAATGCTTCTCAGGTACACAGCATCAGTAGGGATGCCCAGCAGGATAAACTTTCTTAGCTCGAGTCGCATGCATTTACAAGCTTGGAGATTTCATTACATTACTTTTGTACTTACTGTTATGTATTAGAATCTTTAGGATTTTACTTGAACTCGAGCTTGTATTTTGAAACTACTTATGTATTAATGTAATAACTTTTCGAATGTCTCATTTAGAGTCGTTCACTGTATCATTTGTGCTTGTGATTATTGATTAGTAACACCCAAAACACCGCTTCCGCAAACTGTTAATTTTGGGGGTGTTACAGATTGGTATCAGAGCCTAAGGTTATAGTGAACTAGGTTGCATTTAGTGGGCCTAGACTATGACCGTTAGGCAGTATTCCTCATTAGGTATAACTGGTTCAGGAATTACAGCATACAAGTTTAATTTAACATAGCCTGATCAACTATGTACAATTAAATGAAGATGATGTGAGTTCTGAAAGGGGTTATGTTGAACAGGAATGCATTAGCTGACTCTGACCTCGAGAGAACCGGGACTTTTACTTGATTGTGCTAGACACGAACTAGGCGGTTATGTGATATATATATATACATAGGCCTTTTTCCCCGATACGATACTCTCTCTCGACTACTGCGAAATTCATTTTTCAAATTTCATCAAACAAACGGCAACTCGATTCTCGTCGTTCCATCCTTACTTAACTGTTATGCTTCAATGGTAACAATTCTACTACTATGGTTAAACTGTCCTCGCATCAACCTTTGGCGATATTTCTTTGTACTTAACCGATCATCGCGATCACAATTCTTGTTCAAACCTTCACATGTTCTTTATTTGTTGTTTCAAGGAACATGCCTCCTCGATGACAAATCACCCTTACTGAAGCCGAAGTTGCGGGTATTATTGCCCGTAGTGTGGCTCAAGCCTTAGCTGTCCGAGCAACCAATCCCGGAAGCGAAGATACGGCTAACAACACACCACCACCCAAAACCTGCACCTACAAAGACTTCCAAAACTGCAAACCGTTGAGCTTTGCAGGTACTGAAGGAGCGATCGGTCTGATTCGATAGATCGAGAAGATTGAATCCGTGTTTCTTATCTGCAACTGCGTGGAAGACGACAAGGTCAAGTTTGCAGCCAGCACTTTTTTTGACACTGCCCTTACTTGGTGGAACACCTATGCTCAAACTGTGAGTGTCGCCAATGCCTACAAGCTCCCATGGGAAGAGCTAAAGAAGATGCTGAGGGGAGAGTACTGTCCCCGAGACGAACTAAAACAACTGGAGATAGAATTCTGGAATCACAAGATGCAGGGGAATGACATCACCGGTTACACCAACCGTTTTCATCAGCTGGCACTTCTTTGCCCAACTATGGTTGATCCTGAGTACAAAAGGATCGAGAAATACGTCGACGGACTTCCTGAGCGACTTCAAGATCTGGTGACTTCATCTAAACCAGGAACTATCCAGAGCGCCATTCGTATGGCTCATGAACTGACGGCCAATTCTGTCCGCCGTGGCTCGACTTCTGCCCCATCTGCAAACAAACGCAAATGGGAAGCCAATCCCCACTCACCCAACCCTACCTCCGACAAAAAGCTCGTAACTGCCTATACCAGTGAACCAAAGGCTTACAAGGGGAGCAAGCCTTACTGTTCCAAATGCGGTATACACCATGAGGGCCCCTGTCCCTGCGCCAACTGCAAGAAATTCGGGCACCTGGCCCAAGACTGCCAAACCAACGCTACTGGTACCAACACCAGCGCACCCAAGACTTGTTATGAGTGCAACGGTACCAGGCATTTCAGGAAGGATTGCCCAAAACTGAAACTCCGAACCAACAATGCAAGGAGTAGAGCTTACATAATTAACGCTAGGGAGGAGGACCCGAACCCGAGGCTTTGTGACTTGCTCAACCCGGGTACGTACATTTCTAGATTACCCGAACTGTTTAACAACTTATGCATATTGCCTTACGTTCTATGAACACTCCTAGATCCTAAGTACCCAATAGGATTAGGAAACGATTGACTATACGGATTCTGACCATATAACTTGTATTACATCTTGATTTTTCCCCGAACTAACTCTTTTCCCAAACATCTCACACTGGTTGAGACCGGGAACTCGAATACTTTCATTTGATTCTCAACTGGCCATGTCCTATGGACAAATGGCCGATACTCTTTACAAATTTTCCCAAACGATACCGATTACTACTTCGAACAAATTTCGGGACGAAATTTTATTAACAAGGGGAGAATGTAACAACCCAAAAAATTAGGACCAATTTAAAATTTTCCTAATTACGTGTTTATTACTTGTATATAATATGAAATAGGATTATATACGTTATTTACTATATGTATATATGGATGGAATATATATATATACGCGTATACGATTCGTACATATCGTATAAAACAACAAGTGTACAAACTTGCGGACATTGGTAAAACACTTATTAAATAATGTGAAATTATTTAATTACTTTGACTATTACTTTATATTATGTTTATAATATAACGGAAAACGTACGTTTAATTAAAACATCACCGAACTCTTCGAAAACTCGACCAACCGACAAAACAAAACAAAGTTATGATTTATAACTTAAAAACTAGTATTTGGATAAAATACTTCAACTTAATAATCGGGTATTATTTCGTATTTTCAAACGTATATTTAATCGCGTATAAAATTATTTTTTACGTTTAAACGACCGGGGAAACGAACACCGCACGGAGCGCAAACACGGAGGAACAAAAAGTGGTGAGACCACATCATGTGGCCCCACCAAAACCGGCCCAAGGGTCAAGGGGACAACCCCCTCAACCCCCCCCCCCCCCCCCTTCACTCTCTTGATCACTTACACACACAACCCACACCTGTGACAACCGTCAAACCTCAGGTCATTATCACACTAGAATCGTAAATTACATTTACCGCATTCCTTAAATCCGAGTGAAATTCCTAGGTTACGACTTCGCAAGCTTATTAAGCCATAGAACGACTTAGAGATTGCTTAGTGAACCATAAGTTCTTTTAGAGATGTTATAATAGGTTACTAAGTGCCAAATTAATCAAAGAAAAGTTCATCCCTTGATGCTTTAATAAAACCCTTAACGGTTCACAAAACTGAAATTTTCGTAACTCGACAACGCAAACTTAATCGGATGAATAATACATGGACATTAAAAATAGACAAATTAAGTGTATCATAACCTAAGTCAAGAACTTAAAATTTCTCACTTTTCAAAACTCAAATTTTAATCACCAAAACATCACAAAATAAACCTCATAAAATACATATATTTATACCAAATTAATACAAATTAATTAAATAACTTTTATACACTTTATTTAAAAAAAATATATATATAAAATGACCAAAATACCCCCCAAAAACCGGCCAAAGGGCCACCTCCCCCATTCCCCAATTATTTTTCATGCAATCACCTCTTTTCTATACCCCCATTCACATTACATGCATTCACCCACACACAACTCTCTCATTCAATCTCCATTTGCTCTCACCTCTCACTAGAATCCCCTCTCTCTCTCTAAAATTCCAGAAAACATTCAAGGTATAACAAAAGATTTGAGGGTGTTCTTGCATCAAAGGAACCTTTAAAGGTAAACCAAAGCATCTACATTCATCTTTCTTCCATTTTCTTGCATTATTTCTTCATAATAATCGGATTTTATGCCTTTCCATGGCTAAAATCCCCATATAAACTCTTGATGTTTGTAGGTTACACCTTAAAACACCTTTTAGGTGTTAATAGAAAGGGTAACCCATGATCAAACCGAAAATCAAGTAAAAATCGATTATTGTTTGTAAACTTGTTGATATATTGTTCTTAGTATGTAGAAATCTTGTTTTTATGATAATAATCACCTCTAGCACATCATGGATGTATTTTAATACCATGCATGTGTTAGAATATAGATTTAAAGGTCAAAGGATCAAAAACTTCTTTTATTTCATGATTGGTGTTCTTCACTATGAACAAAACACCCATTATGAGTCTGGAATGCTTCTGTCCAGAAACTTTCATCTACTTCCACGATTTTTCTAAAAATCATTTCTTCATGAAAATGGACGTTTTTATAGTCTAAATTCAAGTTCTGGAAGTTAGCTTTCCAACCCCGTAAACCTCATATTGATTTGAGTTTGTTTGATATTTTTAATAATTTGTGGGACAAAAGATATACAAACTGTTGAAAAGGGTCAGAAACTTTTATCTTGGTATTTTAATCATATCTAGAGCCTCACACCTCCAAATAACTTGAAACCAACGCCAAAAGTTTACAAATTTTGTTGGTTACAACGTTTCTGTTGATCACTTTTTCTGGAACCCAATGTATTTTACTTAGATGTAATGATTGCATGCATGTGTCCCTAATTGGACACAGAAGATAAAAGAAAATATTAAAAATATTTGCACTAATTTTTAAATATTGGAAAAATTACAGTAACTATATAACATATTGGGGATAATCTGTGATTTTTTCTATATTTGATTTCAAATCAGAAGTATTTTTAATAAATACAACAAACAGAAATAAAATTCTGAAAATAAGAATGTTGACTGATTTTGGTAAAATTGAAAAACCGACACTTGCGGACTTGTCATTTAGGGAAAGAATAACTTTTTATGACTTATGAACATGTTTAAGGGTTGGGAATAAGTCTCGGGTCAAATCGAGGAGTTTTGACCGAGTCAACAAAAATGAGTCTCGGTTTCGGAGACGGAAAACTTACTATTTTCGGAAATAATGCTAACAAGAAGGTTATGGGGTGTCTTATGTGGCATAATCGGGTTATGGGTTTAATAAACATAAAATTTTAAGGAACCAATGTTCCAACACTCAAAACAATATGAAATATGAACATTACAATCACGTGACATTATACGACTTGTATGAGACGTTCGACAATTTTTTTTTTTTTTTTTTTTTGTTTTTTTTGTGTAATATATTAGTATTCATTATTGTACACAAACGCGATAATCGGACATTAACAAACTTCAAACCAATCAAACCAAAAAGGCACTTTGTAATCTAGATATTCAACTAAGCAATCTTAACAAACCAATTTACCAAGAATCTAACTAGAGACCTCGTGTTCATAGGACTTGGATAGGAGTCATACTCGTCAAGCACACGTGTTACATCCGTCGATTCACGCTTACGCTCAACTGTGAGTTCTCACAGCCCCTTTTTCACTTGTTTAATATTTTGGGGTGAAAAGCATGATTCTAAATTTTTACTAAATTGGTTGTACATTCATGAACTTGTTAAATCTTTGCCATGCTACTTATGCGAATTGGTGTGTATACTATTGTTATGCTTGAGTACTATCGTGCTAAAGTCCCCGGAAATACCTTTACACTACTTATTAACTCGTCCGAGAGCCAGACGAGCCGTTAATATTTATGGATAGCGCTATTTAGGGTAGACCATCCCTCACTCACACTGTAACGTGGGTGCATAGTATTACTTTTACTCATGTTACCGATAGAACATGGAGCTTGGGGCATGTGTCGGTCTAATCGGTTTAGTAGTGGCCTCATTGCATTAACGTTCGTATATACTACTTTCCTATTCGCAATATTTACAACCAATCATTTATATTTATATACTTGATGAACAAAGCTTTTGATTCATTTATCTATAACATTAAACCTGTGAACTCACCAACTATGACCATAGTTGACCGTTTGTTTATCATGCTTTTCAGGAAATCGACAGTAAGACTCATTCTAGGAGTACTTTTGTGTGGATGCATTCTCGCATGCGTTTGCTTTAAATTGGATTATGACTAACTTTTGGAAACTTTTATGAACTTGTTGTAATCACCTTTGGAATTATGTTTTGAACTTGTGGTAACTTGTAATACTTTTGCTAAATTATGTATGGTATTACTTCTATATCTTGTGCGTTTGTTACCCGGTACTGTTACACCTCGTGTTTCCGCTTTAGCGGGGTGTGACAGGTTTGGTATCAGAGCCTAAGGTTATAGAGAATGCCGGTTTTTCCAAACAAAAACCCCAACTATAACCAACATTTTTCTTTAAAATCTTTTCTTAAAACTCCAAAGGTATTACCAATTAAACTAAACCGAGCATAGTACTAGTATAGCTAAACCATGTGTTGCATTATTGGACCTCAATTAGGCATAGCCTGATCACCTATGTTTAATTTAGGTAAGATTATGCGAGACACGGAATATGTATACTACGATTATGTTGATTTTTCTTTCCTGTTTAAACATTTGGAAAGCAAACGTTGTGTGTGTGCATTGCATATCGTAGGCATCCATAGTAGCACTATTAGTAACTAAGTTCTCCTTTTTATACAGACTTACCATGTCACACTCATCACTTCACGCTCTTGGATCGGCTGACGATTCTGGCTACTACACTGGTCGCCCTCGCGACAACACCTTGAGTTCCGAGCCAGAGGAGGCCCCCTATGAGGATTCTGAGCCAGAGGAAGCCCCCTATGAGGACCATGAGTCAGAAAACGAAGTTAGTAGCCGAGAGGTCACCCGAGAGAATACGAGGGTGACTCCGACAGCCATCTCACCTCAGCCACCTCAAAATGGTGTGCGCTTGAGGGCCACTGCTCGTATGAGCGTTGCCCCACCTGTCAGATTTGCAGTACGAGACTTCCCTCTAGGGACTGGACCTTCAGGAACTGTACCTCCTGAGACTGTTTCTGGGATCCCAATTTCACGAGATCCCAACATGACTTATTGGATTGCACGTAGGGTAGATGAAATAAGTCATGAACTTCATGCTCATAGGACTGGCCTTGCCCAACATGGACAGATGTTGGGTAACATAGCAGACCTAACAGACCGGTTAATTTATCGTGCAAATGATGCCAGGGACACAGCAAGTACAGCGATATTTTGGTGCAGAGTGTTGGCAGGGCTCTCGTTTCTTTTGGCTGCGATGCTTATTTGGGTAGTTTGGTTTAGGATGTAGTGCTTGTAGTATGTGTCAACTTTTCAATCCTAGTGAATGTCTTTTGTTTCAGTGAATTATGAAAATTTGTAATGTAATGGTTGGTCCAAATTTTCAAATCCTGGTTTATTAATGGAAAAACATTACCTTGTTCATTTTATATGACTATGGCAATTACTTACACACTTACTTGAATGTAAAACTTTTACTGCAGCTTAGTTTCAATTGATTACTAAAATATTAAAGTTTTAATGATACAAATATACAATACAAGCACTAACCAATAGCTTTTACCTGACTTAGAATCATGCCTCCGAGGAGAAACACAGACAACGTAGCTGAACGAGTAGCACAAGAACTTAACGCGGCACTACCTAACCTCGTTGCTCAAATCACCGCGGGTATCAATGCAGCACAAGGGAACCTGGGAGGACAACCTACTAACAACAATCAAGGATGCAGCTACAAAACCTTCATGTCATGCCGTCCCAAGGAGTTCTTCGGGACAGAAGGTGCTGTTGGGCTGTTATCCTGGATTGAAAGCATGGAGTCAGTGCTTCACATCAGCAAATGCTCACCTGAAAGCCAAGTTGAATATGCGTCATGCATGTTTCAGGGAAGAGCATTGACTTGGTGGAATAACCAAATTCAAACCAGAGGTCGCGAAGCTGCGTATAACCTTTCATGGGAGGAATTGAAGAGGATGTTGATCGAAGAGTACTGTCCAAAAGATGCACTTCAGAAATTGGAATCTGAATTCTGGAATCACGCCATGACTGGAACTGACATCGATAAGTACACTGCCCGATTTCATGAGCTTGCAAGGCTAGTACCCCACATGGTTACCCCAGAGGAGAAAAGAGTGGACAGGTACATATGGGGTTTAGCTCCAGAAATACGAGGGATGGTTACCTCGGCAAACCCATCAACCATTCAGGCGGCTGTAGTCTTGGCTAACCGCCTGACAAATGATGTGATTAGATCAGGTGGATCATCGAAAGGGAAAGATAATGGAAAGAGGAAGCAGGAGAACCAACCAAGGAACAGGGGTGGTGGTAACCCAGATAAGAAACAGATGGTGGCGAAAAATTTTGGTGTGGTTGCCCAAGGACAGAAGCAATACACCGGGCCGCATCCAAAGTGTAACAAGTGCAACTATCACCATTCTGGAAATTGTCCGGTGTGCGACAAGTGTAAACGGACGGGCCACTATTCCAAGTACTGCAAGAGTGGTAATGGGAACAATGGGCAAAAAGCAGCATGCTTCGAGTGTGGAAGCCTGGACCATCTCAAGAACACTTGCCCTAGGCTGAATAGAGCCCCTAATAACAATGCTGGAAATCAAAGGGGCCCAGCACGAGGACGGGCATTTGTCATTGGAACTGAGGAAGCAAGGCAGGATCCGAACGCTGTGACAGGTACATTCCTCTTAAACAATCACTACGCGTCTGTACTGTTTGACTCTGGAGCAGAAAGAAGTTTTGTCTCACTAGAGTTTAGGCCACTGATTAATTTAAAGCCAGACAAACTAAAGGAGATCTATATTATCGAGTATGCTAATGGTCATGAATTTCAGGCTAGGGACATAATTCTAGGTTGTACCTTGAACCTAGCTGATAAGTCATTTAATATCGACCTAATTCCAATCGAACTGAAAAGTTTCGATGTAGTGGTGGGTATGGACTGGCTCACCAAGGTCCGAGCGGAGATTGTCTGTTTTGAAAAAGTTATCCGAATACCTCTCAAAGACGGAGAAACTCTTGCTGTGCAAGGAGATAAACCCGATCGAGAGCTCAAAATTGTGTCTACTATAAAGATGCATAAGTATCTGGAGAAAGAGTGCCGTGCATTTCTGGCTCACGTGGTGGAAAAGAAACCGAAGGAGAAGCGTATCCAAGATATACCCGTAGTTAGAGATCACCCCGAAGTTTTCCCGGAAGATTTACCTGGACTTCCCCCGCCAAGGCAAGTCGAATTTCGAATTGATCTAGTTCCCGGGGCAGCACCTGTAGCTAAAGCACCATATCGCTTGGCACCGGCTGAGATGCAGGAGCTATCAGAACAATTACAAGAACTTCTGAGCAAAGGTTTGATTCGGCCAAGCTCATCGCCCTGGGGAGCTCCCGTTCTCTTCGTCAAAAAGAAAGATGGATCATTCCGGATGTGTATTGATTATAGAGAACTAAACAAGTTGACTATTAAGAATCGTTACCCTCTTCCCCGAATAGATGATCTATTTGATCAGCTACAAGGCGCATCCTACTTTTCAAAAATTGATCTACGATCTGGATACCATCAAGTGGGTGTGCGCGAGGAAGACGTTCCTAAGACAGCCTTTAGAACTCGATATGGACACTACGAGTTCTTGGTAATGCCCTTCGGACTAACAAACGCACCTGCAGTTTTCATGGATTTGATGAATAGGGTATGCAGACCATACCTAGATAAGTTCGTGATAGTGTTCATCGACGACATATTGATTTACTCACGGAATAAGGAAGATCACGAACACCATTTGAAGTTGATACTAGAACTACTCAAGGACCAAAAATTGTATGCTAAGTTCTCAAAGTGCGAATTTTGGCTCCGAGAGGTACACTTCCTTGGTCACGTAGTCAACGAAAAAGGAATCCAAGTGGACCCAGCTAAGATTGAAGCAATTAAAAAGTGGGAGGCTCCGAGAACCCCTACAGAAATTCGTCAATTTCTGGGATTGGCTGGTTACTACCGGAGATTCATTGAGAACTTTTCAAAAATCGCTAAGCCTTTAACAGAATTGACCCAAAAGGCGAAGGAGTTTGTTTGGGGGAAAATGCAGGAGGAAGCATTCCAAACACTGAAGCATAGGCTATGCGATGCACCAATCTTGGCGTTACCCGAGGGAACAGAGGATTTTGTCGTATACTGTGATGCGTCACTCCAGGGATTGGGATGTGTGCTAATGCAAAAGAATAAGGTCATCGCTTATGCATCGAGGCAGCTCAAGGAGCATGAGAAGAACTATACAACACACGACTTGGAGCTAGGAGCTGTAGTCTTTGCCCTTAAGATCTGGAGACACTATCTGTATGGTACAAAGTGCACTGTGTTTACTGACCATAAGAGTCTTCAACATATCTTTGACCAGAAAATGCTCAACATGAGGCAAAGGAGATGGGTAGAATTGCTTAGTGACTACGATTGTGAGATCAAGTATCATCCAGGCAAAGCGAATGTGGTAGCAGATGCTTTAAGTAGGAAGGAAAGGTTAAGACCCTCACGAGTACGAGCATTGGGAATGATGGTTCAAACAAGTTTAAAAACTCGAATCCTTGACGCTCAAAGAGAAGCAATGAGACCTGAAAATATAAAGAACGAGACTCTACACAACCTAGACCAGAAATTTGAAATTAAGACTGATGGAGTTCGTTACTTCAAGGAGAGGGCATGGATTCCGAGAACCGACAATCTAAGGGATGTCATCATGGATGAAGCCCATAGATCCAGGTATTCAATCCACCCAGGAGCTGATAAGATGTACAGGGATTTAATGGAATACTATTGGTGGCCGGGGATGAAGAAAGATATTGCCCTGTATGTTGGGAAATGTTTAACATGTTCTAAGGTCAAAGCAGAGTACCAGAAACCATCCGGTTTGTTACAACAGCCGGAAATTCCCCAATGGAAGTGGGAGCAAATATCAATGGATTTTATAACCAAGTTGCCCAGGACGGCAAGGGGACATGACTCGATTTGGGTTATAGTGGATCGGTTGACGAAATCCGCACATTTTCTTCCGATCCGAGAAGACTACAAGATGGAAAAGCTCGCACAGGTCTATATTAATGAAATTGTTGCACGTCACGGAATACCTCTTTCCATAATTTCTGATAGGGATAGTCGATTCACGTCGCGCTTTTGGCAATTACTCCAGAAAACCCTAGGTACTCAACTGAACTTAAGTACTGCCTATCACCCCCAAACTGACGGGCAAAGTGAGCGAACCATACAAACTTTGGAAGACATGTTACGAGCCTGCGTGATTGACTTCGGAGGAAGCTGGGATACTCACTTACCTTTAGTGGAGTTTTCCTATAACAACAGTTATCACACTAGCATTGAGTGTGCTCCATTTGAAGCCTTGTATGGGCGTAAATGTCGTTCACCGCTTTGTTGGTTGGAGGCAGGTGACAGACAGTTGACGAGACTCGACATCATACAAGAAACAACTGACAAGATCACGACTATCAGGGAAAGACTGAAGACAGCCAGAAGTCGTCAGAAAAGCTACGCAGATAACCGTAGGAAACCTCTAGAATTTCAAATCGGTGATAAAGTACTCCTAAAGGTGTCACCGTGGAAAGGCGTTATCCGCTTTGGAAGGCGAGGAAAACTAAGCCCGAGATATATTGGACCTTTCGAGGTACTGCAAAGGATTGGTCCGGTAGCTTACCGACTCAAACTGCCGCAAGAGCTCAGTGGCATCCACGACACATTCCATGTTTCTAACCTAAAGAAATGCTTATCTGATGAAACACTCGTTGTCCCTCTCGAGGAAGTTCGAATTGACGATAAACTCCACTTCATAGAAGAACCACTCGAAATCATAGACCGCGAAGTCAAGAGATTGAAGCGAAGCCGAATTCCCATAGTTAAAGTCCGGTGGAATTCGCGACGGGGTCCTGAATTCACTTGGGAGCGCGAGGATCAATTCCGACGCAAGTATCCGCATCTATTCTCGAGTGCTTCGTAGCACAATGGGACGAGTTGAATTTCGGGACGAAATTCATTTCAACGGTGGGATATTGTGACAACCGTCAAACCTCAGGTCATTATCACACTAGAATCGTAAATTACATTTACCGCATTCCTTAAATCCGAGTGAAATTCCTAGGTTACGACTTCGCAAGCTTATTAAGCCATAGAACGACTTAGAGATTGCTTAGTGAACCATAAGTTCTTTTAGAGATGTTATAATAGGTTACTAAGTGCCAAATTAATCAAAGAAAAGTTCATCCCTTGATGCTTTAATAAAACCCTTAACGGTTCACAAAACTGAAATTTTCGTAACTCGACAACGCAAACTTAATCGGATGAATAATACATGGACATTAAAAATAGACAAATTAAGTGTATCATAACCTAAGTCAAGAACTTAAAATTTCTCACTTTTCAAAACTCAAATTTTAATCACCAAAACATCACAAAATAAACCTCATAAAATACATATATTTATACCAAATTAATACAAATTAATTAAATAACTTTTATACACTTTATTTAAAAAAAAATATATATAAAATGACCAAAATACCCCCCAAAAACCGGCCAAAGGGCCACCTCCCCCATTCCCCAATTATTTTTCATGCAATCACCTCTTTTCTATACCCCCATTCACATTACATGCATTCACCCACACACAACTCTCTCATTCAATCTCCATTTGCTCTCACCTCTCACTAGAATCCCCTCTCTCTCTCTAAAATTCCAGAAAACATTCAAGGTATAACAAAAGATTTGAGGGTGTTCTTGCATCAAAGGAACCTTTAAAGGTAAACCAAAGCATCTACATTCATCTTTCTTCCATTTTCTTGCATTATTTCTTCATAATAATCGGATTTTATGCCTTTCCATGGCTAAAATCCCCATATAAACTCTTGATGTTTGTAGGTTACACCTTAAAACACCTTTTAGGTGTTAATAGAAAGGGTAACCCATGATCAAACCGAAAATCAAGTAAAAATCGATTATTGTTTGTAAACTTGTTGATATATTGTTCTTAGTATGTAGAAATCTTGTTTTTATGATAATAATCACCTCTAGCACATCATGGATGTATTTTAATACCATGCATGTGTTAGAATATAGATTTAAAGGTCAAAGGATCAAAAACTTCTTTTATTTCATGATTGGTGTTCTTCACTATGAACAAAACACCCATTATGAGTCTGGAATGCTTCTGTCCAGAAACTTTCATCTACTTCCACGATTTTTCTAAAAATCATTTCTTCATGAAAATGGACGTTTTTATAGTCTAAATTCAAGTTCTGGAAGTTAGCTTTCCAACCCCGTAAACCTCATATTGATTTGAGTTTGTTTGATATTTTTAATAATTTGTGGGACAAAAGATATACAAACTGTTGAAAAGGGTCAGAAACTTTTATCTTGGTATTTTAATCATATCTAGAGCCTCACACCTCCAAATAACTTGAAACCAACGCCAAAAGTTTACAAATTTTGTTGGTTACAACGTTTCTGTTGATCACTTTTTCTGGAACCCAATGTATTTTACTTAGATGTAATGATTGCATGCATGTGTCCCTAATTGGACACAGAAGATAAAAGAAAATATTAAAAATATTTGCACTAATTTTTAAATATTGGAAAAATTACAGTAACTATATAACATATTGGGGATAATCTGTGATTTTTTCTATATTTGATTTCAAATCAGAAGTATTTTTAATAAATACAACAAACAGAAATAAAATTCTGAAAATAAGAATGTTGACTGATTTTGGTAAAATTGAAAAACCGACACTTGCGGACTTGTCATTTAGGGAAAGAATAACTTTTTATGACTTATGAACATGTTTAAGGGTTGGGAATAAGTCTCGGGTCAAATCGAGGAGTTTTGACCGAGTCAACAAAAATGAGTCTCGGTTTCGGAGACGGAAAACTTACTATTTTCGGAAATAATGCTAACAAGAAGGTTATGGGGTGTCTTATGTGGCATAATCGGGTTATGGGTTTAATAAACATAAAATTTTAAGGAACCAATGTTCCAACACTCAAAACAATATGAAATATGAACATTACAATCACGTGACATTATACGACTTGTATGAGACGTTCGACAATTTTTTTTTTTTTTTTTTTTTGTTTTTTTTGTGTAATATATTAGTATTCATTATTGTACACAAACGCGATGATCGGACATTAACAAACTTCAAACCAATCAAACCAAAAAGGCACTTTGTAATCTAGATATTCAACTAAGCAATCTTAACAAACCAATTTACCAAGAATCTAACTAGAGACCTCGTGTTCATAGGACTTGGATAGGAGTCATACTCGTCAAGCACACGTGTTACATCCGTCGATTCACGCTTACGCTCAACTGTGAGTTCTCACAGCCCCTTTTTCACTTGTTTAATATTTTGGGGTGAAAAGCATGATTCTAAATTTTTACTAAATTGGTTGTACATTCATGAACTTGTTAAATCTTTGCCATGCTACTTATGCGAATTGGTGTGTATACTATTGTTATGCTTGAGTACTATCGTGCTAAAGTCCCCGGAAATACCTTTACACTACTTATTAACTCGTCCGAGAGCCAGACGAGCCGTTAATATTTATGGATAGCGCTATTTAGGGTAGACCATCCCTCACTCACACTGTAACGTGGGTGCATAGTATTACTTTTACTCATGTTACCGATAGAACATGGAGCTTGGGGCATGTGTCGGTCTAATCGGTTTAGTAGTGGCCTCATTGCATTAACGTTCGTATATACTACTTTCCTATTCGCAATATTTACAACCAATCATTTATATTTATATACTTGATGAACAAAGCTTTTGATTCATTTATCTATAACATTAAACCTGTGAACTCACCAACTATGACCATAGTTGACCGTTTGTTTATCATGCTTTTCAGGAAATCGACAGTAAGACTCATTCTAGGAGTACTTTTGTGTGGATGCATTCTCGCATGCGTTTGCTTTAAATTGGATTATGACTAACTTTTGGAAACTTTTATGAACTTGTTGTAATCACCTTTGGAATTATGTTTTGAACTTGTGGTAACTTGTAATACTTTTGCTAAATTATGTATGGTATTACTTCTATATCTTGTGCGTTTGTTACCCGGTACTGTTACACCTCGTGTTTCCGCTTTAGCGGGGTGTGACAACACCCATTCCTCATCATCTCCATTTTTCTCTCTAATCTCATCTCTCTCTCTCTCTAAATCGGCACCCTCTCTCTCTAGAAAACATCCACAAAACTTGCTTGAATCACAAAACGGAAAGGAGCAACGACGATCACGAGAACGAGGGTTACAACTTCATCTTTTCGGATTTTCGTTTCGACAACTTTGTAAGTTTTCCGGCGGAACCCCTGGATGCTCTCTAACCTAGGCGATTTTTTGCTCTTCTTTTTCTGAATTTTCAGCCGATCTCCAAACTGATTTTGATCTTCTACCCTAATATTGAGTCTGTTATTGTCTTTGAAACACTTATGTGTCCCTCCATTGATGATACGAACCTCCATATTAGGTCAAGAACTCATTATCTGTTTTAGGGTTTTGGTTTGTAGAATTTCAGACTTTTTAAAAAATCGTTTAGGGTTTGTTGAAGATCTTTGCTTGCGGCTTAAGTTTCTGATTTCGGTCTGATTTGTTTCCATTAATTCGATTACTTGGTGGCTACTTTATTTGCATTGGTGTTATTACTTTGATTGTTTGAGTTTGTAATGCTGGTTTTCTTGTGAAGGGTTTTGTATTGTTGATACGTTTTGTCTTGGTTCGTTTAGAAGATCTGAATTCTTTCTAGTGGTTTTCTGAATTCGTGTGTTGCTGAACTTTGTTGCTGCTATTAGGGTTTAAAGTGGATCCGTAGGAGATTAGTTCATCATGAAACGGGGTAAGGGAGCGTCGGATAATAAGAACAATCAGAAACCTCAAACTATTGAGGTTAATGCGAGCTTGCTTGGGGGTGGTAAACCTGTTCTTAAGTCAATTTTAAAAGATAAATTAGGATCTAAAGATGGTACAGGTGATAAATCTGAATCGTCCAGGGGTGCTATGGAGGCTAATGTGCCGAGTAATAAAAGCAACATGGAACCTGAGCATGGTAGTAGCGTTCTCGAAGATCAGGTTGGGGTTGAACCCTCTAAAATCCCTGATGTTGCGACATCTTTGGATGGCAAAGTGGGTGGCGATGAATCTAAGATTAGTGATACAGCTCAGGTTGGTGGTGATGTACCCGTTAAAATCCCTGAATTGTATTATGACCCATCGGCTAAGGGATTGGATCGGTTGGAAGCTGCTACGCATGTAGTGCAAGAACCAATTCAGCTACCAACTAACTTCACACAAGTAAATTCACCTGGAATATCATTTGCTAATGTGGTTTCTAAGGAATCTGTTACTAATAAGGTGAACTTTCGGACCATGGAAGCTAATGTTCCTGATAATTCTGATTTTGATGTTGGTATTCCATTGTCGTCTGTTGAAGAGGTGAATAGTAGGCTTACTAATTCGCTTTATGGCTATTTTATTGGGAAGAGGCTTGCGTATCCGGTGGTTGAGAACTATGTTTGGAATGCATGGCGTAAGTTTGGCATCCAGAAAATCATGATGAATGCCAATGGCTTTTTCTTTTTTAAATTTTCATCTATGAAAGGTGCTGATGATGTATTGGAGAATGGTCCTTGGATGATCCGAGGGATTCCTGTAATCTTGAATAAATGGAATCCTTCAGTAAGTCTAAAGAAGGAGGATCTAACTAAAGTTCCTGTTTGGGTTAAATTACATGATGTGCCCATAACGGCTTTTACTGCAGACGGGTTGAGCTTGATTGCTACGAAGGTGGGCAATCCCATGATGTTAGATACTTATACGAGCAATATGTGTATGGAGTCATGGGGAAGAAGTAGCTATGCGAGAGCTATGATAGAAATAGATGCTGCTAAGGATCTAAAGGATAATATAACGGTTGGTGTCCCTAATCTGTATGGATCTGGTTATTTGCGAGAAACTATTCGCATTGAGTATGAATGGAAACCCCCAAGATGTGATACTTGCAAAATATTTGGCCATACATGTGCGAGTTGCCCTAGGGTGGTTAAAGAACCGATAAATGTTCAGCAAAATGATGGGAATGATGGTTTCAAAGTGCCAAGGAAATCGCAAAAATCAGCAGGAAATTCTAAAGGATTCACGTTGAATAAGCCTAAACCAAGATTTGAGTATATGCCGATTAGTAGGAATAATGAGAAGACAAGTGTAAATGTAGACAATGTCCCAACTTCTAATGCATTCTCGGCGTTAGAAATGGAAGATGATAGTGTTATTAAGGAGGTTAAGGATGATCAAAAGGGAAGTCAGAAACCATATGGGAAAGGGCAGATTGATGAAGAGGATGATGAGGAAGTGGAAAATGTGTTTGATGAATCGGCTTTATTTATGGATGTTCCAAATTATCCTTATCCATCTAGAGCGTCTTCTATCCGTATTTCTGAGGGGGCAAGCACTCCCGGTGGTAATGTTTCCAATGTTTAGTCTTGCTTCTTGGAATATAAGGGGTTTGAACCGTGCCCCAAAACAGGAAGAGGTTCGTAAGGTGATTACTGAAAATCACCTGAATATGTGTGCAATTTTGGAATCCCATGTTGATGTTGCTAATTTGCAAGGAATATGTCAGTCTGTGTTTCATAATTGGAATTGGACTTCTAATGGTAATTTATGTAGTAAAGGTTCACGTATAATATTGGGTTGGAATCCGGACGTCATGGATATTATGGTTGTTGACATGTCTAACCAAATTATGCATATCCAGGCTCATATGAAAACTACTAATCAGGTTTTCTTTTGCTCGTTTGTATATGCGGATAATTTATATATCCGTCGCAGAGAATTGTGGCATAACCTTGGTAAGCATAAACTGTTTGTGAGGGATAAACCTTGGGTTCTTCTAGGAGACTTTAACACGGCGTTGAATCTTGAGGATCATCTTCATGGTGCTCAATATTCTATAGCTATGCGAGAATTTAAGGAATGTGTGCAGGAGATTGAAGTTATGGATGTTAATAGTTTTGGATTACACTTTACTTGGAATCAAAAGCCTAAAGGGTATGGTGGTGTTATGAAGAAGATAGATCGAGTAATGGGTAATTTGAAATTCATTGATATGTTTCCGGGCTCTTTTGCAAGATTTCATCCGTACCGTATTTCAGATCACTCTCCTAGTGTTTTGAATATTCCAATGGACATTGTGAAGAAAAGAAAGCCTTTCAAGTTTTCGAATTTGTTGGTTCATAAAGTGGGGTTTAAGGAGGTGGTGGCTAGAGCTTGGTCACAACAGGTAGTAGGCCATAATATGTTCAAGTTAGTGAAAAAGCTGAGATTACTTAAATCTCCTTTGAGGAAGTTATTATTTGATCAGGGCAATATTCATTTGCGTGTGGTTAAGCTTCGTAAGGAGCTTGATGAAGCTCAGAGTGCCCTTGATCGGGACCCTACTAATATGATATTACAACAAGAAGCTGCTATTTATCTAAATGTCTATCAAAATGCGGTTATTGATGAGGAGCGATTCTTGAAGCAAAAAGCCAAAGTAGATTGGCTGAAACTTGGTGATGCTAATTCAGCCTACTTTCATAAAGTGGTTAAAGGGAGGCATCATAGATCTCGTATTGAAATGATTATGGATAATTCCGGGGCTATTGTTGATGGGGATGCCGTTCCAAAGGTATTTGTTAACCATTATGAGCATTTTCTAGGTGTCACAGGATGTTCAACTATGTCCCGGGATATGGGGCTGTTTTCTAAACGCTTGGATGGGAGGAAAGCTGATCATATGGTCCGTTCTATCAGTAATGAGGAAATAAAATCTGCCTTATTTTCTATAGGTGATAATCAAGCTCCGGGTCCGGATGGTTTCTCATCGTCTTTCTTTAAAAATGCATGGGATGTGGTGGGCAATGATGTATGTTTGGCGGTTAGAGATTTCTTTAATAATGGTAAACTCCTTAAAGAAATAAACCATACTATTATTGCCCTTGTGCCAAAGGTTACAACCCCTTCTAGAATAAATGATTATCGTCCGATCTCCTGTTGTAATGTTATCTATAAGTGTATTAGCAAGCTCATTGCTAACCGTATTCAAGAAGGATTGGGGGATTTGGTGAGTATAAATCAATCGGCTTTCGTTCCTGGTAGGAAGATTTCGGATAATATTCTGCTTACGCAAGAGCTTATGCGTAATTATCATTTGGATCGTGGTCCTCCTAGATGTGCTTTTAAAGTTGATATTCAGAAGGCTTATGATACTGTGGATTGGTGTTTCCTTCGTATCATTCTAGAAGGGTTTGGTTTTCATACAACAATGGTATCTTGGATAATGACTTGTGTATCTAGTGCCTCGTTTTCTATTAGCATCAATGGAGATCTTCATGGGTATTTTAAAGGAAAACGGGGTCTTCGGCAAGGGGATCCAATGTCTCCTTACCTTTTTACTTTGATTATGGAAGTCTTGACTCTGATTTTGCAGTGTAAAGTTCGGGAGGAGGAGAATTTTTCTTTCCATAGATATTGTGAGGCACAGAAGATTACTAATCTCTGCTTTGCAGATGATTTGTTCTTGTTTGCTCGGGGAGATGCTAATTCAGCGCGTATTTTAATGGAAGGTTTGAATGACTTTAAGAATATGTCGGGGCTCGTGCCTAGTATTCCTAAAAGTACAGCTTTCTTTTGTAATGTTATTCCTTCTGTTAAGCGCTCTATCCTGGATTCTATGTCTTTTGAAGAAGGTGAATTACCTGTTAAATACCTTGGAGTTCCCCTTATTTCAACAAAGCTAACTTATAAGGATTGCAAGGTGTTAGTTGAGAAGGTAAAGAATCGAATGTGTGATTGGAAGAATAAGAGTCTTTCC
The DNA here is from genome assembly GCA_949592205.1 of Helichrysum umbraculigerum. Taxonomy (NCBI): domain Eukaryota; kingdom Viridiplantae; phylum Streptophyta; class Magnoliopsida; order Asterales; family Asteraceae; genus Helichrysum; species Helichrysum umbraculigerum. The sequence goes on along the minus strand of CATIUR010000001.1, from coordinate 57,173,815 downwards.
TTTGCAGGAAGACTCCAACTTATTAATTCTGTCCTATCTACATTGCATGTGTATTGGGCCTCCGTCTTCATTCTTCCGGACCGTATTTTTCAAGAGATAGAGCAGATTTTGCGGGGGTTTTTATGGAGTCAAGGAGAGTTGAAGAAAGGGAAAGCTAAAGTGGCTTGGGATACGGTATGTATGCCTAAACTTGAAGGTGGGCTGGGTATTCGGAGACTTGAAACTTTTAATATTGCCCTTATGACGACACATATTTGGAGTATAATTACCCACAGGGAATCTCTTTGGGTTAAATGGATTCACTCATACAAGTTAAAGGGAAGAAGTTTCTGGGATGTTAAACCTAAGGGAGTCATGAGTTGGAGTTGGAGAAAACTCATGCACATACGGAATTTAGTCCGGCCGTATGTTTGGTCCCAATTAGGAAATGGATTGTTGACTAATGTTTGGTTTGATAGGTGGAGTCATTGTAGTCCTTTGGGTAATTTCATATCGGCTAGAAGAATTACCAATGCAGGCTTTTCGATCAAAGACAAGCTTGCTGATTTAGTGCATGACGGGAGTTGGAAATGGCCGAATGAGTGGAACACTATATACCCTGTTCTAAATCAGCTTACTATCCCTGATTTTTCAAATCGGAATGATAAGTTTGTTTGGAATGATCGAAATGGAAATCAGCGAGATTTTTCTGTTACTCTAGTTTGGGATACAATCCATGAATATCATGTGGAGGTTCCATGGGCTCACATTGTTTGGTTTCCACATTGTATTCCCAGACATGCTTTTCACATGTGGCTCGTAATGCAAAGGAAATTGAAAACACAAGACATGTTAAAGCAATGGGATGTTGGTCCTTCGACTGACTTAAACCTGCTTAGATGTCCCTTGTGTAATCTGGTACCGGATTCTCATAACCATCTCTTTTTTGAATGTAATTTTTCGTTACAGGTTTGGTCCTCGATTAAGCATTTGGTGAGTATGCAAGCTGTTTCAAATCGTTTGAATGATATCATCAACCATATCCATCCTATGTCTCGGTCAAGGAAAGCTAGGAGTATTGTGGCTCGGGTTCTTCTTGCAGCTGCTTCGTATTACATTTGGCAAGAAAGAAATAATCGACTATTTCACAAGACCTATAGAACTGTGGGTCAAGTGCGGGACATTATTGTATCCGTTGTTCGTCTAAAACTGCTTTCATTCAGATTTAAGAAGACATCTCAGGTGTTGAAGATGATGGATGCTTGGAATTTGCCTACTTCATGCGTGATCAATGGATAATCGAGAAGAAATATTGATTAGCTGCTCCTTTATTCTATATTGGTTATTCTTTTTGTTTATTGTTTGAGCTGTTTATGTCTTATGTGTATGGCATGTCATATACATATAGGTAGTGGTTGTGCTTTGTTATATTGTGGTCTTTTGCCTATGTAACGGGCAGTGGTGTGAGACTCACTCACACCCTATGTACTTAAACGTTTATTTTTGGAGTAATATATTTACCGGGTATATACCCTTTACCCAAAAAAAAAAGTTTTCCGGCGACCCGAAACTTTTCCGATTACTTTTATTTTGCTAGATTATTGTTCCCCTAGCTAAATAATGTCCAAATATGTAACTCAAACTCGTTTTTGAACACTTTTACGAAAATGTCGGTTTTGGTCATTTTAAATAAAACGACACCTCGAACATTAAAAATGACATCCAACAATTTTTATGAACTCTACATAACATAATATAACTTGTGTAAAAGTTTCACCTTGAACGGAACTCGCTAAATACGTTTTCGACACGAACTAAAAACTGGACAGAAGTTAGTGTCGCATGGCTCACGCCAGTTATGCGACACTTCGCCTTAGTGACGCATAGGTCACGACCCGCCATACACGACACTTCCTCTGTGCCGCTAAAACACTTATACCGTCACTTCATTAGTGACGCAGTCATAACACTTTCGGCAGAAACTTCACGACACTTCATTAGTGTCGCTATCATATAACTATCGGTAGTAACTTACGGCACTTCCTTTAGTGACGCTAGAACACTTATACCGACACTTCCTTAGTGACGCTATCATCGGTAGAAACTTATAACTTTCAGTAGAAACGAATGACGTCCGGTTACTACTGATGACGTCACCGACTCTCATACCGTCACTTCGCCAGTGACGCATAAGTACATATACCGACACTTGTCCAGTGTCGCCTTACAAACTGATTTACTCACTTATACCGTCACTTCATTAGTGACGCACTATTTGTACACGACACTTTATACCGTCACTATCCTAGTGACGCACTGATAAGAAACTATACTTGATAACGTCACTTACCTAGTGACGCACCATCTAATACCGACACTACTCTAGTGTCGCATACATTGTTACACAGACACTGAATACCGACACTACTTAAGTGCCGCATACCACACATAAGTGACGCATACAAGTGACGCTAAAACAGGCTGTTTGACACTTACATTTTATACAAGTATAGAATATACTTAAAACGTAAAAGTACTTTACTCGGCGTTACTTATACATGAAAATACTATACTTTGAAAGTATACAACGATACTTGGATACGTACAAGACTATACTAAACTAAACGTGAGGTTTCACTCACACACGCATACGAGATTACACTCCAACGAACTTACACTTGTACATTACACGGGATTGCACCCGATACGAACTTATGGGTTCACTCACTAATACGAGCTTTCACTCGTACCCTTTGGGGTTTAAGCCCATTGGAACTTACGCAAACGATATATGTTGTAATACAAACAAACGATTATACGAGTATACTTTACAACTGTACAACTACTATGAATACATAATAATAATGGATGGAATTATTATTATACACTGATTACAAACGGACAGTACAACTTTTATACAAACTACGACTTACAAACGAATACAAACGTACAAACAAACTAATGGACATTAACTAGTTTGGGAACAACTAGCATGGATACTTTACCAGTATTCCATTTACTTACTGAACCTTATGCGTATTAGGACGCTAAGGATTACTAGTTCGGGATACTACTTGCTTACTTACTGCTTTGTCTGCTAGACTCAGGTGAGTCTTACAGCCCCTATTTTACTGTTTTATACCAGGGGTGAGATGCATTACTCGTTTTCCTAAAACTAATAAAGCCCGAGTTAACGCATGATTTGCATGACTTGCAATCATGGTAGCTTAGGATGTTTTCTTACTTGTTCAATATAAATGCTTTGAATTGTATTCACTGGTGTACTAATAATTACTGTTGTTAAAATTCTACTCTGTTGTCTCATGGCAACGTATGGTTTGCATGACCTGCAACCACTTACTTATATACGGTTTGCATGACCTGCAACCACTTACTTATATACGGTTTGCATGACCTGCAACCACTTACTTATATACGGTTTGCATGACCTGCGACCACGTACTTATATACGGTTTGCATGACCTGCAACCACCTACTCACAAAGGATTTGCATGACCTGCGATCGTTACTTACTGGCTGAATTATGATTTTACGAATATTACTTGTATGTTCAAACTGTTTACTTACTTACAAACCTGTGAGATTCACCAACCTTTTTGGTTGACCGTTTTAGTAATGCTTCTCAGGTACACAGCATCAGTAGGGATGCCCAGCAGGATAAACTTTCTTAGCTCGAGTCGCATGCATTTACAAGCTTGGAGATTTCATTACATTACTTTTGTACTTACTGTTATGTATTAGAATCTTTAGGATTTTACTTGAACTCGAGCTTGTATTTTGAAACTACTTATGTATTAATGTAATAACTTTTCGAACGTCTCATTTAGAGTCGTTCACTGTATCCTTTGTGCTTGTGATTATTGATTAGTAACACCCAAAACACGCTTCCGCAAACTGTTAATTTTGGGGGTGTTACAAAAGTTGGTCAAACTGGTCAAAGTTGTTCAAACCAGGTCAAAGTTGGTCAAACCCGGTCAAACTTGGTCAAAGTTGGTCAAACTGGTCAAAGCTTAGCGATACATGTCAATTTATGAGACACTTCCAATTTATGAGACACTTCATGAGACACTTCCAATTTATGAGACACTTCCAATTTATGAGACACTTCATGAGTCACTTCCTATTTATGAGTTACAGTATTTGGTCCAAGTGTTCTAGGTGTCGGTTTCTAATTTGGAAAACTTTCTAAGTTTAGGTTTTGGTCCAATTTACTAAATAAGTCACCCAAACCCATTTTTGTTATCATTTTCCAAAAATAGCAAGTTTTGTCGTTTTTAGAAACCGAGCCGTTTTTGTTGACTTGTGTAACACCCCGCAAATTTAAACGCAATAATAAACATTAATCACTTGCATTATTAGGCTAATTCCCTACTTGAGTGAATTCACAACTACTTTTAGAGGTAAGTCTAGCAAAGCCCAACTAGTTAATACGCGTAGTATTACTTATTTGTAATTAGATGTAATTACATACGAAACGATTTGAACAAACGCGACGAAAATATACGACGGTTGGTGAACAAATTTATTTAATAAAACGAGAGTTATTAAATAACGACAACTTTTAATAAATATTATGTCGTTAATATTTACAAGTATTTCATAACGAATAACGTTTATATCGCACAAATTTAAAATAAAATAAGGTTTGGAATATTATAACTTAATTAAATTTTTCTTATAAAATATCTCAATTAAAATTTTATTCAAATACGTAATTAAAAATTCATCATTTAAAACGTTTTAATATTTAACGATCGGGTAAACAAACACGGGTTAAATACCACAAATTTGGGATAAACATCCCCTCCCTTTTTGGCCCCAAAATGCAGCCCCAAACCCCCCACCCCACTCTCATTCCCTTTCATTTTTCATTTTCACCAAAACACACAACTCTCTCATTCCTCTCTCTAAAAACCCTATTTCTCTCTCTAGAATCTCATCAAAAATCACCAAATCACCACCACTTTATACTTATTTTCGGATTAATAACAACAACAAAGCTCATCATCATCAACATCACAAGGATTTAAGCTCAAGATCTCCATTTTCACCATCTTCATCTTCATCCACCTAATTTTCGGATTAACCACTTTTTGGGTAAGAAAACACTAAACTTTTCACTTTTACTTCATTATAATAGCTTACAATCATGTTACAAGTCATTATATGAAAGATCTAAGCGTTTTTTGGGTTAAAAATCTCGATTTTGGATGAACAGACCGTAACGTCGCATTAGTCCCACGCGACGTCCCACTGCGACGTCCCACTGCGACGTCCCACTGCGACGTCCCACGCGACGTCCCACTGCTACGTCCCACTACTACGTCCCACTGCGACGTCCCACTGCGACGTCCCACGCGACGTCCCACGCGACGTCCCACGCGACGTCCCACTGCTACGTCCCACTGCTACGTCCCACTGCTACGTCCCACTGCGACGTCCCACTGCTACGTCCCACTGCGACGTCGCAAGTTTCAAAACCTTATAACAATACTTTGAAATATTTTTACAAAACCATCACCAACGACTCGTACGAATTTACAAATAAACAATGATCTTTCATGGATGAACGAGTAACATGGTTTGGATTGTTATCCAACCACTTATACGACTATTTCCTACGTTTAGGATGTTAGTGACTTACCCGGACTACGCTTTGCTAGCGCTTACACATTTCTAATTAACTCAACAGGTGAGTTCACAGCCCCTACTTTTACTGATTTAACTGCTTTTGAACAGGGGTGGAAAACATAGTCAACTGTTTTACTTATTGCCATAACTGCTTTTACTTATATGATTGTTTAATCATACTTGTTTACTCGAACAATTAGAGTATTTTGAACTATTGAACTATTGAACTATTGAACAAACTGATATTTATGAAATGACATTTTCATATTGACACACTGAACGAATGGGATAACTTATTCGACCAACTGTTTTAACTAGACCGGTAAATTGTTTTGCAATCGACTGTAAACCTTTAAACTTATTTGGTATACCGGAGAATGACCGGTACTTTTATGTAAACGCTGGAGAACGACCAGCTACGTATTTTAGTGCCAGAGAACGACTGGCCAAGGGACGGGAGAACGACCAGTGAGTCTTGGATGGGAGAACGACCCATGCGTTTGTTGGACGGGAGAACGACCCGTGCGTAACTAGACCGGAGAACGATCGGTAAACTGTTTTATTTGGACGGGAGAACGACCCGTGCGTGTTTGGCCGGAGAACGACCGGTACTGTTTGTAAAACGCTGGAGAACGACCAGCACGTGTTTTTAAACTGACATTTGGGGTAACATCCCACGTATCTATTTTGGGCGAGCAACCCACTAAACTAAACTTTGGGCGAACAACCCACTAACCTGTACTTTGGGCGAACAACCCACTAAGCGTGTATTTGGATAAACTTCCACTAAACTTATTCTCGACTATTATGGCAATACTATTTGTGAACGTATTTGGATAACAACTGTGCTTACAAACTTGGTTCAACTTGTGTAAACTTAAAACCTGTGAATTCACTCAACCTAGTTGTTGACTTTTACTATGTTTTTCAGGGAATTAGCTGCGCATATAAGAATCGCCAACATACATGGAGAATTAGGCGACCCGTGAAGTTTAGGATGCCAACTTTTGGAAACACATGGATTTCTTTAGTATAACTGAAATGTTTTAGTCATATTTCAGAAATCTACTTTTGTAAACTTATTACTTTTAACTTGTACGATTCGATGAATCGTAAACTTTGTAATTAATACTTTTGGCATCTCAATATATTATGTTCTGTTGTAATCATAAGCTCTGATACGTATGTATGCTTTGTTATTGTGGCACCCCCGTACTCAAACTAAATGCTTCCGCTAATCTAAATCAACGAATTTGGGGGTGTTACAACTTGGTCAAACGTACTCGGTTTGACCCGAAACTTTTACCCAACCCATATTTCAGTTTATAAAGCCTATAAAAGTTGTCGGTTTTTGTCGGAGTTATTTCGAGGTGTGGGTTTTTTACATGCCACTTAAAAACTTCAAGATTTCATATTTTCGGTTTTTGTCGGTTTAGTTCGCCACTAGATTTCTACAACCTCTGGTCCAAATTAAGGTCTGAGATTTTTACCAACTGATCATCTACTAATCTAGTGCCTAACATAAAATTTATAAGATTTATAGTGTCCATTTACATAGGTAAATAGTTTCGCGTAACAACCGAACATATTTATCGAAATCTTTTAGGTCAGTCTCAAATATCAGCTTATTCACAAAAATCCGTACAGATCTGGAAAAAGTGTAAACACGAAAGTTGTAGGTCTTTTTAATACGAACTTTAAAAAAAAAATTCGTTGTCTAACTCATCCTAAAACTCGAGATATGATCGATTTAGTAAGATGTGTTTTCTGGGACAGATTATGCATTTTTATGTATGTTCATTAAAAACGATTTTCAGCAAGACTTTTGGACATATTTAAGTTAGATGAACTATAAATCATCAAAATCAGTAGCATGCAAGTATATTAATCAAGAGAAAGTGGTTCCTTACAATGAGATTGATGAGAAGAAGAGGAAGATATAAGTGAGGTGCTTGATCCTAGTTTCCTTTTTGTGATTTCTTCTTTTAAATTGATAGTGTTTAATGGTGGTTGTGGTGGTGTTAGGGTGGTGGTAAGGGCTGAGAATACTCAGCAACTTTTGAGAGAAGAGTTAGAGAGAATAGAGTTGGAGTGTTGGAAGTAAAATGAGAAATGCATGCCCATCTAATGGAGGTGTAAGGAATATGGTCATCATTGGGTTTTGCATGAAAATCAAGTGGGTGCACATGGGGGAAAAAGGGGGGGGGGGGCAGCCTAGGGGGCCCACTCAAGGGTGTTTTGGTCATTTTCTTGTTCCCAATTTAATTTGTTACGTTTTTCGTTTGTTTACTCGATTGTTTTGACGTTTATTTAGACGTTAAACATTTAATACGCGCGTTTTAATTGACGATTTTTGTCTCGATATTTTTACTTTAAATATTTAATATTACTACTTGAAAACATTTACAAAAGTATTCCGCTAATTTGAAGACCTCGATTTACGCGCTCGTTTTACGGTTGTTAAGTCGCGTAACGTTTTAATTAGACATTTTTATTGACAATTAATTATACGATGTTTTCAATAATAATTTCATACAAAATAATATATGTTTTTGTCACGTTTATGTTATTTAATACGATATAATTGATGTGTTAAATATTATTACCATAATATTTATAAGTTCTTGAGTTTATTAAATAATTTCTTATTATTTAATATTTTGTTCACCAACGTCCGTAATTAGGCGGACTCCGTCCGGTTGTTTCGCGCGATTTAATCAAATCGTGTAAGCGTAATTACAACTAATTATGTAAGCGTAATATAAAAAATTACGGGTGCGTATATTCACATAAATATACAAGTAGTTATAAGTAATTACAAGCATTTATCCTAATTCTAAAATAAACACACGTAATTAGGGTTTCGGTTAGGTTTAAAAAATTAACCTAAATTGCCGATTGTCACATTCTCCCATTGTTAGGAGAATTTCGTCCCGAAATTAGTTTGTTGTCGTAGTCTGTGGGGCGTCTAAAAATAGATGTGGATGTTCAACCTTGTTTTGATGGTCTCCCATTGTTTGATAAATGTTCCACCGGTATCGAGAGATGTGCGATCCATTTCCCCGTCGTAGACGTTTTCGGTGCGAATCATAGAGAAGCCAAATCATGGCAATGTTATCTTCTAGAAGAGAGTGGGGAGAGAAGGATTTCAATTTCGATGTGTATTAAGTCTCGTTTCTTGAATAGATCGTCGACATACCCGTCAAAATAGTGATTAATCGTCGACAAGTAGTTAGTTCGTATAAGTATGGCGGAAAGAAGGAAAAAGAAAAGGTAAGTCCGTGTAAGTGTGAGTAAGTCGTTGGTTCATCATAGAGTTGGTTGTCGTTAGACACGTGTTTGTCTACAGAGGGACTTGCCATTTCCTACGAGGAAAAGTGTTTTATCAAAACAGTGAATTTGTAGAAGAAGTGTTAGCCTCTAAAGTTACATAAATTTCCGGTATACGAAAAGAGTTGTAACTATCTCATGTTTTATTACAAAGCTGTCGGTACCATTTCTGATTAAATTAACGTTATCATTTGTATTACCTACATTGTGATTTGTCTTTAGATAGACTGTATGAAAATCAAGTGCTCATACATATAAAATATTCGTCTATCAAAAATGTCAACTTAATTGTTGCT